>OW799236.1:131921612-132521612 GCA_941918925.1 Phyto melanocephala | reverse complement strand
ATAGAGAAATTATTTGAATTTTAGGTAAAGCATTATATGGGAGGTGGGCGTAACAGTGGGCGTGGCCCCTTAATTTTCTGGCACAGTAATGACATTGCCTAGGGGGCTATACGTAGCAAATTTTATCATAATACCTCTAATTTTGGTGGTTTTATGAACTTTTAAATTTCATTAACGGTAGATAACGTGAAAAGTGGGCGTTATAGTAGGCGTGTCAAAGTTGTTTTTGCGAATGAGTACAACTTAGGTGTTTCAATATAGCCTTTTATTATTCCAAAATCTTTATTAATAGAGAAATTATATGAATTTTAGGTAAAACGTTATATGGGAGGTGGGCGTAAAAGTGGGCGTGGCACATTGATTTTCCGTTGCAAAAAAGCGTCTCACCAAAAAGCAAAGTGTGCAAAATTTTAGAGTCGTCCATCCAATTTTGTTGCTTTTATGACGTTTTTGTTTTTAAATATGATTTGCAGTTTGTTCGAAAATATTATAAAATATATTTTTATGGGGTTCATTTGAGCATAAAACATGGAACTATTCCCACTCCAAGTAAAAAAAACTACAAATTGGAAAATATAAAGCCTGCTTATAAGTGCAGCAGCTCGGCAATGATGATGAGTGATATGAGTTTGCAGCAGAACTTTCAAATTTTATCACAAAACTGTTTTTAATGTAAAACAGTGTTTTGAAGTATGATTTTTCAATTTCTAAATGTCAATGCAGTGTTGCAGTCCCATGTTTTTATGTTGTGTGTTTATGCTGCTCTTAAATCTAGTTGTGCATACAAGTGTGTTTAATATAGTTTTACATCCTTTTTATTCCGCTGTATACGTAAAGATGTAAAGCACATGAACATGTCTCAAATAGTAGTACAAAAAAGGTACATATTTACAGTAAATGTATATTTGTAACAGTATTCGGGCTGAACACAATGTCTTGACTTCTTATAAGCTCAAGTGCTTTATAATTGGCTTTATTTTCGGGATCATGTACAACGATAGTTTCAATGAAATTCAAGATGTTTATAGTGCAACAACAAGCATATTTTCAATTTATAATTTTGATAAAAATTATTGTAAATACAAGACAACAATAATCCGATTCGTTTCGGTCAATAGCTAGCTTTGGTTTTTGATTTTCGCTGTTTGCCTAAATGATATGTATGTGTGCACGTACTTGTGTGATTTTTGAAATTTTTACGGATGTCAAAATTTTCGTAAAACCAATATATTTTTTCTGGCTTTCAAGTTGAAAAAAAAACACTGTCCTAAATTTTTTTTACATATTTTATACTTCAGCTGTCAAAGTCCATGCATTAAAAATAATTCTCTCTCTTTTCTCATTTATTTCAAATGTCGAACGTCATACATTCTATTTAATGTAATAAATGTGAATGTTTGTATCATTTTATAGCAAAAATCAGATGAATTCGCGGAATCCTGCGAAATTTTTTTTTGTATTTAGTTAGTCGGCTGTTCATCCAACGTTGTCTGTAGAAGTTTTTTTTTCAATATTTGCATTGAGTTATATTCTATTAATTAAATAAATATGAATGTTTGTATGTTATGCTTTAATATTTTTACTCAATCACGAGAAAAATTACTAAACGGATTTATACGAAATTTGCCACACAGATATATGTGTAACAACTTGAATAACGGCGATAACTATGCAGACGATGTCACGGCCACAGGTTAGTAAAATATATAAAACAAAAAATGCTTTCCGAATTGCGTTTAACTGATGAATAAATATGCCTTGGGCTTAAATATAAAAAAATATTAAATATTAACTGCCGTAATTTAAATAATTTACTGCAGTATTCATAAAAAATATTTGAGTTTTATTGAAGGCCTTTTTGACAAATATATGTACAACACTTGTCAAATACGCCTTTAATAAACCTAAAAAATTTTTTATGAATACGGCAGTAAATTATCTAAATGTTCATAAAAATGTCTGAGTATATTCCCAAATGCATGTTGCAACGCTTACATTTTTCACAATGCGTTATTCTGTTACAAATCTATTGTAGACAAAAACATTAATTTATTAGGATCAGAATAAATTATTCAAATTTTAAAAGTTTGTTTTGAGGAAAATAATTTCTTAATTGAAGAATGATGCTTACGATTTACTTACTTTGATTAATTAAATTGGTATTTTTGGACATATTCAAGTAGATGTATGTATTTTGGTTAGTGCCTTCATAATCACACAAAAAAATTTATTTTAATTTTTTGTGGTCTACCGCCTTTTTACTTTAGATGGCGACATTATTAATCTAATCTGTCCTTTTCATTTATTTTACTATAGAATATAATCAAATATTTAAAACAATTCATAATTCATACAATTCGTAATTCATAAGACATTTACAGTGCTTAAAGACACATGCTAAAACACTGTATTCACTGTCCTTGGTTGTATTGATTGATTGCAAAATCTGTTTAAATATTTATTCAAATAATTACTTTGCTATTCATTAATTTGTTTTCTTCTTATAATCTTTTTTTTTACAAAATAAGACAATTTGCTTGAATATTCTTCTTTGATAATTTTATTTTCTATTACATTCAGTGTTCAGGTAATTTGTGATGGAAAAAATTGTCACGAAGGTTTCTTAACTGCTGATTCATTGGTGTTGTCAGGTTAAAATGTCAATGTCAGTTATTGGCAATATAATAATAATAAATTGATATTTCTTTGTAATAAAATAATCTATTTACTTTTGCATTAAACAAAATAAAATTTACAGTTTCTGCTCTGGTTTGCAAAGTGTGACTATGAGTGACCAGATTATCAAATACAATTTTTGTTCCATGAAACTTAGCGAAAACGGGCTTAATCTTGCTCTCAAATGGGCTGGCGTTGTTGACATTACTACAGTAGAAGCGATCGAACGTATTTATCATTAACGTAAAAACGTTTAAGTCTTTTGTTTGACGACGCTTGTATTTTTTTTAATTTACCTGGTTACCTCTCTGCTGCTAGAGGAAAAAAATATTAAAGCAAATTTTTTACATTTAATGTGTTTTGCTTTTTTTATATTTAAAAACGTTTTCAAGAGCAAACAACCGTGTAAATCAAAAACAAAGCCAAAAACAACTACAACAGATAATAACAACTAGCGCTGCTTTAATATCTCATTCACATTCCAATCAATAAATTAATATAAAAAACAATAATAATAAAAAGATAAATTCCAGAAATAAAGAAGTAAAAATGAAATCAAAGATTCGAAACACAACAAATAGACAATCAATCGATCAAGTAAGAATGAACAACTGACTGACCAATTGAATTTTATTAAAATGACTTAACACAAGCAACTGAAACCAAAGAGAAAAGTTTATCAGAAAGTTAAAGAAGTGCGGGTCCGACGATGAAAAATTGTTTGCATTTAATTTTAATTGAGGCTCCGACGTTAGGCCAAAACATTGGCATTTTGATGACGGTTTATATGGTACAAGGAGTAGCTTTTATATGGGAGATGGAGTCAATTGTAAATCAATCATCATTTAACTTGATATAAAGATGACTCGCAACTTTTGAGGTAAATTTTATCTCGAGTCCTTTGTTCAAAGCTTAGTTCAGGTTATTTTTCCAGTTTGGATCCTAATGTTTGGATAATTTGAAGAATTTAAGCGAAAGATTTTTATTGCAGTGAAACTTGTTTGTGGTGCAGTTTGTTTGAATACCAATATTTCATACAGTGCATCGAAAGTTGCGGTATTTTTCGGGATCAGTCTATATATGTATGTGAGTTAGGCACAAAAGAGTACCGGCAACATCGGGTGGTCGCTTGCATTCAATGTAAAACTTTTTTGTATTAAATATTATTGAAACAGAAAATATGTCAATTACATTAAGGTCTGATTTGGTTACAATTTTTGTATGAATGCATTGGTCCAGAAAGTAAAATATAATGAATTTAATTTAAATATATAATATTATCTATTGCGACCTGTATTTCGAATACAGTATTAATCTGCACAGTCAGACAAACAAAAGGAATACGATTTAAAAAGTGATTAAAGGTCGATCGATCGACTTAATAGTGGGTGTGGGTGATGGTGTTTAGCGAAAAAAAAAAATATTCCCACCTATTGCGGTGCAGGAAGTTACAATAAATAAACGACAAGATGTGTAATAAGATTTTATGACGTTTGACTGAAATCTTAATAAATATTTTGTTAAGTAATAAAAATAATATGCAATATCAAAACCGTCAAAAGACAAAGAGATAATTAAGCCATAAAAACTATAATTTTTTATTGATTTTATTAAAAAACAAACAATTTCACAACAAATGCACAGATTTGTAAAATTATAGTCGTGATAATGTCAGATCAATAAACAAATAATAACTCATGAATCATGTGAAAGTGGTCGAAGAGGCTGCATTGCACAATGACTGCATGGATACAGATATCAGTATCTTTACTGATGTATTTACTGGTTTTCTACACACGTTAAACCACCTTTTGGGGTATCGGGAAGAAAATTCCCATGGCACTGTAAAACCAATCGGTTATTAAACGTGTTCGGCGGATGGGTATGAACTTCTTTTCGAAGTGTGCTGTTACAAATGAGGTGACGCTGTTGTGGGTTCAGGGATATGTTGCAATAGCTAGATGAACTTGTGAAAAGGGAGTCTGCGGCAACATTGTGTGTACTTGAACCCGCATTTGCCTTGGCTGAAAGGTCGGTATGGGAAAACTCTTTAAGCCTACAAAGGAAAATAGAGGAAATCTCATTTTGCTTAATCGGTCTCTTGGCAGCAGTGTAGTAAATGTACTCGGATTGAATCGAAATACGATGGGCTGAATAACTGCGTTGATTACAGGACATAAAAACTTAAAATTAAGGATGATGGTGTTTGCAGAGTGCTACTGAAAATAAAAGATTACAGACAGGCATACGTAAAGCGCGGATGCTGTGGGGGAGTTCAATCCAAATCAATCGATTACAAAGGATTGCTGGCAATCACTAAACGGCAGTATAAAATCGGGACCCGGAATGGAAGTGACCTGATTCGTTATATAATTATAAAAAACACGTATGTATTGTACTTCAGTTTTTTTTTTATAAGTAACTTATAAAAAATACAACAACAATGCAATAGTGCGAATATTTTAAGCAATTAGTTTTGTAAAAGAGTTATCGATTTATTTATTGACTGATAAGTAAGTATGACATTAAGTATTTTAGATTATAAGTGTTCACATATGCAGGTAAGTTTTTTCTAATTTTGTTCTAATTTATGAACTTTAAAATCTAAATAATTGAACTTTTAAAATGATTGATGGTAGCTGAAAGACACATGTAGTTAAAATTAAGAACTCATGTGGGTGAGGCAGACAATCCTTATTATTTAAAGTTTTTTATTGTCTTATTTAAATGTTTGAGAAATCCATCATTGCATACTTTAACAGTAATAAGAAATAATTCAATGCAGGTTAGTTACTTGAATTTATGATTAATTGTTTTTATTTTCAACAATAAGTTCAGCTTTAATAAATTGTTTATTAGAAATATTCCACAATACAAACATAAATCTCTAATCTAATTACAGTACAAGCATGCAAACATATATTAATACATTCGAAAGCACTTCAATGTCCATACATACGAATATGTGTGACCATGGCGTAATTATAAAAGGTGATTGTATTTCGTATAGAATTTTTCGAAAACAATTTGTATATGAAATTTCGCAGTTGGAAATAATGCGAGATGAAAAAGAATTTGTGAAATTTTTTAAATTTATAATGGAACAGCTGATTAACTCAAACTACCTGATTAAGTGTACCCTGTGTATGACAAAAAAACTTAAAATAAAAACAAGAAAATCCAAAAAAATTTACAATTCACAAGTACTTGCTATACAATTTTACTGTTTAAATTTTATAATTTTATTTTTTATTGTTTAAATTTTCTAAAATCTTAAAATAAAAAAAAACGAGTGACAGTCCTATATTCGGCCGTGCCGAATCTTATATACCCTTCACAATGTGTAGTCATGCAATAACAATTGTTTGTATCACCATTCATCTCATATAAAATACGTACATATGTATATACTGGTTAGACTAAATGTGGCATCGAATCCCAGCTGAGCCAAAAAAATTTTATCTTATTTTATTTAAGATATTATTTATATTTTTTTTTATTTTTTTTATATTTTTTTAAATTTTTTTAAAAAATTTTTTTTCAAAAATGTTTAAAAAATTTTTTTAAATTTTTTTTTAATTTTTTTTTTGTAATTTTTTTTATTATTTTTTTTTTATTTCTAATATATTTTTTTTTGTAATTTTTTTTTTTTGGCATGTTTTTTGCATGTATGTATATAAGTATGTTGTTGTTGTAATTGTGTAAAAAAACGAGGTGGTCGTGGTTTTTTGCTCATATCTCAGAAAGTTATGGGGCGATTGTGCTGAATTTCAATAGCGATTCATTCCTGGATATTTCCAAGAGATTGATACCATATACAGATCTGAGGAACATATAGTTGCTTCTAAAAGTTGATTTCAACCAACACACGGACAGACGGGCAGACGGTCAGGGCTTAATCGACTCCTCTATTCATAAGCTTTCAGAAAATATATACTTTATGGGGTCGGAAATGAAAATTGTAGAAATTACAAACGGAATGACAAAGCTATATATACCCTTGTGCACCACAGGTGAAGGGTATAAAAATATCGTATTGTATATTATAAAATTTTGAAACCGTTTTAAAAATGTTAAAAAATTACGACATTATCACAGTACAAAACTTAGAACAGCTTGTGAATTCACCAATTTAAGTTAATTTCTTATAAGATGTGCATTGCTTTATAACCACACATACATACATATGCATATTCAATTCTATGCTCGTTTATAAATTCTGTTTATTTGTTGCAATTACTTGCAGTTTAATAGTTCACAGATACAATTTTTATTAAAAAATCTTCATTTGGTTGTTGCTAAAATGACGTTGTTAATACGATAATTATAATAGTTTTGCCCTGAATGTGGTCAAACTTGTTTGAGTTTTAAATAAAAAAAATACATCGAATATAAATAAAATACATTTAAAATGCATACATAAATATGTATGAATGTATGAATGTATGTATATGCGAGTGGTTTGATGTAATCTTTTTTACTACTATTTATATACTTATTTGAATTAACATTCATACATTTTTATTTACTCTTTTTTTAAGTATATAAATATGTATTTATGTATGCGTACATGTGAATATGTTTGTTCGAACATATAGACATTTTCTTTATATATTTGTTTATAAATATTTACAAGCAACTAGATATTTGTCCACATATCTCAATGACCGTGTGATTGGGCCAATGTGTAAAGTCCATGCAATATTTAAATGGTGGGTGAAACATATTTAATCCACTTCAATATTCGTTATATTCGTTTGACTACAAGTTTTTTTCGCAGTCACTATTTTTTTATAATCAAAAATATTTTTTTCTTTCTATTTTTATGAAATGATTAAGTTCCGCATATCAAAGACGTTTCGTAAATAAATATCCCAATAAATGTTTAGAAATGGTTTTTTAGTTCGGCAACAGGTTGTAAGTATTTTATGTATTACGTAGTAATTGGCGGCACTAACAACATTTTTATTCTGATGTGCTGAATAAGTTATTGCTCGTAATGACCTTAGCAGCAAATTATTTAAATAAATATTTTAATTAATGAAACAATTGATTTCTATTAAATAATTTTTATATTTTTTTACTTTTAAAGCGTGAGCTTTGTCACAACTCCACTAAAACAAAGTAATTATTTAGTCATTTAGTAACTAGTTTTTGTACATATAACCCGAATGTGAATTGCTTGGTTGATTAAGGGTTTGCTAGGTCGATATCAAAAAATACATTCATATATTAGAGGTATCAAAACCCATTTCCGAATAATCCGAAAACTCTATTTTTTATTTTCTTTTTTTTTAACAGGGTTTTAAATTTGCCGGTTTTTGAACTTTTCGAGAAACCGGAATATATCGAACTATTCTGTACGCTTAAATACATATGTCCTTTTTATATGAATATCTTTTGTATTATTATTTTTGTATCTCTTTTTAGAAAATACCATCGTTCCAACACACTCGAGAATTACGCAACTTTTCCTAGTGCCTATTTTTTATTTTTATTTATTTTTTTTTTAATTAAAACGATAATTTCGTCGGAGTGTTTTAAATGTTTCTTAAATCTACGCAAATATTTAAGTTTAAAGTTAGCTTAATTAGACTCGTTCAACAATATTATAATTAGCAAACTTAGACTCAAGTACTATTTTAAAATCTTGTGCTGATGGCGCAAATATATGGTAAAGGGTCCTGACTTAAAGCAATTTTAAAAACGATAAAACGCTCTAAAATAAAACTCAACCCTAATAAAGTGTAAAAAATTTCTAGGAAAAAGTTAAACCTTTAATTATAGTACATTTAGATGGCTGAATATAGAAAGGGAGCTTCTTTATTTTCAGTTACTTTTTTATTGTTGAAATTTATTTAATTTTTTGTTTAACTTTTTCATTTCGTATGCATAAAAATGATTTTATTAATATAAAATAATTCCCCAATAAAATGTGTAAAAAAGTGAAGTTTTTTTGATTTATCGAAGCTAAAGTTTAGATTTTACCAATTCTTAAAGGACCCTTTTTCCAGCCTAACACATTTCGTTGAGCAATTTTTTCATACCACTTTAACCTCATTCATAAATACGAACTCGTATGTAGCAGGGCATTTTTTATTTAGCTCGAGTTAACGTTATTTCAATTAATTAATTAATTAATTCTATTCGGTTTTATTTTACTTGGAGTTATTTTAATTTACTTGGGTCTTATCAGTTTTACCTTTAAAGTTATTTTAATTCTCAAGTTGGGAGGTATTGCATAACTTAGTTTTCTGGAGTTATATTATATCGATTCATTTTGTGTTGATTTTTCGTAATTAAGAACCTCTAAAAATTTGAGAATTTAATTTATGTTTTTGGGTCCAAAATATTTTCCTTTGAGTCATTTTCTTTAGGCAATATTTGGTTATACATTTTCTTAAGTAGTTCGTTTAGTAAAGCATTTCAACAAATTTATCTTAAATTAATACGTACTTAATGTTTAGTGCTTTAGTAATTTTTATTTGTGTAAGTTTGTAAATGAGTGTATCAAAAGTGTAACAAAAGTGTAGTGCAGTGCTACTTACTTCCCCCAATAACTTAAATGAAAATAAATCTTATCAATTTGTCTCAATCTCACAATAATATTACGATTTGTTTTTTTTTTTTTTGCTTTTACAAAATTTATATGTGTGTAATTGGAATAAAAGTCACAACAAAAAAAAGAAAATCATGTTGCCTGCCTGTTATACAATTTTACGAGGCTTCATTTTGACTCTGGCACAGTACAATGTGTAACAGGCTGAACTAATTATTTGTTTATTTTTAAAATTTTTTGCTTTCCAATTTTTTTAATTACATATTTTGATATAATTAAACACTCAAACATTATTTTTGCAAGAAACTTTAAAAAAGTATTTTATTTTTAAGTTCTTTTTTTTTAGCACATGTACACATGCGAGTGGCTACAGTGTAACGATTGCAATAATGAAAACAAAAAACCTAATTTTATTAAAATGTTTTATCCAAAAAAAAAAAAAAAAAAACACAACAAAAAGTTGTTGTTTATTTAAGCACTTTTAACATACTGACTTTAATAATACTTCAATAACTAAGGAGTACTTATAGACAAAGTCAGTAAATATTTTATTAATGTACTCGTATGGTAATCTTGTTACTTTTTTCTAATTCTGTTGATGCTTTTGTATAGTTTGTATGTATGGGTCTACTGACGGTGTGTTTTTGTGCTTTAAAGGGTACAAGCTTGCAAGACTGAAGAGATATGGTCACAGAGTAGTGTTATAAAAGCTGTTAGCAGTGAAGAGCGCGAAATTTTTTCAGTCATTTACTTTGAGGAGAAAATGATGTTTTGCCTGTCACTTTTATGGCATCAGAATATAAAATATGTATGCAAATTCAAGGAAGTGATAACTTGACCGATTTTAAAAGCATATAAATGAATTAATGTTGCTCATCAAATAAAGGAAACAGTTTTTTTTTTCAAATATGTGTTACAGATATAAGTTTGAGTGTGTCCCTTTTAAAGCCATTAAAAAAAATAATTACCAAAAATTAAAAACAAATCTTTATTTTTACACCCTTACACATGTAGAAAGTATATATTTTCTAGAGCTTACGATTAAGGGAGTCTATTAAGCAATGCCCATCTATCCGTATGTATATTTAAATTAGTTTTTTGAAGCCCCTCTGACATTCAATAGACCCCAGTGCAGTATAAAAATATTGGAAATATTTTGAAGCAGATCGGTATTGAAAATCAGCAAAATCTGAAAAAAATATAAAAATTAAATTCTTTCATCCCTAGGATAATTTACAGACACGTTTGTGGCTATTTTAATATATGATATGGCTCTAAAGATATTCCTGAAAGACAAATCGGCCACTAATCGGCGGAGTAATAGATATATAATTTTTTTTTTCAAATATATTAAACTTTAAAGTGCCTAAATTATTATTAAATACTAAAGGCACCAAACTATAAGCCGTGGTCTCAAAAATTACTTTAAAAAAATAATTAAAAACTGGGTTGAAACTAACTGAGATATTAGCATAAAAATACAACTGCTTTAGGCTTTTTCCTAAAACTTATAAATGTTTTTTTTTTTTTAGTTTCTATACAATCGGAGAGCTTATATGGGTGTCAAATTAAAGAACTTGACTGCGCAATATAATACACAATAAGAAATTAAAATCCATTATGGCCGCTACTTCAAAATGGCGCCCAATAAATTTATATACGGATTATATCTGGTAATATATATCTCACCCAGCATTGGTATCAAATAAAGGGGCTTTATCAGTAAATAGATTAACTATGAAAAAGTCAAAATTCTAGATGGCGTCCTAGATTAAATGGGGGATATATGAATCCTCAATTATGGTATCAAATGAAAAGGCTTCAAAAGGAGAATACACTAAACTTTATTGAAATTTAAAAACAAAGATGTCGTCGGCAATAATGAAGAAAAATTCGATAATATGAAATCTAAAATCTAGGCTGAGCTACGATATGGTCATTAACTTTTGTACATGATGAAAAAAGGTATTATAAGATTCGGTATCACCGAATGTAGCACTCTTTTTGCTTTTTTGTATTTGCGTGACTTTTATTGAAACGTCGTGACATCAATAAATTCCTTCACCTTCACATCTCTGATTTTAAATATCTCTCATACGTTTTTTATGTGCATTATTTCTCCAAGTCATGTTTATTGCAGTTGTAGTGTAATAAATAATTTTTTTTTTTGTTAAATAAATTAACAAAAAAAACATTAGTTACAGCAAAAACTGTTTGTATGATTAGTTCTGGAAACTTGTAGTAATAAGCGTTTATTAAGGTGCAGGTCGCATTGTAAACGCTCTTTCAAACCGTGTTTGCTATGCTGCCCATTAAGACCCTAACTTGTTGTCATTAATATTAAATGTTTAAGATTGATATGATATTTTTTTCCCCCAAATACAAATTAACAACAATAAAAAAGCTACGGATAAGTGAAATTTTTATAAAATTTAATAAATATTTTTTAAAGTTTACAAGAAGCTTTTTAAAAAATTAACAATAGCATAATTCATCATTCATATTTAAAATGTAAAAATTACAAATGTAGGTATAAAGAAAAAACATTTAATTTAAATGTAATGGATGTCAAGAAAATGTTAATGATGAATGCAAATAATGTGTACTTAAGTGTTGGATATTTATACACCGTGCAGTTACGAACATGTTGAAAAACTTAATGTAACTTGCTAATATCAACTTTAATATATTGGGCTCAAATAAAAAAAAAATCGATTAAGAGTTTGTTAAAGTTTATTTTTATTTATTTTCTAATACATTTTTAAAGCTCGGCGCACCTTATTTCTCATTTTATTTTATTGTTTTATTTCTTCATTCACAATAGACATGAACATTTATTCGAATATACAAGAATATTTGCGAATATTCGCAACGTTCATAAATTTGGTACAGATGTGTTGAAACTAGCACCAGAAACAGTAGAAGTAGAAAAGTTCAACACTAAAATGCACGGTCGTATTGTGTTTAATTTGTGAGTGCATGCATGAGTTGCCTGGCGTTGCCATCAAGTTTAACAAAATAATTTTGTCATATAAATTGAAAAATTATACACAACAAAAACCATAAAACATATAGTGGTTTTATTTTTTCTATTCATTTATCTCAAAAATATGTTTTTTTTTTTGTATTGCAGCAATATTTCTATTAAATACTACTGGAAGTGCAATTGGATTTGTATTCCGTCATAACTATTTGCATTTTATTGCAATATTGTTATAAAATCATATTCCACTCATGTCTTGTGGATGTAATTTAAAGTATGCAGTATGCCAACGTTTGTGTGGGGTGTTTGGTTTCTTTTTAAAAGAAATCTTAAAAAAAAACGATTTTGTGCAATTATATGGCAATAAATATTGTTTGAATATTTTGTATTATTTTGTATAAATATTTGTCTAAACGATAACAATTTGTATAAAGACATCTGTAGTGGCTTGCATTGAACTATAAACAAATGGGGTCTCAAATTTCAAATTTGTTTAAAGTGAGGAGACATTCATAAATTGACAATATAAAGTAATTAATTAAAACAAATATTTAAATAATACTTACATTAAAAATACAAAGAAGCCGGGTCATTAAAGCGATTATCTTTATTAAAATAACGATAATGTAACAAAGCTTCAACACATGTTAAATATTTATGTAAATTAGGGGGCATCACCAAATAAATTCACAAATAAAACCCCGCTGTTAATGAAAATTGACATTTCTTTATATGATTCCCAAAATATTGTAGCGACGTTATATGGACATTTTATTGAGAGCTAGATCGATTTTAAAACACCTTTAAAGATGAGTTTTAAAAATATTTTTGAGTATCAAAAGCGAAACTGAAAAGAGTTTGATTATGAAGACGCTTTAACAATATGGGGAATAACACATTTTGATTTCTTTAAAATAGTTAACGATTGAAAATGAACGAAATATTAAAATTTTGGAAAAAAAGAACTAGGAACAAAGTGTCACAAATGCGACTAAAATCATCGCTCGATAAGAAACAACATTGAAATTGATGTTAGTGTCAAGGACATAGTAATAATAGATGTGTGTGTGTGTGTATAGTTTATGACCTTTTTTAAAAACATCGCGTAAATTAAATTTTAAAACTTGTTCAATTTTCAATCATTCAAAGACATTTCAATGTAAATATTAAATCTGTTTTGATTTCTCTGTACGTAGTGCACTCGAAAATATACCCCTCTGGGGTATATTTTAAAGCAAATAAATTAGTATTAATTATTTTCTGTAATAACATCACAACTGAAGTGGAAAATGTTTATCAACTTCATTCTCTAGTTAAACATCTCTTTTTCTCCATTCATTCGTGAGAAGAAAATTTGATGACACACATTAACACATAAACACTACAAATACCCGGCGCTAATTAGCAGACACTAAGTGGGGCAAATAAAATGCTTCAAATAAATATTCCCTTGCATTTAAACACTAAAATGTCAATGTTGGAAGAATAAATAAAGATTTAAAACTTACAAGAACAAAACTTTAGAACATCTTTATCTGAAGTTCAATATAGATCAGTAATATATGTATGTATTAAATGTCAAGAAAACATTTGGCTCGTGTAGGGTTCGCAAGAATCGGATAAAATAAATTTATCTAAAATTGAACAGCTTAGAGGTCCAACACAGAAAACGAAATCGTTGTGACAATCGAATTTATTGTCAGTCAAATAATTTAGATCTTGCAATTGAAATTTTTATTCGCTGTCATTAAATTTATATTTTATTTGACTATTCAGTAAGATTCCGAAACGAAATCTTGCAACAACAAATATAAAATAATATTTTACAACAACAAAACATAACGATTATCAAAAGTGTTGGTTATCACAACAGAAATTAAATATCAAATCTGATTTAAATATAAATTTGTGCGCCACAAGTTCAAACGTTGTCACCAATCTGCAAAGTTTAATTTTCAGTGAATTTGTTAAATAGTACCGCCTTAATTAAAGCGTTTGCTTGGGTTATAATGACTTTGTGGGATCTAACGATTCCTAGCCTTCCAACTCTCATCTCAAAAAATTAATTGTTATCCTTTCGACATGTTTTTGTTTTAATTACCTAAAGCTTTAAACTTTGTATGGCAGAGATCTGTAGAAAAATTAATTTGAATTAAATATGGGCGTTTTGGAGTTACGTCACTTAATTGCAATTGGTAAAATTTGCGTTTGAAAAAAATAGTCCCTTAATTGTGTAGGTGGTAATTAAAAAGATACAAAATAAATGTGCCTCTTTTATAGTACCGGCTAAGTATTGTAAACTCTTGCAATTTACTTTCTTTAATCGTTGCTATAAGAGTCTGAGAAAAAACTAACACATTGACATCGCCATCACTTGATGAATTGTTTTTAGACGTTTGATTTATTTCATTGAGATATGAATAGGAGCAAAATATCTACTCTACTCTACTTATACAGCACATTGCACAATACTAAATGTGCTGTAAATAGTACGCATGAGATACTTGCAACGAAACTCAACATATAAAATATGTTTTTGTTTTCGGTAACTATCCATCACATACAAAAATGCAGGAAAAAATATAAAAAAAAACACTTCAATTTACCCAATCATTCACCCTCAACTCATTCGCCCATTTAAAATGAAAATAAATACAAAACAACACATTGAACAGCAGGTTATTAAACTTGGACTATAGTAAACCAAACAGATTTCTTAATGCTAAAAACAAAAGTTAAATGATTGATGCTATAAATAACTTTGACTTCCTTATAAATATTTTTTAGTGTTAAAACGCATTATTTGCTGTAATTTTCTCTACAGAAACAGCTCCATCCGCACTTCCCTATGGAGGATATAAATATGGTTACATGATTATATTTTTGTATAGAGAACGATGCAGAGTTATTCCCATTCAAAAATAGGTAAGGTCCAAAATTTGGCACTATTGACTTTGAAAATTGTAAACACCCACCGTGAAATAGAGACCGTGTTACGGTAACCAATTAAAAATTACATTCCACAACCCATTAGTGTCTATAACATAAAAGTTATTTTAGTGTCCAAAGCAGTAGTGTACCAGCAATAAGTCCTACTTTTTAAGTCATCAATGTATGATAGTTCTTTATTAAAATGGAGCCTTTTATAAATCACTTTTAACGACAGCGACCATACAAGACTGCACGATGTGTGTATCGGTAAATGTTTAAGAAAAGTTACGTAAAAGGTAAAATGCGTTTCGCATATGTATGCGGTACATTAATCTGTGTTAAATTTATTTGAAAAAGAAATCTAGTGGATTTAAGTCTAATGCTTTACACACCTCATCATACGTGTAGTAGTAGTTTTCTTTTCTCCATATGTTGACCATTCAAATATGTAGTTTGCACTGTCTGGCGATTAAACTGTTTGTTTGTTTGTTTATTGCAGAGACAATAAACAAACAAACAAAACATGGCGTAGCATGTCAACTAGAGACCCTGTAATGATATATATCAACAGTTGCCAAAAGTGAAGTTTTAACAAAATTAGTTACATATACCTGGCTTGTTGTTGTTGCTGTTGTGCCAGCAATTGCTAGTTAATTTAATTTATATATTTCAATTGAAAACTAGATAGGCAATCAACTGAATATTAAGTGGTGGTGAAAGGATTTAAAATTTCTGCAATTAATGTCTAAAGTACCCTACATAAAGTGCGATTATAAATTTGAGATCAGCATTTAGATCTTTAGGCAAGTTTTATATTTAGGAGAGACTGCATTACAAACGATTTGATAGAAATTTGAAAATTCTTATTAGAATCTCTATACCAAAAAGACATTGTACTCGATCGTTTGAGTAAAATTTCGATCGTGATCGAATGCCGTTATTGGGCCACTGCTCTTATAAATAAATGTTTATTTATTTAAAAATTTTCAGAATTAAAACCAATATCAATGCATTGTAAAATGTTTTGATTATATTTGTTGTAAGAAAAATCAAATAAAATAAAATAAGAATTTATCAGAAATTGTAGTAACATTGATTGAGGCAAATATTTAGCAAATGTGAAGATAGATTTAGAAGCGGCATTATTTATCTAATAACAGCCCGAGGTTTAAAGGTCCTATGACTAGAGGATTAACCGGTTTAAATAATTTAATTAAATATCATGATCAACTATCTTTTTATTAAAAATATCTCTTAGTTTAGGTCAGCGACTATTGGTCCTCTTTAATTACGACGGCATGTTAAAGTGACAGGTCAACTTTGTTCTTTATGATTACTGCCAAGAAAGCGGTCATGTTGCTAGTTTTAAGCTAGTTTTCTTTACTCTAGGAAATATATAGATCTTTGAAGTAGTAAGACCATTGTTATGTGTTGGAATATATTCTCATTCTAAACAAATTTTACTAATAATAAAATATATAAAGTCTTGTTTAGAAAATAGAATTCTGCTTTAGATGATTTGTCAATATCCGCTTATGATGTAGCTGCTTATCTTGCCATTGTATATTGTTTGCAATCATTTAATTGTCTTCCAAATGAAAGTAAAGATGATATGACAAATGTTGGCATAATAATTCAATATTTAAATACTTTTGAAGGCAGTTTAAGTTTATGACTTCAACACTTTCATTTCGGCAGTTGTGTACGTGTTTGAATTAAAAACAAGTAACAGTGCTATATTCGGTCGTGCCGAATCTTATATACCCTTCACAACGTGTAGTCATGCAATAACAGTAGTTTGTGTCACCATTCATCCCATATAAAATACGTGCTTACGTACACGTTACAATAAATGTGGCATCGAATCCCAGCTGAGCCAAAAAAATATAATTTTATTTAATATATTATTTATATTTTATTATTTTTTTTAAATTTTTTGAAAAAATTTTTTTAGAAAAATTTTTAAAAAATTTTTTTTAATTTTTTTTAAAATTTTTTTAAAATTTTTTTTTGTAGTTTTTTTTATTATTTTTTTCTTATTTTTAATATTTTTTTTTTTTTTAATTTTTTTTGTTTGGTATGTTTTTTACATGTATCTATGTATGTATGTATGTTGTTGTTGTAATTGTGAAAAAAAACGAGGTGGTCGTGGTTTTTTGCTCATATCTCAGAAAGTTATGGGGCGATTGTGCTGAATTTCAATAGCGATTTATTCCTGGATATTTCCAAGAGATTGATACCATATACAGATCTGAGAAACGTATAGTTGCTTCTAAAAGTTGATTTCAACCAACACACGGACAGACGGGCAGACGGACAGACGGATAGACGGACAGACGGACAGACGGTCAGGGCTTAATCGACTCCTCTATTCATAAGCTTTCAGAAAATATATACTTTATGGGGTCGGAAATGAAAATTGTAGAAATTACAAACGGAATGACAAAGCTATATATACCCTTGTGCACCACAGGTGAAGGGTATAAAAAAACTATTAAATTTTATATTGAAAAACGCTATAATTTAAATTGAAATTGTGTATTTATTTATTTGGAGTTCAATGTCAGCATGAATGCTTGAGACTTTCCACTGTAAAATATTTGTTAATAATGCTGCACACTAAAGACACATTTAACAATGGACTTAAAGAAAGCAAGAAGAAGATGTTTAAACATTAATCGTCCATAGAAAATATTGAAATTGATGGTACACTTTTTTCTCTTTTATAAAAATCTGATTAAATACTGAATGTCTACGTATTATTATTTGGATTATTTTACAGAACAAATATTTGTGCAACTGAAATCGAGCTTGAAAATATTGTTGTTTGAAGTTTAAAGAGAAAGAGACGAACGAATAACCGCAACTGCATTGATTAAATTGATTTAATTTGTTTGTTAATCGCATAAATATGCGTACCTTTAAACCTACATAAATACATCTGTATAGATATTTTTACATAAAATTGTTTAATTCAATACCCTCACCGCTAATGAATATTGTTTAATTTAAAATTACAAAAAATATTGTCACAATTCCATATAATCCTGTTCTTAATATCAATCAACATTATTTTATCATATTAATATTCGACTGTTTTTTTTTTGGGTTTTTTATTTTTGCAAATCAATATTCATAGTAACAAATAACACGGGTGCGAATGAAATTACATAGAACCCAATAAAGCATTAAAGAAATTGTACAACCCTGGTAATTTAAAAAATTTGCAAATTCAAAAGTCAAACAAACGACAACACTCACTAGACAAACAATTCAAACAAAAAGGTGTGCATTTTGGTGACACCAACAAAACAAAAATGTTGCTGAAATAAAAAAAAAACAAGTAAGAGCGCTATATTCGGCTGTGCCGAATCTTATATACCCTTCACAACGTGTAGTCATGCAATAACAGTAGTTTGTATCACCATTCATCCCATATGAAATACGTATGTATGTACAAGCATATAAAAAACACACATATATAAAAACATCCTATTGTAAAATTATAAATTTACGTATGTATGATAAAAAAAATAAAAAAAAAAAAAAAATTTAAAAAAAAAATAAAAAAAAATTTAAAAAAAAAATTTAAAAAAAAATTAAAAAAAAAAATTTAAAAAAAATTTTTTTTTAAAAATAATTAATATAAATAATAAAAAAATAAAACAAATAAAAATAAAAAAAAATTTAAAAAAAATTTTTAAAAAATAATAAAAATATAAATAAATATTAAATAAAAAATAAAAAAAAATAAAAAAAAAAATTAAAAAAAAATTTTAAAAAAATATAAAAAAAATTTTTTTGGCTCAGCTGGGATTCAATGCCACGGTTACTCCAACCAGTATACACGTTTGTATGTATGTTGTTGTTGTAATGTTGTTTTTGTGAAAAAAAAATCGAGGTGGTCGTGGGTTTTTGCTCATATCTCAGGTGTTTATGTACCGATGTTTCTGATTTTCAATAGCGATCTACTCCCGAATATTTCTGATATTTTAGTACCTCACCCGGGTCCAAGCGATGTCTGGGGGCTTCAAAAAGTTGATTTCAACATATACACGGACAGACGGACAGACTGACAGAGCTTAATCGACTCCCCTATTCATAAGCTTTCAGAAAATATATACTTTACGGGGTCGGAAATGAAAATTGTAGATATTTCACACGGAATGACAAACCTATATATACCCTTTTTCACTGTGTGAAGGGTATAAAAAGAAAAAAATGATTAATTAGAATAATCTACAAATTATGCAGCATTTGAAATCAACAAAAGGAAGATTTAAAGGATAGACAACGATATTTAAAAAAAAAATTAAATCCCGAAAAATAACATTTAAATAAATTTTATCTAAATTAATAATTGTTATATAAAACAGCGAATGCATGAATGAAATTGTGTTGGTATGTTTATTTTAAGGATTAATTTATGATCATAATAAATATGATTAATAGCTGAGACAACGATGACAATACTCACTGGACAATGTCCAGTTGTGTTTACAAAACGTTTTTTTTTTTTTTCATCAAAAGATGTTTTGTACAACTTTGTTACACCCTGCTGTCTGCATTATTTGCATGTGTTTTTGTGTCATTTTATTTTTGTTATTAATGATTTTAAATTAGACATTATGCCGTATTCCACATATTTATCTACTACATATTTGTGTACAATACAAACATACATACATACATACAAGTACACATTTAGTTATTGTGAGTTGACAAATGATGATGATTTTCAAAATCACAATTTGCTTAAAATCATCAACAACCACTGTTTGTGTGCTGTCATCAACTTTTTTTAATCCTTTTATGAACATTGTGTTGTTTAAGTATTAGTTTTGATTATAAAAAATAATTATTAAAAAAATATTAAATAAAAATAATAAATTGGATGGAAATATAGGCACATAAGAAATAAGACGAACATTATTATTTTGTTAATACTTTTAAAATTCTCGTATTGATACAGTGAATTTTCGATAATATAAAGTAACTAAAACCAAGTAACCAACTAAGGGCCGTTAACAATAAAATAATTAACCTACAGTTAACACTAAACTCAAAATTTAAACCTTGGTTAGCCAAAACCCATTGACACAAAATTCAGTTATCTTATAACTTTTAGATCATTTTGTCAAATTTCAGTTAAATTTAACCGAGTACTATTTGGCGTTTAAGTTCTTAACTGGAAGAAAATATTTGATGTTTGAATTTAAATATATTATATTTTTGCTATTTTTAAACAACTGAAAGATGTCTCTACGATTAAAAAGATTTACACATTTGTTTAATTTATATAAAGTAAACATTTCTTATGGTATGAAAAGAAAATATAACCACAGAAGTCGAATGGATCATTTTAATTTACCTGATGCAGAGTTTTTCATGGGATATCGTTTATCTAAGAGAATTGTAAAATTTATAGCAAAAATTATTCCAAAATACTTTCAATTTTTAATAAATTTATTAGCAGATGGGTGCACATTAAGAATTTATATTTATGTATAGATTTCTTCTTCTTTTTGAAATTCATTCATAATAATTGATAACTACAAGTTAACTAACTCTTGCCTATTGTTAACGAACATTTTTAATTTATAATTAAAACTTAAGTTTAAGCTTACTGAAAGTTAGTAAACTTTTACGTTAAATTTATTTAACTGAATATTATGTTAATAGGCCCAAGTTGACTTCTGAGAAATTGTTCATATTTGCGAGTGACATTTAACTTTCCTTTAAAAGCATTTTTCCATAAAAATACGAAAATACTAGGTTAAACTTTTATTGTTTATTATTTTTTGAAAAAAAAACAAAGTTATTTTGCGTAAAAATCTGCGATTTTCTTTTGCTGTTTCTTTTGTTTAATCTCCTTTAAAACGGCAAGCTCTCTTAACTTTCTGAGTACATAGAAATATCGTTGATCTACCAAATTTTGACCCCTTGCAATGCTCTATTAAAAAGTCCTTCCACATTTTTAGGCATCTTCATCAAATAGCTCTTCTCCATTTCACTCTAGTTAGACTGTATGTGATCCCCTCCTTTGGGGTTTTCTTTTAACATAAGCCTGTTCGTAGGGATCTTCTTGTCTTTTATATTTAAAAACCATTGGCATAATTAATGAATTTTTCCATTTTTGAGTACTCGAAAGCTCTCGCAGTTTTTCTTTTTCATTTATATTTATATAAATAAATAAATATATATTTTTCATTCCACGTATTGTAGAAAAGTTTTAACCCAATTTTATTCGCTGAATTTGTAACACTTGCACCTTTACATAAATGTTTTATTTTTTATTTAAAAATTAAAGACTTATGCCTTTTTGTTGGCATATTTAAGAACTTTAAATTTAATAAAATGTTATGGAGTTATAGTTGATTGTAAGCACTAACTAAAACGTGTTTGGTAGAAATATTAATTGACAGTTGGGTATTAATTTTCGTTCTATAAAAATGTGAAATAAAAAGATATTGTGTCTCATATCATATGGAGTCACCATACCCTTTGCTATACAATAAATTTTCATTTTACAGAATGAGAAATGAGCCCCTGAAGACAATTTGAAAGCTACACATAGGGAAGCCCCCAAATTGTTATTCAGTTGAATCAGAATATAATCGTTAGCCTGTTGATTTAAATTTTGCCACTGTGTAAATAAAATTCTTTGAAAATAAGCTGTTTATATTTTAGAGTAGCCAATGGAATAAAAAAAGTGTTTATATGTTGGGGTGTTCATATTATCGCGAGTGCACTGTATATTCTATAAAATTAGGTGATGAGGTTTCAAATATTTTCTTAATAAAAGATTCCAGTTATAAAGGGTCCGCCAAATAACTTTTTTTTTTGAAAATGCTATAAAAAAAGTGTAGCTTCGGCTGTGTGGCACGTAGCACCGTCCTGTTGAAATCAAATGTTGTCAATATCCTCCTCTTCAATTTTTGTGAACATAAACTCGTTCAACATGGCCCGATAATGATCGCCATTGACTACGGCTACTCCTTGCTCATTTTCAAAGAAAAATGACCCAATTATGCCTCTGGACCAAAATCCGCACCAAACCGTGACTCGTTTTGGGTGTATCGGCTTTTCAATGTATGCGTGCAGGTTTTCTGTGCTCCAAATGCGACAATTTCGCTTGTTTACATCCCGCCAAGATCTAAATGAGCTTCATCTGAAAAGATGATTTTTTTTTTGGCAAAATCGGCCAAAGTAATGTCGCAATATTTTCCAGCGTTGTTCAATTATCTGTCATGACATGAGCTAAGTGTTACCATTCACAAAATAAGCACTAGTTGAAAAAAACAGTTTAATGGCGGACCCTTTATTTTATTTAAAATTAACAAATTAACTACAATTGGCACTTCTTTGTTACATCACCACTACATACCTACATGTAATGAATTCTGGTTTTATTTAACCCTTTTCCACTAGTTAAACAAATAACATTTAAAACCGATTTTTTAAATAAATCAATTTTTAACATTCTGCCACTAAAAGGCAAACAACAACAGAAATAAAATATTTTAACACTTTCAAAACTTTTTGTATTGCATATCTAAAATGTTTAATCAATTTGAAAGATTTGTACGAGAATAATCAATCAATCAATGTTTTTGTTCTCTTTTTGGCACAATCATTCAACCAGATGATAAATTCAAGAACTTAAATGTAAAATTATTTATAGCAGCAAATGGTTTAAAAGGTTCTACTTTTTTTCTATCCTAAAATCATTTATCAAAAACGAGTAGGCAACATTGGACTTTGTTTAACATGATTCTTTTCATTCAGTCTTCATGCCACTTGGGCAACCGTTAAACAAATCCTTTATGAAATCATCAAATTGTAATGAAATCATTGTGTGGCAATATCGAACTAAATTCGTACATGTGTATTTACATTCATACGTACATACATCTACTTATACATAAAATATGGCATTGAATATAAAGTAAACAATTGCTACACATTTAAGCACACAAGGAACAAATGCAGCATCCCTACAAAATGTATTTATGCAAATTTCAAGTCTCATATTTTGTTAAACATACATATTTATGGCTTTAAGAACTTTGTAATTTTGGTTGTTCTGTATGTATGTAACTTCTGTGACTGGGCGTGTGTTTGAGTGTGTGTTTGTAAAACATATAAATATCCATGTTAAATACTAATTCCATTACATCAATCCATCATCCATTATGCATAAATATAAAAAAAAAAAAACTAAAACAACAGTAAGGAATTTGCATTCATTAAACTTTTATCAGTTTAACTTAAGAGGCTTTGAAATGTGCGTGTAGAGTTACCGGGAGGGAACCTTCATCATTCCAAATTGGAGTTGACATACCCAGTATGAGAGATAAATTTAATAATTTTTAACTTGACGATGTCAATGATGGTAATAGAGAATATTCTTAACAAATCTTATTAATGGTAAAGCGAAAAATTAAAGAAAAATTATTAAAAACATTCAAGTCAGCTAAAATGTTGTAAACGAAAGAGTCATCAAAAACCTAGACGTCAAAACAAGACGGACCTAAGCGTTTTATAAACTAAAATCAGCCGTCATTAACAGCAAGACTTGCAAGTCTGTGTAGGCTCCATAATATTTCGTGATTATATTTACCAACTCATTCATTTCAATTTACTTTATGTTTTGCTTTTCGTTTTTGGCCATTTTTCAGTATTAGTTTTGCAGCATCTAGCAAGGGAACAAAAAACATGTCTTCCTTGAAGGTTACATACAACATGTTGGTTTATTTGTTTGTCTAAGGGCTTGTATGTGTGTTGAGAAAACGGAAATTAAACTTTTCTCTTCCGCCGTAAGCAAGAAAATGAAAACAAATAATTTGGTTATTTAATAGTAAAAGTAAAATGTTTTCTTCATCACATTATTTAGTGTCTGAAAAGACGAAGCCTGCACAATATATATGTAATTCTTCATAATTACAAAATTCAACTTTTATCAAACTAAATGTTTGCATGAATGAAATGATTGAAGTTTTATTAGATTTTATTTATAAATTTTTAAAACAATTCAACTCAAAAGAACTCCCATGTGAGCAAAGTTAATTTGCAACAATTTAAAAATCTTTTTATTAACGGAAGTTTGAACATTTTCCTATAATTATTAAAAATTGGACTGAAAACACTTTAAAAATCAAATAAATAAAAGTAAATTGCTTTTAGCATGTATGTACATACTAGGAAAATCAATAATTCGATCCGATTTTTGGGAAAAATTTTAAAAATAACCGGTTAATTAATATATTTTATTCAAGTATATAATAATATATACATAATTGACTTTTGCAAAATAACTAAACCTAAAAAGATTTCTGGTTTCAAAACATCGTTTGTTTAGAAAATTCTCTAAACAACACTCGTGTAACCATTCAGTTCTTTTTTGGGCTTATCACCATACAGTTCTCTAATTTTCAAACTAAAACTGTATTTATTTAGATAAACTTGTTTTATATATTGATGTACAAGCATAATTTATTTAGAAGCATCATTTTATTTTTTTTATTATTAGACATTTTCTAGAAGATAATTGTTAAATCCTAAAAAATTGTTTATGATTTATAGTACAAGCTCATTTAGCTCATTTATCTTTTTTGTCCAATTTTTTTTTTTTTGAATAAACCAAAATAGAAAAAAACATAACTTAGCAACCCGAAAAAAAATATAAATATTTCATTCTAGTCGTACATCAACATTGTGACAGTTTACAAGAGGCAAACACTGTTTGACAAAGCGCAAGCGCACGCACGAGTCAACATCAATTTTTATTAAACATGTTACAACCGCCAACATTTGTAGAAAAAAAAACATTAAAAAATAAAAACATGAATTTCTAAAATGTACAATTAAAAGAAGAGGTCCCCAGTATATCAACCCTTAAATTTTAGTACTCGCCTGCATTGATAGAACACGAGAAACCTTAGTAATCAGATGTCAGAGGGGTAAAAGGAAAAACAGAATTCAACACTAAAAAAGTTTTTTTTTTGGCATTTCTGACATGAGTTCATCAATTTCAGCTACCGTTTACTTATGTTTTGCTTTTCTTTAATGCTGTTACTCTAGTTTAATGCAAAATTAGCACAAAAATATTACTGTTTGGTGTGATGGGCCTCCTGATCGTTGTACCTTTGCTGATGATGACGATTAATTCCATACAATTCCAATTTGTCATGCTTTTTGGTATTACAATGTAACACAATGATGAAAAACATGAAAATACAGTTTTAAAATTGAAACTTTTTCAGTTGTTTTTTTTTTTATTAAGAAATTCGTCAGACTTGTCATAGTGGCATGTGGCAGAGCATGACGTTGAGATGAACTACTTCTAAAATAACATCTAGCGTTTTAGATTTATTACTCCCGACCTTACTCCAGTAATGTGGTTGGTGGTGCTTAAAATCAAAATATGCAAATTTTCTAAAAGTGGATGGCTAAGCGTCATTTTCCATTGATATCTCTCTAATTTCATTATAATTTAACATGCCTGCGATTAAAATCGAAAATTCAAACAACTAAATGAATTAAATTAAAGTATTATTTTACATTTTCCTTGTAGTGTTTTAATTAACATAAAAAGTTTTATAAATTTATTGTTCACATACGCAGAAATGAATAGGTTTAGAAATTAATTTTTATCTGTGTGTTGTGCTACTTCGTGGTGCAGGCGTTATGATTAAAGAGGGTACCGCACAAAATCTGAATGCATAAAAGTATACATTTATTTTTTTATTTACGTAGATTTAAATAATTGTAAAAAATATGTACCTCGATAGCACCTCTTTTAGACTAAGGTTCCCCATAGCATCCACAGTTAAGGTGTGCCTGTCTGTGATCCTCAATCTTCCGCTAGCCAATGATGGACATTCGTATACTACATTCGCTGCCCAGAATCCTTCATTTTACAAACATCATGATTATCGATTTTCATCTTTTTAAGATGATATTTCAAGTTTTCGTTTCCTATAATTAACACAGTTATCCAACTCCCGCATTTCCGATTAAAATTAAATTTTTTTTTAATTTTTCTTAAGGTCAGTGGCACTTAAAGCAAAACATTAGTCATTCGAAGACAAAAAATCGATATATCATATTTTAAGATCTGATTGTAAGTACCGAAGAAAAGTCATAGGCAGTAGTTGCCTTGGAAAGGAGGTGTAGTGTTCAACAACAGACTTTTGTTCTTATATTTTGTTCTTTTGTAGTGTAAGTATTTGAAAGTTCTAGTTATAAACATTTATTTTTCAGTTTAATTTTTATTCTGTTTACATTGTCGATTTAGAAATTTAAAAAGGTTTTGTTATTTAAGAAATATATATATATCTTTATTTGCCTCAGAATACAACAAGATTAAAAATCTTATAATTAAAGTGATGGATTTTTAAAATGTACAAGTATATTATTTAAAAAAGAAAATAACAATTCCAAAATAAAAAAAATTTAAAAGATTTTGAAATTAAAGTTGATAACAATAGCTAAAAACCAAATACAAACAATATAATAATTAAACATTAAACATCAATTTAATATAAAGAAATAATTAGGAAAATTAAAAACTTCTTTCTTAAACTGCTGATCGCTGCCTATAAATTTAATATTTGAGAGAAGTGAATTCCAAAGACGCACTGCATGAACATAAAATTGCAATTTTGATACAATGGTATTATAACGCACGTGGACAATATCATTTGTTCTCTCGGACAGTGTAAACGAGATTCGCTTAAATGTGTTAATGATTTTATGTAGTAAAATCAATGTACTGATATTTTAAAGATCTACTAGAGTTACAGCATACAGTCTTCTTGAGTACTCAGAAATATGGTCATACCTTCCCAGATTGAATACATATCTCAATATACAGTTGAAAATAGCTATGAGCTTTCTACAACTTAAAAAGTCACAGTTTGCATACATTTCACATCCATAAAGAAAAGATGGTAAAAGGTATACAGAAAAATATAATGCTTAAATTTTTTTAATTAATTGACTTTTTTTTATTGTTTTCAAATCCTTATTTTAATTTAATAAATTTTTTAATACAAATTTTTAAAAAATAATTTTAATTTAAATGACATTTTTTGAAAATTTAATTTCCAATGATAAATTGTATATAATTGTTATCCAAGGAGCAGAATAATAAAAAAAATAGTGGCTAATCTGCAAGAGAAAGTTCTGGTGAGTCCACACATATAATAAATACATACATATGTCTTTATTTAAATATAATAAATGATTTCAATTTCATTATAGATGTGTCGAAAGCCATTATTTCTGGTATCCTGGTATATTCCTTACGATTTATTTTTTTTTATTAAGTTAGTTAAATTTCTTCACTCTGTCTCATGCTTTTTTTACCGGTAAATAAATACATCTACTTAGGTCTTTGATGTTACCAATTACTTTCGGAAATCTGGAGTTTCATATTGTTTAGTATGTGTACTTGTTGAACCCCACATCTTAAACTAAATTATTATTACATAAGTAATGAAATGTAATTAAAAATATAGATCCATATGTACTTATGTTAAGAATAAATACTAAAAAAATAAATTTTAATAATTTTTAATAATTTATATTATTAATACAATAAATGCTTCAATTATATAAATACCAAATTTCAGTTATAGGCATGATTAAATTAATTAAAATCATTTCTAAAAATCATTGAAATTTTAGTTAATATTTTAATTTTAATATTTTTCCAATTAAAAATTTAATTTTTATTTAATTATAGTATCATATTGACGATTGGAGCAAAATTAAACAATTTTTTAATTAATAATATTAATTTCGTAATTGAAAATCATGTTTATTTTTTTCTGTGTATGTTTTTGCAAGTAAAATTCGAATTTTGAGTAAAGCAATATATTGTGTATTCCATAATGTTCGTAGCATTGAATACTTTTCAACTGTAACAATGTAAATGTGATCTGGCCAACTAAGGAAACGATTAAAAATTATTCCTAGATTATTTTACCACCAAGCATTATAATCGGTCCATGGACTAAAATCTTTGTTTTTTTTTATTATTAAGCACCATTTACACTTGCCCAGTTAGAGATTCGTTCTAGATCTATATTTATCTTCACATTGCTTCTGTTTAAATCATAAAGATTACTACTGATATAAAGTTGTTCATCATCAGCATACATGTGAACATTGCAATACTCTAGTTGTTCAGGTATTGCTGTAGTATATACGACACTCCTTTTATGACGGGCAAAAATTTTAAAGTTTCAATCACGTACATGTATAATAAAATTTGTATACATGTCTATACTGATTTCTTGATTTCGATTGACTTAAAAACTACTGAATGGATAAAACTATTTTAAAATGTTTTTGTCTTAACAGGCGTCTTGAACTCCGCTAGGTGTTGAGAATCAGTTTTAAACCAATCTCAAACTATTGACTTCTGAGAAGCATACTAGAGAATAAAATGTGTGTAAACCATGTAAAAAACTGTGAAATGAAATTTAAATAACATGATTGAAAAATAATTTTAAAAAAGATTGTCAAACCGACTATAGTAAACACTTCACACTGTTCATCGTTTTCAAATATGTAGGTTTTATGTCTAAACCTGAATATCGAACAAAAACTAGAAAATAGTATTTGAAATTGTACTAGAAGGTTGCTTCGAAATAAAAACACGACAGAAGGATAAAAATATAAAGAAAATTGCAGGACAATAATATCAATTTGCACTAGCAATTTATTAGACTTAAAATCAGCACAAAAAAAAAGGTTTAATGGGAACCGAAATTCAAACGTGGTTTAAGTTATTACATAAATAAACTTAAAACATGTATCATTTACCCCTCAGGGCGCTGTTACGTCCAAATGTTATGCGGGCCATTCTTTGCCACTATGATTGAAAATTAAATTGTAGTCGAAATGTAAATTTTATATTTTGTTTTGTTTTTGTTTTCAATAATAAATGTTGTAAAACATAAAATTAACGTAAATATTTTAAGAAATTTTACAAATTAATCACAGACCTACAAATTTTTATTCAAAATTTGTTTGATTTAATTTATTTAATGTGAAATAAAATTTAATGATTTTCATTAAGAAGCGCCGCCAATAAACTATTTATGTTTTTAAATTTTTTAATGAATTACACATGAAGCGAATTAACACTAGCTGTAACGGGGGAGAAAAGTGTTAATTATAAACAAGAAAATAAAATAATAATAATAAAGTGTATGTAGTCTCTACTTGCTAAAAAAAAAAATATTGAAATTTTTATTAGGGTTTTCTAACAAAGTATAAATTGACCTAAAAAGTGATTTTTTCTCTGAAGGTGTAGCACAATTTGAATTATTTTTATTAAAATTACATTTTTAATAGAATATTGCTGATTATTTTTAATAATAAATATAAGACCCAACATTTCTCTAGTGTTAACAAAAAATTGGTAAGCAAGACTATTCATGTCTTTTTAATTAAAACAAAAAAATAACAATACTAATTTAAATAAATTTGTTATTGATATTTTTTGTTTCTCTCTTTTTCATCTTGTTTATAGACCGCATTCAACAGATGGTGGTATTTGTGTTTCACAGCGTATTTGTAATTCCAGCTTAAAAAAAGATTATAATTTATACAATAAAAAATCAGTAGTTGGATTGCGTTACAAACAACATCATTTAGCAATCGTTTAGACTCTTTAAATACTTTTTATGAGACCGGTGAGCATGTTGTTTCCAAAAGGTGAGTAAAAACAAATTTTATGTTATTTTTTTCTTAGTTTTATGACATAATTTTGTAAATTTAACAAGCAAAAAACAGAAAAAAAACATATATTTCCATTTCATTAAATTATTACAAAGTAATAAAATTGTTTCTTTGTAAAAATCATTTGCTTACAAGACAATGATTTACAAAAGAAACAAATTTAAGTGCGAGTGTTAGCAAATGTCAACTTGTTTCACAAGATCCTAATCTTATCGTAGAGATGCAGTGCGATGAAGTGTAACTATTTTCTTATTCGTTCATTATAGCAGCCGCATTACAAAAACCAACCCTTATACTAAATGAATATTTTTCGGTAAATTACTTCTCTCAGTGTATTAAACTATTACCAGCAATTTGTTCCAAGGTCGGTTAGTTTAAATGTTGTGTATCATACTTGACGTATGTTAGCTTTAAACATGTGTGATATTTTCCTTATTGTATTAAACAAGTTGCTTGGTGGTATCAAACTTGTTGTGACGAAGCTGTAATATGAACACTAATCTTTGATACAGGACGCACGCACTATTTATGAAATTTTACCCTTTTGCTTGAATCCTTTAAATGGTTTTTGGTTCTATAAATCATTTTAAATTTTTATGCTCGTTTTAAAATGCAACCAAATGTCATTCTCAAGTGTGTGTAACATTATGGACCATTATTAGAAGAGTTATAATTACGAGTTATGATCTCTTTTTAGAAAACAAAAACGATGTTAAAATATATTTTGCTGGCTTCTGTTTTATTTCAATTGTTTTTTAAGTGATCCTTTACCTTCGTTTTTTTAGTTGTAGAATTTTGTGTTTCGAAATAAAATTCCTTAAGTGTTGTAATAATGAAGTTTTGAATAATATTAAAGGAAAAATTTGTATTATTGCATTACTTCAAATGCCTTAAAAAAACTTAATATTATTAAAAGCAATCTCAGGCAATTTTCTTTAAAAAAAATGTAAAATATTATTACTTTGTAGATACAAGAAATCGACTTGCCTGTTAATAAATAAGATATTTTGCAGGTTACAGTAATGGTTTATTTCACACGTTAAAAAAACATCAACTTTTTGAAACCCTTTTTCCAACTTTTAGCTTTTAATAAAAGCAAACAGTTGTTGTGCAACCAAATTTCTATTAACCGGCAGAAAATCAAAGGACATTAACCGAAAACAAGATCCTTTAAAAAAATTACAAAAAATCTAACAAAACATTTTAAATTTTAACAATGATTGACTGAAACGTATCGATTTAATGACTTTTCGTTAATGAACAGAAAACTCATACAGACGACTGAATACAATGTAGAAGATTAAGAAGAGTATAATTGTGAAGGCAGAACGAAGGAAAGGTAAACAAAAGAGATTTAAAACACTTTTAGCACAAAAGTATTGTTTTTGCTTTTTAAAAACATTTCCGGTTTGAAAGCAAAAACAAAAAGAAATACGTATGAGTGTATTTTTCATTGACTAATAAATATTTGTTTAATAATCATGAGATTGGCATCGTTTGTGCAAAGGGCAAAACAACTTGCTCGTTACAAATTAATAAATATAACGAGGGAGGAATAATTCTTTGTTGATGTTTTTCTTTAAATTACCACGTTTTAGCTTAAAGTAGGTACAGCAGTTGCCTGAAGGCATAGCACACTTCAATCTTTCGGAAGTTCTTTTTGTGTTACCGTGATCACCATCGAACCGTTCATTTGTATCTCCAGCATTTCTGTCATATTTATGAATATTCTGCCCTTATCTTAAGTCCGTCGTTTCAGTTCCCCAAATGCCGGAAGTGTTTAGTGGTGTACTCTTCTTGTCCGTCATCGCAACTTTTGCAGAAGTCATCATAAGAAATTCTTAACCTTTTCGCAAGTGTTTCTAGGGGCCAGTGTCCAGTAATATCTGTATGAGGTTCCTTAGATAGATTTTGGGTATATTAATCACAGATCGCGTCCAAAGCATATCCTGATATTAGATCATTCTTAGGGAATTAAATAAAGTTCGTGCAAAATAAATTTACCCTTTAACGGAGTAACGCTAATTACACGTCTGGATTCTATCAAATCCGTGTCTAAGGACAATTAGAGTAGTAGGGCAACTGATTTTGAATGATGAAGGTTGATTGGGTAACTTTCACTAAATATAATCAGTGTGGAGGATAGTGATTTTGGCGTCGTCTGAATAGTCATCGGATTTCTACAGAGCGTCTTCATCTTCCATTTAATCCCTCTTGTAAAATAAGCTATCCACTACTTTGAAAGCCGATTGCGTATCGTCAATGTGGTAACAGAGAGTCACTGATTACTATAACCGTGGCTTTCCTGTAACTTCATCTGTTCACACTAAGGTGGTAGTTCTAGGTTACTACAAACTAACTTTAAGAACACCATGACAATGATTTTCCAGTTTTTAGAAGAAATGATGTCAGCGCTTGAAACGCAGAACCTCGATTGGAGCGTGATAAAAATTTCGATGAGACAGTTTTTTGTTTGCTCCATAAGGTCATCCGCAGGTTTCCCATTATTGGCGGACCTTCTGCTCGTAAATGTATTTTAGAAGAATTTTGTGACATAGGGTTGTCGAATTTTTGGTCTTAGAGGTCGGCGGAGTTGCTTCGCAGATAATCGTATCTTCTTTTCATATTTCTGACTTAAGAGAATCTATTGGTGGTAAACTGATTCCGAACCACCTTACTAGTACCGCAACAGAGGTTTTTATAAAATCCAGTTCTATCGGACCTAGAAAGTCTTAGAGGTATCTAGTTTCAAAGTACCACACGGTACTAAGCTAAGGTTTCGATTACCTAAAGGCTGAATCGAGGTAAGTTGTTTTAACAAATTATGTGCTACAGCCTCATACCGATATTACAGTGGTTGAGTCTGCGGAGATTATAAAGCCCTTTACCGGATACATAAGGTATTCTTCTTCCGTTATTCGGACGACTGTGGAGTTTGGATTTTATTCCAACTTCCAGGCTGTCATTAAACTGAGGACAAAGACTGGTGGATATAGGGTTGCTAACCAATGACCTCACTGATGAGACGGACGTTTTCTGTGTAAAGAGGATGTAGAGAAGTTGCTGCCTATTAGCCGTCCCTACATGGAGAATCTGGCGCTAGTAGGCAGGTAATTCTTGGTTCACTCTTTAAGGGCTACCTTGATTTATTATCAAAAATTTCAGTATCTTTCTCGTTGTATGTTATATAAACTTGTCGTTATTAACTCGCTTGTGGAAAGATAAAGTTAAGCATTAAGAAACAACAAAATCAACATGCCCGCATTAAATTGTAAATTTGTCATTTGAATGTTTTTTTTATATATATTTTAAGTTACGCGGTGCTGTGTTTGATGTCTGCAGGTTAACTGTGTCCACTTCAAGAAAAACATTATTTCCGTTTAAAGTGTGTGTATATTATGTAGCTTTTTTTATTATTTCTTAACTAAAATAACAATATCGTTATATGTTTTTACTGAGATTCGAAGTCAAGCTGTAGATTAATTAATTACTTTTAGACACACGATTGACTTGAAACCGCCACCGCCACCACCGCTTGATCGGTTTTTCGATCTTGTTGCAAAAAATTAAAATAGAAAAAATCTATAGCAAAAACAAAAAAAAAAAAAAAAATTACAAAAGGTGCGCGAATATGTAAATAAAACCGTTTCTTATGAGCATTTCATAGTAACGAATTGCTTGAAAAGTCCATAAACACCAACAGTGACAATCAGCAATTGCAAAAAATTTCAAGGTGCATATTTAAATCACAACAAGTGCCACCAGCCCACGACACAATGTCAACGAGAGATATGAATTAATGCAACAACAAAAACAACTGATATGACAAGGTGTTATGTTACGGACATTTAGAAATTTTTAATACATTTTTGTGGTTGGTCTTAGTTTTTTCGAATACCCTTAGAGAAAGTTATAAAATATAAAGGAATTTGAAAAGTTTTTTGGACATTTTAAATTTTATAATATAAAAGTGCATCTATTTAAAGTAACTTTAAAGCAAAGTTGAATAAAAGTTGTTAAATACATTTTCTTATTTTTCTTCTCAGAATTCATTGATCAATTAATATTATTTCAAATCAGTAGGAACTCTGCATTCTTATTGTATTGAAACCGTTTTCAAAAGTGTGCAACACTTCTACTTTTGCATTTTGTACAAGTGAAATCATCGTTAATACAAAATGTTTCTGCAATTCTTTACTCTCCATAAATCACAGTTTAAAATGTTTTTTTTTTCACATCCTGCAAACAAATGAACAGCATGTCAAAAGTTTTTTTTCTTGTTCCTAAATAGATTATACTCTGTAGAAAAAAAAAAATAAACTACCCTTTGGAAGAGTTTAGCGTACTACTTTCTTAGCGCGTATTACAGTTTCTAACAATAAAAAGTTGTCGCAACAAGAAACAGAAATAAAAACTGTGTCACAGAAAGTTCTCATTGTATTTGGGGTTTTCTTATTGTTTGCAGAAAGAAAATGATTGTTTATTCTTTTGTTACCCTTTTTTTTAACTACAAAACAATTGTTTTGTGGGAAAGGTATTTGAAAAAAAGTGTTAATAGTTGTTTGTACTTGCAGCAGAAAGAAAAGATTGATTTTCCTTGTTGATTTGTTAATGGTGCAAAATCTATTTAAAAGAATTGAATGTTTTTCTTTTTGTTAAAATAGTTTGTATTGACTTGCCATGGGAATACTAGCAATTAGATTTATATTTTGTTTTCAAAATATAAAAACTTGCACATCTAAATGCATTTATAGAAAACAATTGTACTTTTATTTGATACAATGCATTGATAAACCATGTTGATTTTTATAAATTTAAATTAGAAACTACACGATGGCAAACGTATGGTTAAGACACAAAGGTCAGACACAATAGGCTGTAGATATTATTTGTAGTTTTATTATGACTTTATTTAAATATTTTTTATAAATAAATTCACACATTTACATTCATACCTCAAAATAAAAATATAGTATACTTTTGGGCTGAAAGTTACTTTGTTTTATTTAGTTTTTAAATATTTGTGTAAAAAACGTTTAAGGTTTTTTTTTAAATTTTAATTCTAAAATTATTGTTTCCTTTTTTGTATAACACAAGAGGTAATATAAATTTTGAATTTGAAAGTGGAAACTTTTTTTTTTAATTCAAATGCAATATATATGTTATTTTGTGCTTTTATTAACTAAAAAGATAATTTATAATTTAATGTTGTGTTCACGAAGTAGAAACCAATAATATCATCGCCCAAAAATCCGCCTTAAACATGCGTAATCGGTTAACGGCCGAGCAGACATTTTTTTACTTACCAACTTGTTGAAGAGTCTACGTTGATGAACCGGAAAATATTCACAAGATTTTCACTATCGAGTACTCAGTTTCCAATCAGTACTAGTATTACCAGGCTATTTTTTTAATAACATAAAACGCTACAAACTAAAGGCCTAACTATATTATGCTTTTGCTGGCTTAAGCAAATGTGCGGATACACAAAATTAAATGTGTGCAACTATATTGTACTTAAGAAACTTTTCGTTAAGTTTCGTCAAGTGTCATTTGCTTAAGCAAACTGCGAATCTGATCGTACATTGCTTACGAAAATAGATTTTCATTTGATATGTACACACTGTTGCATTATTTAGCACTTTTTTTATTAATGTTGTCATTTGTTTTTTTTAATTAGTGAAAAAATGTATAAATTTAATAGTTTATAATAAAATATTTTTACATTTTACACATTAAATAATAATTTTGTGACAATATCAATATATTTAGGATATACAGAAATAAAACAGCTTTTGCAAAAGTACAAATATTTGCAACTAATCATAGTAAGTGTTTAAGTTTAAAAAGTACAATATATCCACCGACAAGTCTTCAAAAATTTGCTTAAGCATTTGACAGACTTTTCGTTGGTTTTTGACATTAGCTTAAGCCAGCAAAAGCATAATATAGTTAGGCCTTAATTCTTTTCAAATTCCCCTAAATAATTTGACTAAAATGTATATCCAGTGTATCCAGTAACTCCAATAACATTCTCTACAACTTTTAAATATTTTTAAATAATAAAATTTAAACATCATTAGGTTATTTTTGACTAAATTAAACAAGGAAAAGCTGATTTCTTTAAATAAAAATATTTTAAAAAAGTAATGATAACTTCACAATTTCTTTATATCCTGCATTTTTTTATCCTAAAAAAAGTGAAAAGTACAAGTATAAGTTAACATAATTGGCATAACATGAACCTGGGCTGCATTGTTTGTTTAAACATAAATATTGAAAATATTCTCGCAAACTGGAGCTTAATTTACATTTTGACAATTTGACTACCGCGCCATCTAGATGGGTTCGAAATTTAAGTTTTCATTTTCGATAGCACAGCTAAATTAGTTAATAATAAGATTCGTTTTGGTTTATAAATTTTTATAAAACTTGTCAAATTAGTAGACTATACCGTAACCTGTTGAAAATTTTTCGATTTTTTTTTCTAAACCTTCTCTTCTTATTACGAACAAAGCCGCAGAACGTAGTGTCTAATTTGATCCAGTCGTTTTTAAGTTTTAAGCATCCAAACAATCCACTATTTATTTGTATAAATGTTTAGAAGATGAAAAAGATATAATTTAAACAAAACATTGAAATATTTTGTCGTTAGAGAATATTGCTCAGATTTTAAACGAATAGTTGTAATTTGATAGCGTATGTTTTTTTTTTAAATTTGTTAGAGCATGACAACCGCAGCCCTGTTTAAAATAAAGGCATTTATTTTTCAGATTAAAGTTCTATAAAAAGGTCAAAAAATTCCATAGAAATAATTTTAAAAAATATTTTTGTAATATTTTCAACCCTCAACACCCTCGTATGTAAATAAGTTTGTGATTCCGCTTATAATTTCTACGATATTTTAGTCCCTATCATGGTGTAATTATATAAGGTGGCGATGCCAGCCCAGCTGATTATTTTTTTGTGTTCTGGAGTATGTCAAACTGCATATTTAAAAAATGATTTCAACTCCGGGAATAGTCAAACTCCATACATAAAAAAAGAGAGACAAAAATTGCTCTCCTTTACGCTTTCACCTTATGTAATTACACCATGGTCCCTATGAAGTTTATACTACATATATTCTGAATCCTTATTGGTTTAACTAAGTCCGTCTGTCCGTGTGTTTGTTGAAATCAATTTTTTGAAGCCCTCGCGTATACTTTTATGATATCAATTTATCAGCTATGCTTTCAAGAATTTTGCTATTGGAGATCAGATATGTGAGCATATTACGTGAAAAGTTATGAGCAAAAGAACACGATTGCCTCTGTTATTTAGCCAAGCAAAGTCCAATTTTGCAGATCCTATGGAACTTCTTGAAATATTTGTTACGAAAAATCTTGGTTCAATGGGTCAATTACCGACAAAAATATCGGCGTAAAAATTTAAAAAAAATGTAAATTATGATCATTTCTAAATTAGTTTTAGTTACAGTTGCACCATATAATTACCAGTTATGGTCTTGAAGCTGTCAAAAATGACTAAGATATAATAATTTCTACAGCATACATTTGCCACCCCCATAAAGTAAATTCTCGATCGGTTTAGCTTAAACAACAATAAAAGCTCACGGTAGCTTACTTATGTACTGATATATGTACATGTTAGTACAAACTGTATTTGGTACAGCCGAATGTAGCTCTCTTTATTGTTTTTATTAAATCTGCTTTAAATTTCACTTAATTTTTGCAACTAGTCGTTTTATAATTGAATACATAGTCGGTCTGCAATTTTTTTTTAATAATTGGTTAGTTGTTTTAGGCATTTGTGAAAATTTTTAATATTTGTTTCTGACATTTATTAGTTAATGAGATCATTAGCAGTTACACCCCATTTCTTTTGTTTCCCAAATTCTACCTAAAAATATATATTTTTTGGTTTTATTTTGGCATATGCAAAAATCACCCTCCTGTTCTGATTGAAAATTATCACTATTTTATTGTGATGGATGAAATGAGACAAACAAACAAAACCATACCATTAGGTTGCCTTTACTGTGTATCTAGACAGCAAAAGTAGTACAAGAATATAATGCAGTTTAAAAATGCATGTGGAAATGTAAAATGCAAAATCTGTAGTTTTTTTTGTGCGCTATTTTGCATATCAAATTCATGTTACAAAAATTACGATGATGATGATTATAGTTTTGATGATGGGTGTTGCGCATGCAAATATTTACGAGTATTTTATTCATTTTGGGTTTTTTTTCAATTCTCTTTCTACTGGCATTGTTTGTCTTTCTGTGGGTTGACAGTTGTGCCATAAATTTAACATTGATTAAGTGCAATAACATTTTTTAAAGAGTCCCTTTTCGGTTGTTTGCATATAAAACTCTCAGTTTGCGTATGCTTTTTTTGCTTTCTTCATATCTGGGACGCCTTTTTGAAAATGGGCATGCAAAATTTAATTTTCAATGGTTTCAAGGACATTCGCAATACTTAATGGATAATGGCAAGAATTTACATATTTAATTACATATACTTACTACTTATACGTATATTAAACATGTTTATTTTTTTGCAAATATTATTTTACTAATTTTATGTCGAGAACCGTAGAAAATATGTTAAAAAACAGTATTGTTTGTTTAGTTAGCGGGGAAATATCTCGAATATGAAATTAAAGAATTTTTTAGACTTGTCATAATATTTTAGTATTTAATTATATTTAAAAATATTCGCGTGATTTTAAAATAAAATGAATTTGAGAAATTTTTGCACTGGCAGCTATACATGGCAGATATACATTGAAATAATTTGTGAAAAAGTTGTTGTTTTAATTGGCATTAGCAAATACATTAGAAAAACTAATACGGTTTTTGATTATGGTTTTTATGTAGATTAAGAATATTTAACAGATTTGATGGCACAATTTCTTTTTCTTTTTCAATTTAGAATAACTTTATAAAAGTGTTTTTTAAAAAAATAATTAATTTGTAATTTATATTTCACATTCAGAAGTCCTACAAAATTTTATATAATACAAAATTTTAAAATAAAATATTATTCCGTAACTTGTTACCTTTAATCTTTTTAAATTTTTATTTTAAAATTATTATAATATCAAGTGGTTCATGTTACAAAAGAATTTTTTCTTAAACGAAATTGAGAAAAATAGTTTGAAAAACAAGTAAGAGTGCTATATACGGCCATGCCGAATCTTATATACCCTTCATAGCGTGTAATCACGCAATAACAATAGTTTGTATCACCATTCATCTCATATGAAATACGTACATACATATAAAAAACATACATATATAAAAACATCCCATTGTAAAATTATAAATTTACGTATGTGTTAAAAAAAATATAAAAAAAAAAATTAAAAAAATATAAAAAAAAAATTTAAAAAAAATAAAACAAAAAAATTAAAAAAGATATAAAAAAAATAAAAAATAATAATAAAAATATAAATAATAAATATAAAATAAGAAATAAAAAAAAGCTTTTAAAAAAATTTAAAAAAAAATTAAGAGGAAAATTAAAAAAATAAAAAAAAATAATAAAAATATAAATAATATTAATAAAAATTAAAAAAAAAATTTTTTGGGGCTCAGCTGGGGTTCGATGCCACGTTTACTCTAACCATATATGTTGTTTTTGTGTTAAAAAAAAACGATGTGGCCGTGGGTTTTTGCTCATATCTCAGTTGTTAATGTACCGATGTTTCTGATTTTCAATACCAATCTACTTCCAAATATTTTTGATATTTTAATACCCCACCCGGATCCAAGCGATGTCGGGGGGCTTCAAAAAGTTGATTTCAACATACACAGATGGACATACCTTAATCGACTCCCCTATTCATAGGCTTTCAAAAAATATATTCTTTATTGGGTCGGAAACGAAAATTGTAGAAATTTCACACGGAATGACAAACCTATATTTACCCTTTTGCACTGTGTGAAGGGTATAAAAAAAGAAAAATAAATATGTGTTATCCATTTTAGACGTCAAAATGTCTCCAATTTATACTTTTTTCCCGTTTTTTTTTTTTTTTTTTTTGCAAAGAACATTTGCAGGAAGAAAATATTATTGTGTTTGTGTCGTTTTTATGTTAAATTCGCAACAGTTTGTTGGAAGGGAAAGACACCGACTAAAATCATGAAATAAAAATCAATATTTCTTAATGTGTTTTACTTCCATTTTTTTTTGGTTCTTCCTTTTGTAGATAACTCACAAAAGTAGTTTGTTTTTTCTTAAATGATGATGTCAAATGTATCAGGAAGCTAGTTTATGCAAGTGTGTGTGTGTTGGTAGTCAATATGTTCATGTAGTTGCGCCCTTTTTCTACACAATGGCAAATAAACACCCGCCACAATTTCTATCGCCGGCGCCAGTTGTATTATTCCTTTGACTAGTTTTTATGTAACAAAAATACAATTTATATTAAGTTTCTCCTTTTATATATTTTACTTCTCGTTTTGGCACGACCTAATTACGTTGATATCTCTTCTTTGTAAGCTTTGTAAGCTGTGAATATTAGTTTTTCTAAAGGGTGCGTATTCGTATGTTATTTGTAGTGTTAGTGCTTGTTGGTCTCACACATTGATCTATTGTAATGTTTCTGTTGTTTTCATATTTAATGATTTATATACATACATACATACATACATACATACATACATACATACTTATGTAGGTTAAAAACAAGTGTTTTAAAAGCTTTATATTGATAATTGTACTTTTCCTACTACTTTTTTCCTACTAGTTTTTTAACAATGTTACTTATTAAAGAGGGGATGAATGACTTCTGCCTTCTCATTAGGTACAATGTCAGATATGTTTTTATTGTCATTTGTTATCATATGTTAATTACAGTTTTAATAAAGTAAATTAAAAAAAAACTAAGTTAATTCGTAAATTACATATCGATGGTTACAAGCAGAAAGGCCCTAAATCGTGTTTTTTGTACGAAATTCAGTCTTGCAGTGATTCCAATACATTTCCCACAAATGCAATAGTATCAAACATAATCGCTTTACAAGCAATTTTACAAAAGGAATTGCATTATGATAATACAGTTTATCTTACGATTTTACCGTCTTCTGTAAAGTTACAATTATAGGAGTTAGGACCTTTCTACCTGTGACCAACGCTATATGCTTTTAGTATATAGATTTAAAATAAAGTAAACAATTGTCCGCCTACTACAGCCTTAATGCTAGGCTCACAATTGAATCATACGACAAATTTCGCCCAACACAACGAACTCGTCAATAAAAAATCAACACACATTATCTTTGCAAAGTGATCTTTTTTTCGAAATTGATATTTTTTATGGCTACAGAACAATAAGATTCCCCGTTTTGCAGATTATTTGCCAATGGTCAAAATTAATTACAAGTACATATATGAATATTTTGCTCTTAATGAAATCGTAGTTGGTTTCGAAAATGCATTCCACTCGGCTAACGTCAGCCACACATACTTTTCAGATTTGTCGTTCATTATCACAATTAAAAATTCTCTTTTAAAATATTAATTTTAAAAATAATATCTCTATAAATTTTATGTATTTTTTTTTTATTTTATTGGAAGTTCGGTATATTTTTTAAATTTAGTTAAAATCATTAAAATTTTAATTAAATTTTAAATATTGGGTAATTTTTTAAGAGCTATAGGAAAAAATAAAAAAAAATAAAATTGAGAAAAATGCATGAAATCTTTATTTGAATCGATAGTGCGGTTCATATAATTTAATGTTTAAAGATTATTTCATGCAAATGTTGACCGTGACTGCGCCTCAAATGGTCCATCCGCTTAGTCCAATTTTGGCATACTCTTTCCAACATTTCGGTGGTATCTCATGAATAAATGCTTTAATGTTGTCTTCCAATGCGTCAATTGAAGCGGGCATGTGTGTATAGACATGAGCTTTAACATAGCTCCACAAAAAATAGTCTAAAGGCGTTAAATCACACGATCTAGGTGGACAATTGACCGGTTCCGAACGTGAAATAAAATGTTCACCGGACTCGCCTCTCAATAAGTCCATTGTTAAGCGTGCTGTGTGGCATGTGGCACCGTCTTTTTAAAACCACATGTCATGCAAGTCAAGCTCTTGCATTTTGGGCAAAAAAAAAGTTTGATATCATCTTACGGTAGCGCTCATCATTCACAGTTACGTTACGATTCGCATCATCTTTGAAGAAGTACGGTCCAATGATGCCACCAGCCCATAAACCGCACCAAAGTGAGACATTTTCTGGATGCATTGGTAGCTCTTGCAATGCTTCTGGGTGATCTTCACTCCAAAATCAACAATTCTGTTTATTAACACCCATTGAGCCAAAAATGAGCTTCGTCGCTGAACACAAGAAGCGTGCAAAAAACTTTCACAGAGCACGCATTTTGATAATAAATTTCAATAATTTGAAAGCGTTGTTCTTTTGTAAGACGATTCATGGTTAATATATAGACCAAACTGAAGATGTTTGACAGTGAAACAAAACACGAAACGTGCGTCAGCTGTTTAAACCAGTGTTGCCAAAAAGATAATTGTTAAAAAATCACCCTTTACATACTCATTTTTTATATTTATATAGAGACACAGCATGCAATAATGTATATAATTTTCCAATGAAATAATAAAGTTACCAATTACGAAATTGTTGCAAATATTATTATTATTATTAAGACATGTTCATTAATTACAATTCATTACCAAATTTTAATTAGAACTTAGTCTATTTACAAATGTTTTTTACATATATCTTCCAGTCTTCCCTCACCCTAGCTATGTATCGCAACTGGTTGTAGGATTTATTTGTTTCCTTGGCCACCGTATTTCTCCAAGATGTTTTCGGTCGGCCGATGCTTCGATACCCCTGTGGGTTCCACTCAAGTGCTGCATGTGGGACCTCGAATCTATCTTTCCTTAGTGTGTGTCCCAGCCATCCATATTTACGTTTCTTTATTTCGCTTTCAATCTTTAATTGATTAGTTCTTAGTAACAGATTTTCGTTAGTTATTGTTTGAGGCCACCATATTCTTAAAATATTGCGAAGACATCTATTGATGAATGTCTGTAATTTCTGAGATATAACTTTTGTGAGAAACCATGTTTCACATCCATATAACAGGATGGATTTTATATAAACGAAAAAAATAAAAAATTAAAAAAAATCCTAACCACCCAATTGATATAGTCAATGGAGGGAATCTCTTACTAAACCGCATCTGCATGCCTCGAATAAATATGGTGTGTTTGACTTCTATGTCAATGGGTCGATAATAGCGCAAAAACACTTAACAATGGTTTTATGGTCGGTTGGGACGATTTCCATTTTTGTTTTAAACAACTATAATGGGGCTAATGCTTTTGACAAACAGACTAAGGAAAGCTGGACATATGTAAGCACAAAAGCCCTGAATGATGTGGATGCTATACCACAGTTTGTTGGTAACAAATTCTTGGCTCATCTGTTTTGTTCTTTGCCAGACGTTTAGCAGTATTAAATGGTGGTGGAATTGCACTTCATTATGTCGTGCTGAAGGTCAGTTTTAGGTGTAAAAAGAGGAAAACAGCTGCTTCGTATGCATTTTTTTCATTGAACCTCTCAACAATAATGTGAAAAAAAGGGAGTTGGCAAAACAATGCTTAACATTTTTCACTGTCAGCTAAATGCCTGGTTGATGTAACTGCGAAAATAACAATAATTGTTTTTATACAGACTACCGGTTTGAGGTATAATATAGTTTGCGATTATTTTTTTATTGTAATTTACTTGAATGTTTTTTTAGTTTTTGTCAACATTATTTTTAAGCCGGTTGATCCTTGTTACCATGTAATAAAGTTGTTGTTAGCAAGTTCACTTAACTTTCGTTTCTTATCACATCCTGATGGTTTGTAGAATGAGAAAATTTTAATTTTGTAACTGTTTTGCAAAATCCAAATAATACAGGAGAAAATTTTTATTGCGAAAAATGTTTGAGAAATATTTCTTAAGTACTTTGAGTTGCTCGACGAATGTTTTCTAATATTAGCATACGAAAACTTTTGTTACGACATCAAAATTGTTCTATATGATCTGATTTTTGTTCTTTTAATGTTTTTATTTCCGAATAAAATTTTAACATTAAGGTATAGTGAGACATACACAGAAAAAAAAAACAATTATGAATTTCGATTACGCAATTAATATTATTAATTAAAATTTTATTTGATTTTCACTCATCAAAATGATGCTATTAATTAAATAAAAAATTTATTGTTTTAATTGATAATATATCATTTAAAGCAGTATTCAATAATTTATTAAAATTTCAATACAGTGGGGCCTCGATTATCCGTAATGGTCGGTACGGGAAGCATTTTGTATGATCAATATTCCCCGTTTATGAAGTAACAATTTTGTCTATTGTTTTTTATTTATTATCTGATGAATATTGTTGTATTTAAATAGTAAAACAATTATTGGAGAATTTTATGAATTTGTTTAAACAAGCAAACAGCGAATAATTTACAAGAATTTCATATTTGGTACTTTTTTAAATTTATTTTGTGGAAGAATTTAAACACAAATTATTTGTTTAATCTTTTTTAATACATTAACCTTGTCTTTTAAAGCTAGATTTCCTTTGTCTTTTAAGGAATACAATTGTAAAAACTAACACTAACAAGCCGCACTCTATATGAAACACATTTACATTGGTATGTACAGATATTCTGGCTTATCGTAGGCAAACAACGTAATTATCCTTTTTTGTTTTATTTACATTGTGTTTTAAAGTCATTTTAAAAAATTATTTTATAAAAATTGTATATATAATTAATTTAATCACCCTTAAAATTTAAATTTGGGATTTATTTAAATCAATTATAAATTATTGAACCTGTTTTAAATAAAAGTACCCGAAAATCATAAAGATGTAACTTTTATAAATGTATTTTAAACATCCATATTTAAATAAATTTTTTATTACATTACAAATATTATCTTGATAATAAAATCATGAGAATACATACAATATAACACATTTACGCTTAATGAAATGTCATATTTTTTCTCGACCTATGCACAAGCAAATTTTACCATTAAAATATCTTAATCAAACGGAGTGATGGAATTCAAATAATTACTTACCAATTAAGGCTGCAAGCTCTCTATTATATTTCTTAGGAAAAAAGTCTGTTCTTTAGCGATGTATGTACTTATTGAACTTAAATCTGCTTATTGACCACTATAATCTTAAATATTAAAAAATACCTGTTTTACATGATTGACAAAAAATAACATTTTTTAAAATTTATTTTTTAATATCTCCGTGAATTTTTTCAACTGATGCTTCGAATTTTCTAAGTTTTTCGAAAAAGTTTTTTATCAATTAAAAAAATTAAATCAAATTTAAATAAATTAATTAGTCAATTAATTCGAAAATGTTAAGCAATAATTTTCTGTATAAAGGAAAAGGTTTGACGACAATGAGATTTAGATTAAAGTTATTATCTTACTGCTCGATACTGTAAATAGAAACGTTTGCGCAAAATGCTTAAGTGCTTTTTCTATATAAAAACGAATATGAGCGAATATAAAATTTGTTTGAATTTATTGATGTGTCGAATATGTTTAAAACATGTCTAAAAACAGAAAAGTTATTAAAGAAGTTGTTCTTGAATTATAAAATATTTCGAAAAATTTTCTTAAAAAAAATACAATTTATTGAAATAATAAGCTCTATGTTATTTCAATAAATAAAAAAATTTCATAAAATTATTTGTTTATTTATTTACTTACAATTAATTATAATTATGGAAGATTATTATTTTTAAAAAATGTTTCAATAAATTATTATTTCCTTATGTCAAAATTGTTAGAAATTTAATCTTTGGTAACGATGCGTTTTGTTTTTGCCAACAGTAAGAAATGCACAGCATTTCTTCTCGTGCATGGAAATAGATATTAAAGAAAATACTTATTTAAATAATAATTAAAAAAAAAAAAATCTGATTCAAGAAGATGTGGTCACAGGTTTAAAATAAGTAATTTTTTTTTTATTAAAAAATTGTTTGTATTTGTAACATTTTAAAGTTAAACAATAAAAAAAATTTAACAGCGAAGCTACAAATTCAAATATGTAAAACAATAATTAAAAATATCTGCAGTTGTTTGTGAGTCAGCGTTAAATTTGGTCTGTGGTCATATTAGTATTAATAATTTGTAATGGAAGATGTAAAATGCAGCCTACTTTTAGGTCTTTTTAATCACAGCTGTATTATTATTTAGTAGAATATAGCCATCTGATGATTAACTCTTTAGGCATCAACACCCTTTGTGATGACAAAACTGTTCATGTTGAAAGAAGTTGTTAGAAAATTTGTCAGCAGCTACACATTGTAACAAGACCTTTTTCACAGCATGTTTTTTTAGCACACGCTCAATGATATAAATTCTAACGTGTCTAAAAGAGTCAATGATGTTTTTGTTTTAATAGAAAACTCACTCACCCGCCGCCAGCCTTATGGTGTTGACATGATAATAATAATTAAAGTCGAATTTAATGCAAAAATATGTTGTTTGAAATTATTTGAAAGACATTTGAGAAATAGCATTTGTTATTGTACCGGGTTGTACAATACACATTTCTTGCATACTCGTACAGATAAATAAAGTCATCAAGTCATTTTCCGATATCATATCGAAAATGGAAAGTGACCAAAAGGCATGTCACTGCTGTTGTCAAATGTCCAACTGACATTTATTTGAAATCTGTTTTACAAAATCAAAATAAAAGAAAAGGCAAGCGAACAAACAACAAGAAGTTGTAAATAAAACAGAAACACAGTTTAACAATTTATGGACATGCATTGAATTTTCGTAAAAGTCAGTTAATCTGTTTGCCTGTAATACTGTCTGCATATCCATCCGTCAGACTCTCCATGCATCCATCGTGTTGCAATAAGTGCGTTTGTGGGGGAATTGAATACGATACGCACAAACAACATCAACTAACATCATGCTACTGTATTACGACATGTTGTCATTTAGCGAAATTTTCTTCTTTTTGCACTTCAATAGTTTGTGGCAAATTTACATTTCTTTTTTTGAGGCTGTTTTATGTTTTTGATTTGCATAAGTGATATTTGTTGTTTTGGCCAAAAGGTGACAAACATTAAAAATGTAAATGTTTTTCTTATTGATGTGTTGCGAGTAGTGTGTTTCGCAACCAACAGACAACATCTTTGATGTTGCATTTGACATTTTTAATAAAGTACTCGTATGTCATGTTGAAATTAATGCAACATTTAAAGGCTGATCTAACATTTAACGAATAAAAAATTTATAAGACATTAGGGAATTGAATAATGACGGAGCTTGGTAAACTTTTACTGCAGAACCTAAGTGAAGATTGCGTGATTTGTGATTTGCTCATTAGTTAGTTGTTTGAAATTTTAACGTAGTTTTCTACTGTTTGACACATATGTACAGACATACAAATATTTAAAACTTTTAATAACGGGGAAACTATTTGGTAACGAGTTTGCTCTTTATGTTCCCTTCCTATTGAAAGGAGGTGAGAATTGTTTGTATAGTGGCCTAAGACACTGATATTTTATTCAGTCGAATTTTGTAATTTTAAAACATACTACCAGTCGCAAAAATAAGTAAAAAAATATGGAAAACAGTATTGTTCATACAAGTGTCACATCTTACTGAGTATAATACTCCATTAGCACGAATCACGCACCATAAAATACCACACTGGCATAGTCAACTAAACAATATAAATAACAAAGTAATACCCAGTCTTTCTATAAAATAATTTTGGTTGTATCATTCCGGTTGAAAACTGTGTTTGATCCCGGTTTCTACTTAATTATATGCTGATATCAATCAATTCCATTTGATTAGTAATCAGGAAATTAAGTTCCAACTTTAAACGCTGTCTTTTCTACTCTTAATTTGCTTTTCTTGTATGTTTTTTTTATAAATGCATTTTAATTTATTTTCATTAGTAACAAAGTTATACAGTTTCTTTAAATGTGCGATAGAGCCTCGGGACTAAAACTCATTAAACTCAAATGGTGCTCTACAAAAAACGAATGAAATTAAGACACAACTTATTTTTGGTTAAACTTTTTTTATTTGCCTGCTCTGCAGCAGTATTAAACAAGATATTTTTAACACTTAAAACTTACAAAAACAAATTAAAGTCAAAGACTCCTTCCTTGCGGCCACTTACGTAAACGAAACGTAAACGAATGTGTTGGCAATTGATGATGAATGTGCTTCTCAGACATCTCTAATGCCTACATAACTACATACATACAAACTTCTATAGATACAATTACCTCTAGTTCAACTGTGTGCGAAAGATGTTGTATGACACTTAATATCCTGGAGGATAAAACCAACAGCTGGGGCATAATTTTTCATAACGTCTCAATTTGGAAAATTAATCGTGATAAGAAAAACTACACACAAATTAAAAGAAAAACGTTTATAATTCGAAATGATAAAAAAAACTACGTTAGAAAAGCAAAAAACTAAAAGATATGATGACAATTTGCTTAACAACTAATTTTTTATTTCAATTCATTTTCTAGCACTTAAAGGAACGTGCCACTTCCTCAATTAGTTAATTGCGTTTTTAAGGTTTTATTTTGTTTTTATCTTTTTGGGTGATGATCGCTCACTACCAGCCGCCAGACTTTACCTCATTTCTTATGCCGATTGTCCTTTAGATTTGTTTTTCTTTTTACCTTATGCCGAAGACTATAAAAAAAAAATTCAAGGGACAAAAGATATTTGTGAGTATGTTTGTATGTACGTATGTAGAAAGAATCTTTGTTTAAAATGTAGTGTGTTTCCTGTTGTTTTAATTGTTGCTATTACTTTTTGTGGACTGATGGATGAATTGAAAAAAACGACAGGGTGTTAATTGAGATGTTGAAGTTTACGTTTGTATGGGACTCTGTCAGAAATCATTGTGGTGTATTAACCCTCAATTGGACATTAAAAAATTCTTTAAAAAAACAGCAGACAGTTCCTGCAGGCTGTGTCAGAGACACGGCCATTAAGTTTAGTGTAGCATACGCCATCCGATAAGACAGAAAACACATAAAACAATAAATGATAAATAATATAAGCAAATGAATTTATTTATTTGATAGTTACTTTTGATAATATACATAAGCTTATGGTAGGAAAAATAGGATAAATATGTTTTTAAATTAAAAACAGCATCAAGCAGCATTGTTATTTTGCTTACTTGGCAGTACTTTCATTTAACATAAAAATGTGTGAATTAATTTTTTCATATAATTTTTATAATTATATATCCATGTTAAATTTAAATTCACATTTAACATTTTGTTTCACTTAAATACATAAGTAAATATACGATATTTCAATATTCCATCAATCAAAACAACAGTTGAAGGTTTGTGTCCACACTGAAACAGCAGCATAGTTTGTGTTTACGCTACAAACTCAAACACCACACATATGTTTGAGTGTATGTGTTTAAACAATTTTCATTTGAGAAATTTAAATATTAGAAAGATATCAACCAATATGAAATGTATATCAAACGAAAGATAACATCTTCATTTACCTACAAAACAATTTAAAAAAAAAGTTATCTCGTCGTTTCCTCATAATCAATGAAATGAAGATTACAACAATAACAATCTGACATGACTCCCTATATCGTAAGGTAAGAAGTTTTCTACGCCCTGATAGTTTCCCACGAATAGTTTTTTTTTTATTTTCTATAAATACACAACTTTTTTTTTGATATAAAAAAGTGTCTTGGAAACTTTGTAGTATTTAGATACTCAAGTCTTCTTACAGCTTTAAGCATTACAGAGTTTTTTTTCAAATCAAAAGAATTAAAAAAAAATGTGAAATTATATTTAAGAAAATTGATTTACACATGTATGAATGTATGTACATTTATGTAAATTTTGATGGCGGTGTATATAGTCAACGATCTAGAATACAAAACACCCCATTTTAGAATTTTTGTTTGTATGTCTGACCTTCTGTCTCCAAAACTACTAAATGAATTTTAATAAAATTTGGCACAAAAGTATTTTGGCTTCTGGATTAACATATAAGGTACTTTTTATCACTTTTTATCACAATAAAAAATACAAACATTTTAAATAAAATAATAATTTTAATCGTAATAGGGTAATTGCAGCCATAACGACAAAGTAGTTGTAAAAAATAAATCATCGGTTTATTACACTCAAAAAGCAAAATAAGTAATCCGTACTTAAATCAGTCCGTGGTGGTACCAGAAGTTCTGTTACTACAGATTTTCCTCAACCAATTACAATGTGTCAAGTATACATTTTTTAATTTTTGGAATAGTTAAGCCGCAAAAAGTTTAATTTTAAGAATGGAATGTAAAACAATCCCGTTTTTTACGTGTTTTTTAATTTTTTCAAGTCGCCTTGATATCCCTTCATGAAAATATAATTCTTAAGCAGTTGTTGTAGATTACCAAGAAAAGTCTATATTACGTTGAAGGGTTAAAAACCACTTTATTTCCTTAAATGCGTATGCAGGAGACACTTATAAAATATGTTCATTAAAAAAAAATATTTTGTATACAAAACAAATGGGCGAACATCTATTTCGGCACACGACTAATTTGTCACAGAAAAAAAAAAAAAAAACTGTCAACACAATGTCTCTCTGTTCTTGTTCCTCACCATTAACCAAAGAAAGAAGGTGGATTTAGTTTCAAGGACTTTAAGCCCATTTATTCCATGTCAAAACTGTTTCAAATTGTCAAAGGTAAATAACAGTGTTTTTAGTTTAGGGGTTTTCTAGTGAAATAAATCGATTTTTGTGTGTTGGAGAGAACTAAGAGTGCAGCGATACTAATTGTGAGGACAATTAAGGATATTTTATAGATTAATTTTTATTTATTAAGCGAAATTTTTTAAGAAATTTTCCTGCATTTAATTACTTGGTTGCAGCGAAAGTCATAAAAGATTTTCCATTCAAAACAAAATTATTTTATAAGATAAGTAACAATTTTACTGTCTTTTCATTATTAAATTAATTTTTTTTAAATTTTAAAATTAACCGTAACAAGTGCGCTTAATTTGTCTTACCTGTTTGTTTTGCTGACAACGAAAAAGAAAATTCTTTGGTGCTCTCAAATAGAAAAAAACTCGTAAACTCATGCATGAACAGCTCTTTTTATCTATTCGTCTTGTAGTTTTTTTGTTTCTTATCATCACATTAAAATACTTTTAAACATTATTTTGTGCTGAGTATTAAAAAAATAAGCTTTATTTTATTATTTTTTATCAGCCATTAAAGTCGCCTTAATGTCTGACAAATTATGGTTTCGAATCTGAAAAAAAACACAAAAAACAATCTCTTATATTTTCAAGCAAAAGCTGTAACGAGAGCTAATTTTTTTAATACATATACATAGTAAATATACACATATATACATACATACATACATACATATGTATATACATAAGTATACAGAAAAAAATGTTGCAAAATCAAAAACCAAAAAACAATTACAAAAGTTGTGATAATGTTCATGTAGTTTCTTCCTGCAAAGTTCTCATTTATAATTACGAAAATACCCTAAATTATGATTAAAATTTTTGATATCAATTGGTACAAAATTGTCACGATTGATGTAGTTATTTAATTCAATTCAAAATCTATTTAACTAATAAAATTGTTGAATTTAATATAAAAAATAACACGTTTTTATTATCTGAAAAAAAAAACAGTACGGCCGACGTCTGACCATATCCGACTTGAATTTTTTCCTACGTGATTTCTGTTTTCCTAAAGTAAATTTAAATTATTATATAATCTTAATAAACAATATTTGGTCGCACGAATAAGAATATTTTGCTGTAGTGAAAAGGTGTTATTGGAGATGTTATTACCCTCAAAATGTATATATTTTTACCTTGACAGATATAATTAACATTAAACTAAAAAATTGTTACATTGAGTTTGTTCCAATTAAATAAATATCATAAGAAACCATTAAAAAAAACTAAATTTATCTACGATCTATATATGTTCCCTTTAATTTAACTGATTTAAAATATTTATTTCAACTAACACAGTACAACACATGATTTGCCAACTCAATTCTGTTAACTGTATGTGAAATTAGACCCAAAAAGAAGAATTTCTGCATCATTCGTTTTGTCTTCTTACCTGCGATTTGAAGTTAGTATCGATTTGAAGTTAGTACTATCGTATAGGAGAATTTATCACGTTTTAGGCCCTGTTGTTTGACATAGCTCGACAACCACTAGCCCAATTTAGTTGAAATAAATTTTAAAAAATTAAGAATTACAATTCCCTTAATCTGTTCATATATTGTTTTCCTATACAAGTATTACTTTCGAAGTTAAAAATGAATGTATGAAGGGAAAAAATTATTTTTTGCCTAAAAATTTAAATTTTTTTTTTAAAAATACATAAAAAATCCAAAATGGAAAAAAGTTTGAAGTCTAGTTATTTTTTCGCAAAGTCACATAACCTATGAGCAAAATGAGACAAAGATCATAAAAATCGATGCACGCGTTTCGCTTTTATTCGCAATTGAGTAAATGTATGAATTTCAAAAACTGACTGTTTGAAATCCATCTTTCCGAAACTCAGTGATGAGAAAATTAAAAACGGTACGTATCGTACTCTGTATTTCAATATTGTCATATCTAAATTTGTTAATTTCTATACATTCGCATTACCAATAATTTTTTCGTTTTTCTTATGTATTTAAAACAGGTATTCTCAATGGACCTGATATTCGGAAATTGATCAAAAGTGATTCTTTCACACATTTGCTTTCAGAGCATCACGACCACCAACATGCATGGAACGCATTGAAAGAAGTAATAGAAGGCGTTCTAGGAAAGAACCGTGTCCAGCGAGAAGAGATACAGCAACGAGTGGACAGGTTGCTGTTTTATTTCGAAAAAATCGGTGCATCCATGACGCTGAAATTGCATTTCTTGCACCACCACCTCGATACTTTTTTGGCACAATCACCTCAGGAATCAGACGAACAAGGAGAGAGGTTCCACCAGGTGACCATGCCATTTGAAAAGCGGTTCAAAAGCAAAAAATTGGATGCATTGCTTGCGGAGGTTTGTTGGTGGAGCTCCACAATTATGCAGTTTGAAGAAAGCACCGAAGATGAAGACATTGAAATTGGTGGACACAGTGAAAGAAACACGCCCTTGAATAGTATGTGTATCTCGGGTGACGATACAGACTCAGACCATGAATATGAACAACCTACGAAGAAAACAAGATCATCAGAACCACAAGCGTCAACTTCTACAAGGATGGATATTGCCAATAATTGAAAAAATGTTCTAAATTTTGTTTTTATGCATATTATAATTGCGTATTAATTATACCCTTCACACAGTGAAAAAGGGTATATATAGGTTTGTCATTCCGTGTGAAATTTCTACAATTTTCATTTCCGACCCCATAAAGTATATATTTTCTGAAAGCTTATGAATAGAGGAGTCGATTAAGCCCTGACCGTCTGTCCGTCTGTCCGTCTGACCGTCTGTCCGTGTGTATGTTGAAATCAACTTTTTGAAGCCCCCCGACATAGGTTGGACCCGGGTAAGGTATTAAAATATCAGAAATATTCGGGAGTAGATCGGTATTGAAAATCAGAAACATCGGTACATAAACAACTGAGATATGAGCAAAAACCCACGACCACCTCGATTTTCTTTTCATAAAAACAACATTACAACAACAACATGCATACATACAAACGTGTATACTGGTTAGAGAAAACGTGGCATCGAATCCCAGCTGAGGCAAAAAAATTTTTTTTTAAATTTTTTTAAAATTTTTTTTTTTAATTTTTTTTTTATTTTTTTTTTATTTTTTATTTAATATATTATATATATTTTTATTATTATTTTTTTTTATTTTTTTTTTTTTAATTTTTTTTTTATTTTTTTTTTTGTTTTATATATATTATATATGTATATAATAATTTTTTTTTTTTTAATTTTTTTTTTAAAATTTTTTTTTTTTAAATTTTTTTTTTATTTTTTATTTTTTTTTTGTTTTTTTTAACATACATACGTGAATTTACTGTTATTGCATGACTACACGTTGTGAAGGGTATATAAGATTCGGCACGGCCGAATATAGCGCTTTTACTTGTTGCATATTATTTTATTTTCATTAAGTTTTTATAAATAAAGTTTTTTTTTCATGATAATTTTTTAATTTATATTTTTATTTTAAGGGTGGTGGCTATAACTGATTTTTGAAATTCATACATTTACTCAATTGCGAATAAAAGCGAAACGCGTGCATCGATTTTTATGATCTTTGTCTCATTTTGCTCATAGGTTATGTGACTTTGCGAAAAAATAACTAGACTTGAAACTTTTTTCCATTTTGGATTTTTATGTATTTTTAAAAAAAAAAAAATTTAAATTTTTAGGCAAAAAATAATTTTTTCCCTTCATACATTCATTTTTAACTTCGAAAGTGTTACTTGTATAGGAAAACAATATATGAACAGATTAAGGGAATTGTAATTTTTAATTTTTTAAAATTTATTTCAACTAAATTGGGCTAGTGGTTGTCGAGCTATGTCAAACAACAGGGCCTAAAACGTGATAAATTCCCCTATACGATAGTACTAACTTCAAATCGATACTAACTTCAAATCGCAGGTAAGAAGACAAAACGAATGATGCAGAAATTCTTCTTTTTGGGTCTAATTTCACATACAGTTAACAGAATTGAGTTGGCAATCAATTAACTGAAAAATGTTGTACTGTGTAATATAGGGCACTCAAGAAATTAACATGTTTTTTTTATATGATGAAGGCGTAATTAATTTCGAAACACTAGACTACATTTAATGTAATTTAAGTCAAACCAAGATTATGTATATAACAAATATTTATATGTATACCAACTGCTACAAATAACACTACTACGACAATGGAAAGATAGTGAATGAAATAGAAAGCAAAAAACGTTTAAAAGAGCAAGTGACCAAAGAAATAGAAATAAATTATAGTACGATGCAATAATATGAGTACATGCTCATGTACTTCTATAAGTATTTAATACATTAAATGTTAATATTAAAAACAAATCGTTAATAAAAAATAATAAAAAAAAACAAATAAAAAATTTAAAGTCGGCCATGCACAACTATGCTTTATCCTACACTAAAATTTATAAATTAAAATGTATTTGTAATGAATTTTTAATGCATCGTTTTGTTATTAGATTTATTTACTAATGAACCGACAATTATAAAAGTTGGTAAACAAACATAACATAAAAACATTTATCATAAATGTGCAAATGTAATTCATAACGTAATACTGTCTGTCTTATGCCATTTGTTTCACTCGGAAGGTAATTTTAAGTCTCTAGGTATAATCTATGATAAATATATGCCAGTGTATTATACATAAACACACACAACATTTTGGTAGTGTAGGGTATATGAAGAGTGTATGTATGCCTGTATTAACATAGTAAAATAAATATGTAACTGACTCTCCTGATGCATTCTTTGCGTTTTTATAAACAAAATTTTTTGTATTAAGTGAACAGAAAGAAAACTTTAGAATAAGTAGGCACGGTACGACAATAAGATCCACTGCAAAATAAAATAAATATATTATCAAATAGAAATTCTACGTTATCTATGTTAATTAATAAGAATATTTTGTGCAATTATTCAAATAAATAAACATTTTTTTAATTAATTTTGTTGACTCTTGATAAAACGACTTAAGTGAAGATATAAAATTTTTTATAAAACTAAGATCTTAAAGACTCGTTGTTTGTATAAATCGGCGTCTTTCTATGTATAATACCCTAAAAATATCACGTAATAAAAAATAATCAACTAAGTTATTATTTCTTTAATTCTAGTCATAAGAAATTAAAAAATTTTATTTAAATTTGTTTATCTTAAATCCACAGTAAACAAAATTTTAAATATCTTGCACAAATTCACTTCTTGCTACGAGATCTAGAATAAAAACTATTACATCAAAAAGAAATAAGTTTAATGTAATTTGTTGTTAATTTTCTGTTCTTCTAAAAATTCAAAATAAACTGTTTTATAAAGTGACCACAATAATATTTAGTAATTATTAACAACAAAAAAAAAAAAAAAAAGCAAACTTCTTGTGAAACTAATATCACTACACATTCTTTGTACAACGTAGAGTACAAAAACTTGTCGTTTTTTTTTTTTTTTTGTTTAATCGCATACGAAGGAAAAAAAGAATTATAGAAAAATCTGCATTTTTTTATTTCAACAATAAAATTTAGTAATAATTTGTAGTTTGTAGTGCGAGTATCAGAAAAGAAAGAAATAATAAAAGTCTTTAAGAAAATAAAGTAAATAATTGTAAATCTATATAGAAATCATAAAATTATTAAATTTTAATATAAATAAAGTGTATGGTTGACTGATTTTACAACCATGTCCTCCTATCACACGCTCTCGAATACCAATTTTGAATGTGATCATCATGCGCATCTCTCGAATAGTGGTACTTTGCATCGTATGTTCAAATACTGGCGCAATAGTCCCAAAAAAACGAGTCTGAAGAAAAGTTCTAGTTTTATTGAATATCGGAAAAAGCAAACGAATGTCATTTATCAGAAATTAGAAAGCTATGATGAAACAAAGTTGGAAAAATTAAGGTAAGAAATCAATAGCTAATCTCTAGAAAAAAACTTTATTGTGAAATATTTTCTAACACTCTTTATTTCAAATAAATCTTAGTCATTTAATGTTATTTTCAAAAACAATTAATACAAAAGTTCCGCTTAATTGCTTAGTAATTTTATGTTTTTTTTTTGTTATATTTTTAACCGTAACTATGATCTATTAATGGGAAAATGGGGAGATTTCATTAAACTTTGTAGGGAAAAATAAAAAAAAATAAAAACAAAATAATGCTTTACTTACTTTCCTTTGTTCTGAGTCCACTTAACTACTGTATATTTAGTTTAATGGTTTATCTTATTCAAAGTATACGGTACAAGTCGTTAAACTTAAGGTGATTTCAGGGCTACCATGTGAAGATTACAAAAAGAGTTAATAAAATGTGTTCTATGTATTCTGTTCATTTTATTGTTATAAAATACCTAAAACCTCTTAATATATCAAGTCTTTGCCGATTTCCCATTTCTGATGTTGAGACATCTAAGAAAAGCGCAACAATTGTGTTTACATTGTATGCAGTTTTACATTTCAAATGACTGGTTGTTCTTACATTGGAACTTATCTCAAATTCTTATTGTTTGTTTCTATTTTCTCTATCCATATTCAGTTGAAAAGGCCGCCTGGAGCAACAGAACAAACGCAGTCCGAGCATCTGTATTTGTTTTATGTATTCAGTAACATTTGATAGGTATTATGTAGATAAATATTTTACATTTTTTCACTCTGTGTTGTTTTATCTTAAAAAGGTGTTATCGTAAAAGTTGACAGTTTATTATGTTTTTATATATTGTTTTTCTTTGTTTAATGCTGCTGATTTATTATTGTTTTTAAATTAAATATAAACACACTTATATGGGCAATTATTACTATGATTTTTTTTCTCTCTTAATTTTATAATTAAAAATCTTTGGGATGCCGCTGTATAAATAAATATGTATTAAATATACATAACTGTTTCGGGGAGAAAAATAATCTCATAACTCATACATACGTTAAATGTAATAATAAAACATTAAAATAAAATTGAAAAATTCGAAGAATGCAACTTGACAAATGACGAGCAAGCCCATACTCTAAAGGTGAATTCACCCATTTGTTCTGAACAAAATTTTTTCCGGAGAATAACATTTTTTACTGAGAGTTTTCTGCAGAACGATTCACCCATTTAAGAAAATTTGTCCGAAAAAACAAAGCTGCCATATAATATAAAATGCAAACAGTTGTACAAAGTGGAAGCACCGCTAGCAAACTATGTAAATAAATACAAACGTAAATTATTTCATTATATTATATGTGAAGAAAATGTCGGATAGAAGAAAACTAAAATTATTATTTTTAATTGAAGTGCATAAAGTCAATTTGTTTGCAAAAGAAATTTATAAAAAAAAATCGAAAATAAAAAGAGTCGCTTCTATTTCATTCCATAAACCCTGTTTTAAATAATTATTTTTGTATGCACTATTGCTCATGTCATACAAACATTTTCTTCCTGGTTTTTTAATTCTTCTATTAATTTTTGAGCAATATTTCCATTAAATTCCATTTAAATTGTTAATTTTCGGCAAAAACAATTTTTGTATAATAAATGTACTGACACTGTGTGATGTGGCAACCAAATTCAATTTTCATGTAAATATTGAAAAATAGTGGCATCCCAATTCAGTTTCTTCTGAACAAGAATTAAAATTAAACCAATTCAAGAAAAATCTTTCTGAACAAAATAATCTCTCTCTCTCTCAAAAGTAAAACATCAAACTCAATACAAAAAAAATTTGTTCTGAACTAAAATTTTATGGGTGAATCCAGCTTAAATCATTTTTAAATTTATAAAAAATTATGAAAATTCGACGAAATAGCACATTTTCTATATCCGCCATATTTTTTAGTAAATGATTACTGCTATTAAATAACGATTTTTCATCATCATCAATATTTTAGTAATAAGGTTTTATAGAAAACAGTACCTATCTCCACACGGACATTGCAAAAGTACAAAATAAACAAATAAAACAACACAAAAGCTCAACAATCCACATCCATACGTAATCAAAACAAACTTAACGAATGCAGTATAAAAAGAAATATACAAAAACAATATACTTCATTATCAGTAAATAAATAACTGCCGGAGAAGTTATAGAGGGTAGCACTAGAGTTGCCAGAAAATTTCAATCAAAAATCATTATCTTACGAATGAAAAATACACAAAAAATTAAAAAAAAAAATAAATAAATAAAAAGTTAAAAAAATTATTTTATGTTTTAAAAAGAAAAACAATATACAACATTAGATTTGATGTTGCCCTTAAGAGAAATTAAACAAAAAAATAAAAATCTACAAAATGTCGGTGGCTTAATGGTATTAATTTTTAATGTAATATTTTTTTTAATATGATAGCTTTACTTAATATACATAAAAAATGTGTATATGAATCACCACTTAGTAAAGTCATTGGTTTTACTGCTTTTATCATTTTATTAAATTAACCTTATATTTTTCCCGGTGGCATGTTACCGTAGTTTGTGCCCGGCTTTGGTTTATTGTCAGTACGGGATATAGAGGTGCTACCAATACCTCTAGCTGGTAGAAGCCATAACTTGGGAGTGCTTCAACTTATGTGAGAGAACTTGCTAGAGGCTAACCAGAGAGATCTGAATCAGTTTATCGTTACAAAGTAACGATAAAGAATAAAAAACCCATATTGGTTACAAAATCATTAATAATATGTTTATAGCATCATTCTGGCAACCCTGGGAAACACACAATATTTGGAGCCAGAGAAAAAACTCAAATTTTTGTCTTGTATCCACATTTTAAAATACCATCCACAAAGAGAATTTTTGTACAACAAAGAGAAATCATTTTTAATGGGGGGACAATGCAGTGTTGTTAATATAACAGAAAATTAAATGTTAACAGTAAAAATAAAAATTAAAACAAAAAAAGGTGTATTTACTTAGTTCATTCTTGTGAGCCCACATAAAGGCATTAAAACCACAGATTCACAGTATACATATATTTTTATTTTCAGTCTTCAGCTTTTGGAATTTTGCACTAGATTTTCGTATTACTCGTAGTAATTTTTATTATTTTATATTTAATACTCGCGAAAAATAGTCGACAAAGGTGACTTGGTGCCATTTACTCCAGGTTAAAATAATAAATGCAATGGTTCACAAATCCACCTTTTCAACTTGACATACAGAGCTTTTCAGACGAATCCTTATAACTTTGTTTATAATCGGCTTATAGCTTTGCCTTGCAATTAATAAATGATTTTATTTTCCTTCTGAAAATTTTTGAAAATATTTCCAGGCAAATTTCCTTTGATATTAGTACACAGCTGTAAAAAAATGTAATTAAATTTGTGACATTTGTTTACTAATACGGATTTTTTCCGTTAACTCAAACAAAGCATTATGTTCTGAAAATTTTTTTGATCAATGAATTTTCTTAGTTTCCTATTTTTTTTTGCCCATTCACTTATACCCATCACACAGTTAAAAAGGGTATATATAGCACAGTACAACATTTTTCAGTTAATTGATTGCCAACTCAATTCTGTTAACTGTATGTGAAATTAGACCCAAAAAGAAGAATTTCTGCATCATTCGTTTTGTCTTCTTACCTGCGATTTGAAGTTAGTATCGATTTGAAGTTAGTACTATCGTATAGGGGAATTTATCACGTTTTAGGCCCTGTTGTTTGACATAGCTCGACAACCACTAGCCCAATTTAGTTGAAATAAATTTTAAAAAATTAAGAATTACAATTCCCTTAATCTGTTCATATTTATATTGTTTTCCTATACAAGTAACACTTTCGAAGTTAAAAATTAATGTATGAAGGGAAAAAATTATTTTTTGCCTAAAAATTTAAATTTTTTTTTTTAAAAATACATAAAAAATCCAAAATGGAAAAAAGTTTCAAGTTTAGTTATTTTTTTGCAAAGTCACATAACCTATGAGCAAAATGAGACAAAGATCATAAAAATCGATGTACGCGTTTCGCTTTTATTCGCAATTGAGTAAATGTATGAATTTCAAAAATTTGCTCGAGATATGCACAACATTATTTGGAGAAAATATTGACACCTTTTTCATGATTCTGAGAATTAAAAAAAAAGGAATAAACAAAAGGTTATTTGATTTTTATGATTGCGGTAATAAATGCACGTGGACAATTAAACGGAAAGTGGACCTTTTTATTATTTTGGTTTTTCCGGTGGCTACCTATATGATTTTTTTACAGAAATTGCACCCACATTTAAGGGTGGTCATTATTTTGAAAGTTTTGCACAGTTTGAAACGTACAAGTGCTGAATCACGTATATAGCCAGCCGCCCTTAAAATATGCGCCTATTTATAAGTACCTGGCAGTAAAATATTCAAAAATACGTAGTATTTATAGGTGTGCATTGATCGATTTTTGGCATTCAGCCAGTGCCGACGAACGCGAACAGTAAAAGTGATTTTTCTCCAGTTTTTTAAAAGTGAATAACAACAAAACATAAAATATATCAATATGGAAAACAACAAGTGCCTATATTTGGATGAATATTGTTACGTTTGTGGTCATATCGTCCGAAAAATACAGAAAAAAGATCGAAAAAATTTGTTTACTGAGCAATTCAAAACCGCGTATTGTAATTATTTCGATGAAGCAGATTTAAGTGGTGCAAATTTTACGCCGAACACAGTGTGCAACAGTTGTTATACTACCCTTCTAAAATGGATTCACGGAAAAAGTAGAAAGTTATCTTTTATGAAGCCAGTAATTTGGGTGGAAGACACAACTGGGCATGATGAATCCAGGTGCCACCACCTCGATACTTTTTTGGCACAATCACCTCAGGAATCAGACGAACAAGGAGAGAGGTTCCACCAGGTGACCATGCCATTTGAAAAGCGGTTCAAAAGCAAAAAATTGGATGCATTGCTTGCGGAGGTTTGTTGGTGGAGTTCCACAATTATGCAGTTTGAAGAAAGCACCGAAGATGACGACATTGAAATTGGTGGACACAGTGAAAGAAACACGCCCTTGAATAGTATGTGTATCTCGGATGACGATACAGACTCAGACCATGAATATGAACAACCTACGAAGAAAACAAGATCATCAGAACCACAAGCGTCAACTTCTACAAGGATGGATATTGCCAATAATTGAAAAAATGTTCTAAATTTTGTTTTTATGCATATTATAATTGCGTATTAATTGCATATTATTTTATTTTCATTAAGTTTTTATAAATAAAGTTTTTTTTTGCATGATAATTTTTTAATTTATATTTTTATTTTTATTTTAAGGGTGGTGGCTATAACTGATTTTTGAAATTCATACATTTACTCAATTGCGAATAAAAGCGAAACGCATGCATCGATTTTTATGATCTTTGTCTCATTTTGCTCATAGGTTATGTGACTTTGCGAAAAAATAACTAGACTTGAAACTTTTTTCCATTTTGGATTTTTTATGTATTTTTAAAAAAAAAAATTTAAATTTTTAGGCAAAAAATAATTTTTTCCCTTCATACATTCATTTTTAACTTCGAAAGTGTTACTTGTATAGGAAAAAAATATATGAACAGATTAAGGAAATTGTAATTCTTAATTTTTTTAAATTTATTTCAACTAAATTGGGCTAGTGGTTGTCGAGCTATGTCAAACAACAGGGCCTAAAACGTGATAAATTCCCCTATACGATAGTACTAACTTCAAATCGATACTAACTTCAAATCGCAGGTAAGAAGACAAAACGAATGATGCAGAAATTCTTCTTTTTGGGTCTAATTTCACATACAGTTAACAGAATTGAGTTGGCAAATCATGTGTTGTACTGTGTAGGTTTGTCATTCCGTGTGAAATTTCTACAATTTTCATTTCCGACCCCATAATAAAGTATATATTTTCTGAAAGCTTATGAATAGGGGAGTCGATTAAGCTCTGTCAGTCTGTCCGTGTTTATGTTGAAATCAACTTTTTGAAGCCCCCCGAAATCGCTTGGACCCGGGTGAGGTATTAAAATATCAGAAATATTCGGGAGTAGATCGGTATTGAAAATCATTGGTTCATAAACAACTGAGATATGAGCAAAAACCCACGACCATCTCGATTTTTTTTTTCACAAAAATAACATTACAACAACAACATACATACATACAAACTTGTATATTGGTTAAAGTAAACGTGGGATCGAATCCCAGCTGAGCCAAAAAATTTTTTTTTATTTTTTTTTATTTCTTATTTAATATATTATTTATATTTTTATTATTTTTTTTTTAAATTTTTTTTTATATTTTTTTTTTGTTTAATATTTTAATTTTTTTTTTATTTTTTTTTTTAAATTTTCTTTTTATATTTTTTTTTTATTTATTTTTTTATTTATTTTTTTTTAACATACATACGTTAATTTTTAATTTTAAAATGGGATATTTTTATATATGTATGTTTTTTATATGTATGTACGTATATCATATGAGATGAATGTTGATACAAACTATTGTTATTTCATGACTACACGTTGCGAAGGGTATATAAGAATCGGCATGGCTGAATATAGCACTCTTACTTGTTTTTTAAATTTTTTTTTTTTTTTAATTTTGTGTTTATTCGCAAAATATTCTACACGATTATTTTGCCGCGTAGCGCTAAATAAAAATTTCGTTCCTTAAATTCAGTCAGACCTGCATACTAGCCTTAAAAATCAAAAGGCCTGAATTACCATTTTTGTTTCAGAGTATTTTTGGGGGAATATTGCAGCCCATTTAATATATGTATATACCTACATACGGTCTTGCATTCATATATGTAAGTATGTAAACCTACATACATATGTACATATATATTTTTGTTTATTTTCTTTTAACTCTTTCTAGTCAAACAAATATGTGGGTATTAAAATATAAAATAACATTTTAACGCCGGTTGGCGCGCATACTTTTTTTAATGAGTTGAATGTCTGTGATGTATGCGGAGTTTGTGTGATATTTTTTGCCGTTGTTGTTTTTGCTGTTTTGTGGAACATATGAGATTTTATTTGTATTTATGCCTTTAACAGAATTTATAGAGACGGTTTTTTATTTATGTAAGAGAAATATACAACATATTCAATCTTGATTTTCGGAGCAGATTCGTTGGGTTGCTGTAGTCGGTTTTTTTTAATACAAATACACATAATGTGGTTGCATTTGAATTTTTTAAGTTAGCAACTATTAGTTTTACTTTAAAAATCTAACGGAGTAGGTGGATGGTCGGTTTAATACGTGAATAAAATTTGTTGTAAATCCACGCATTTAATAATAATAAAGGCGTTCGTTTTAAAAATATAAACAAAATATAAAATATTAATAGTCGTTTATTTTAACAAAAGCAAAAAGTGTAAAACTCAAGTGAAAAGTGGAAAAAAAAATCGTTTCATTAAAACATGTTTTCTATCTAAACTAAAGTAACGGTAAATACCTACATACATACTCATGTAGGTAGTAATGCAAACTTAAACACAAATTAATTACTATTCAAAACCAACTGCCTGCAAACAAGTAAAAGAAGTGAAAAGACATTAGTGATTTTACGTGCAATAAATAAAAAATATTTACAATATTTATTGATGTTGAATAAGATGTGAGGGGGGTTTTTTGGTCAAACTGACCTTTCTCAAAAAAAAAAAAAAAAAAAAAAAAAAAGAAATCAACATAGGCACATATAAATGTGCATGTAGATATTACGTGTACCTAAGTATGTAGCAGAGCCAAAAATACATTCCCGAAAACAAAAGTAGGCACCTAAGTGCATACTTTATTGCACAAGAAATTAGTGTACAAAAATTCGCAATTTTACCGGTATGGCCTAATACCTTTACAATTGATATTGTAGAAGAAAAGAAAATTATTTGCTTATTTTTCAATGTGTTTTTATATTTGCCAAAAAAATGTCACTTGTCTTAATGTCAAGTTTAAATTATATAAATAAAATAGAGACACCTTATTTTAAATTTCCATACCTACCTATCTGCTTAGGTATTTAATCAAAAGTGCCAAAGGAATCTTTTCACAACTACAAAATAATAATAATAATAATACCTACCTAACCAAGTTGTTAAATACAGTTCATTAACATCACTTCCACAAACAAAAATGTTTTATTGAGATTATAAACACGAAAAGGCAAAACAAAAAGGAAAGTAAAAACAGAAGAAAAACAAATGAATAATTGTCAATAACGGTTTCTTTTTAATAAAAATAAAAAATCATCACTACACCAACAAGTTAAAAAAAAAACAACCAACAGAATATGTTTATTTTTTGTTGACTCTACCTTTCATTTTCATTAATAATTTCTATTCGAACAGCAACATCATCATGTTATTTTTCTTCATTAAACCAAACTTAATTTGCATACTTTAACACTGAAATGTGTACCTACATACATACATATGTATAAGCTTGTGTGCATTTAAGTGTGAATGTATTATTTTACCTAAATTGATCTCAATCTTAATGTAAAAATGATATACATATAAAAATGGAATCTTCTTTTGATGCCGTTATCACATACATACATACAAACATAAATCCATAAAAATGAGATGATACATTATTAAAATCGAACGGTGTTTTTGTTTAGTATGATATATTAAGAGAAGAAAACTTATTTAAATCCATGTACTTTTGTATTTATGAATATATGAACCTACATACATAGATATTTACATACTTAGTAGATCTCATAGTAAAGTTGCCTCTTTTTTTTAAATTTTCCTCATTCCACTTCAATTAGTAGTATTTAAAACTAGCAATACACCCGTTACTTCGTTTGCGCAACTATTATTATTTATTCAATATTGAAGTTTTTTTTTAATACAATATAATTTTTTATTAAATTTAAGGCATACTTATTTATCAGTTAACCACCGTTTTATTTTATTTATATATTTTTTTTATATGAAGTATGAAATTGAAAATAAATGAGAGAAGAGAGACATTTGTTTTTTATGTATTAAATTTGACAGCTAAAGTTTAAAATAAGTAAAAAAAACTCAAATGGCGGCTTTATAAGGTGCATTTTCTATCGTATTATATAGTTATAGTTTTTCAATTTTTTTAAAATGGTTTAAAAATTTTACAGTATTTGTCATGATTTCAATTAGTGGAATTATTTAAAACTAGCAATACACCTGTTACTTCGTTTGCTCAATTTTTATTATTTATTCAAAATTGAAGTTTTTTTTAATACAAAACTATTTATTTATTTATTAGGTAACCACAGTTCGTAGAGAATTATTTTTTTATATTTTTTATATATGTACATACATATGTACATATACATATGAAATAAATGAGAGAAGAGAAAGAATTATTTTTATATATGGAATTTGACAGTTAAAGTTTAAAATAAGTAAAAACATAAATAATAAACTGCTAACGAATCAAGATTACCTGATAAATAATTATGCGTTAAAATTTATGAAAACTTATTTTTCTAATTTATTTTATTTGGAAAAAGAAAAAGTAATCTAAGGTTTTAACAGGCTAGTATTTATTTATTATTAATATTAAATTTAAAATAAAATAAAGCTTCAAAAAGCTTCCCTATATCACCTTCTATCTAAGCTTCTTAATTTCCAAATTTTAGAGTCATACTCTCAGAAAATGTAAGAATTATAAAAATACGTTTTTGTACATCTTTATTACTTTCAAAGTCAACTAGAATTAAAAAAAAAAAAACGTAAAAATAAAAAAATTCGGAATACCTATCGGGAAGTCCCATTTTTGATCACATGATGAATGTTGTCTTTTACGGCATCCATTGCCTTTGGCCACACACTTTTTGATTCCACAGCTTCTTCACATAAAAGGTATTAATTTGTGGTGCAAAAAAAACTTTATAATCATGGCCCTGTAGTGCTCACCATAAACTTAAAACTTACTGCCCGGCATCGAATTCTTAATAATACGGAACAATGATTTCACCAGCCCATAACGCACACAACACAGGGACATTCTCTGAATTAAATGTTTTACGATGACTTATTTTAACTCTAAAAACAGCTGTTCTAGTTATAAACGTATTTATACCACCAAAAACGACCTTATTAGTAAAATGATTGAGAGGCATGATTTTCTTTTTGAACTGAAAAAATGTTTCTGGTAAAAAAAATCTGCACAATTTGCAGACATTGTTTAGCTGTGGAAAAGGCGCACATAATAAGCAGCAGTAAAGATCTGCTACTTAGTAAATTAGTTTATTAAGAAGGAATTTTTAATACATAAATATGTAGATACATTTAAATAAGTAATTAAAAATATTTCTTCTTAAAATTTTTAATTAACGAAAGCATTTATGTCTTTTAAAGAACAATTCTTTATTTAATAAATTTTTTGGGATTTTAAAGTTTTCAACAAACATTCGAGTGTTTGAATACAATGTAAAAACAGGTGCCAAAACAACATTCCTTTAGTGAAGAAAAATCTATCTCTCCCAAAAATATATTGAAATCATAAACACAAAAAGAGTACAAAAAATTATAAATCCAGAAATAACATGAACTGCTGCAAAACACAACATCTTTTCACAAAATAATGTAAAAAAAAAAAAATTCCAAAAAAATTTTATTGCAACAACAACGATAGCAACCGGTGCCAGTAACACTACTTGGCTGTGGGCCAATCATCAAATATGTTGGTCATAAAGTTGTGAAGATGTGGAAGTAAAGTGAGAGGTAAAAAAGAAAAAGAACTGAATTATTTTATAGGTTTTTGTCATTATTCAAGAATAGAGGGCACGCGGCATGTTGCTATCAACCTGATGAAGTAAAACTGCTAAGGCCGTTAATTAAATTCGCGTGTTGGCTGTCTGTTTGCTTGTCTCTCAAAGAACATTGCAAAGAATATTTGAGCAAAAAATCTTTAGATTTCTTCTGCTATCGCAACCATAATTCAGTTTTCAGTATTAAGCAGGTAGCAATGTTTGTTTGTTTTCTTTTATTTATTTTCGTGTTATAACAATATTTTGTTTAAGCTTTCGCTCATAGTTTTTTGTTTTAACATCAAATATTGTACATAGCCCCGCAAGATCTTCGTAGTGAGATCTTGAAGCTTGACATGTAGGGATAAAAACATTGGGTTTAAAATTATAAATTTAATGAAACACAGTTTTATGTCTTTAATATTTTCAATAGAAACTGGCCAATAAACGTAATTAAATGAATGCAAATTTCATTTGTTTACTACAGCATTTTAAAGCATTTATAAATTTTATTTACATTTTTCCTCAACATAAGCACAAATTACATATTATATCTTTTAAATATCAAATTATTTTAATGCTGAAAGAATTTTTAGAAAATAATTACAAAAAGCAATTAAAAATATGGCCGACATTTATTTGTTCAATTTGCCGAACTCATACGTATCACACTTCGTAATTAAATAGGAATATAAATATTTGATTATTAGATATATATGCATGTATGTATGTTGAAAAGAAATTATTTGCATTCCTAAAGCAGTAATAGATAACTTTTATAAAGGGTGTCTCAGTAAGAATGACATATAGCTCTCGTTGGATCTCGGATTTAAGCTCAGGAATTACTTCTGACTTCTGATTGCCATAAACCAGAAATTTCACAAAGACTCGAAAAAAATAATAGCGTAGCCTTAAATCGCATGATCTTGGTGGCTAGTTGACTTCAAAATTTTCTTGAAATAATTTGTTCTGAAAATCGTTGCCGCAATAAATAGTTTCATGAGCGGTGTGGCAGGTGGCGCAGTCTTGTTGAAATTATATGTCGTCCAGATCCATGCCGCTCAGTTCAGGTCACTTCAATTTCAGCTTAAACTGGACCTAAATCCACACCAGACAGTTGCCTGTGTGGGTGCATTTGTTTCTCATGGATTCCATGAGGATTTTCTGAACCGCAAATTCGATAATTTTTGTGTATTCACGAAACAATTTAGATGGAAATGAGTTTCATCGGAGAAGATGGCTTTTCTCCTAAAATTTTGCTCCATTGACCACTGAACGTATTGGCGGCGATTTCCATGGTCTCCAGTTTAAGCTGAATTTCGCCAAGCTGAAGGCCTTTTATGAAATTTCGCTGCCTAGTACTTTGTAAAATTGTAACTTCTTGAGAACGATACCGAATTATTGTTTTCGGAAACACTCTCGTTTAAAACATCAATGTTTTCAGGAGACGGACCGGTACGTCGACAAATAATTATAACCGACCCAGTTTTATAAATTGTTTTGACCACTCTTCGAATGGTTGACATATTTCGTGTACTTTATCGAATTTCTTTGAATTGTTACAGCTTTTTCAGCATAACTTTCTAAATTTTTCGTTCATAAAAATTATTCCTTTTTGTATAGATTTTAGTCGTACAATGATCGTGGCTTTACAGATAAAATAAACTTTTCAAATTGTTTATGATGCACATTTTTGAATCAAAAAACTCTCGCACATAGAGCAGAACTTTTGTTTACATTTAAACAAATTAATTGTTATTGTTCTTAAAGAAAGAAAAATCAACACACAAATTCGATTTAGGCAATAACGTGACATATGTTTGCAGCAACTAGAAAAATTATGTTGGATTTTTCCAATAGATACAATAAATACAAAACAAATTATTCAAACAAACTGTTTGGGATGTTCATATCATGAAAATGAAGGCATCATTACATTTGTATGCACTTTGGTACCTAATGACCTAAAATACCGAAGATTGCAAGCAACAAGACAATGTACACACAGCCAGACATTAAGACAGTCAGTCAAACAAAATTAAAAACAATCCCACCATACATTTGTTAATTCAATAGCAATTTTATTCCATTCCCTCGTCTATTTAGTTAAAAATACAAAAGACAACAATACTGCTGCATGCACGTGAAATAATATTTATTTTGTTTACAATTTAACAAACGTAAATCTTTCTCTTTCCTTATTTAAATCTCTAACAAGAGAACACAATTAATTTCCATAAAAAGACACTTTTAATAAATACACCTTTTTATACCCTTCACACAGTGAAAAAGGGTATATATAGGTTTGTCATTCCGTGTGAAATTTCTACAATTTTCATTTCCGACCCCATAAAGTATATATTTTCTGAAAGCTTATGAATAGGGAAGTCGATTAAGCTCTGTCAGTCTGTCCGTCTGACCGTGTGTATGTTGAAATTAACTTTTTGAAGCCCCCCGACATAGGTTGGACCCGGGTAAGGTATTAGAATATCAGAAATATTCGGGAGTAGATCGGTATTGAAAATCAGAAACATCGGTTCATAAACAACTGAGATATGAGCAAAAACCCACGACCACCTCGATATTTTTTTCACAAAAACAACATACATACATACAAACGTGTATACTGGTTAGAGAAAACGTGGCATCAAATCCCAGCTGAGGCAAAAAAATTTTTTTTTATTTTTTTAAAATTTTTTTTTTTTATTTTTTTTTTTTTTATTTTTTATTTAATATATTATTTATATTTTTATTATTATTTTTTTTTGTTTTATATTTATTATATATATTTTAATTATTTAAAAAAAAAAATTTTTTTTAAATTTTTTTTTTTACATTTTTTTTAAATTTTTTTTTTTTATATTTTTTTTTTTAACATACATACGTAAATTTATAATTTTACAATGGGATGTTTTTATATATGTATGTACGTATTTCATAAGGGGAATGGTGATACCAACTACTGTTATTGCATGACTACACGTTGTGAAGGGTATATAAGATTCGGCATGGCTGAATATAGCGCTCTTACTTGTTTGTGATTCATTTTATTTACTCTGCAAATATATTAAAAATAACTATTATTAAATCTAATCAAATTATAAACTTTAAAACTTTCGTCACTCTTAGAATATAAAGTTGATAACTTATTAAAGCGGTTAATTTTGCTGGGTATCACTTCTCGTTCTACGAAACAGTGAAATGAAAACTTTTTGTATGTTAAGTATATCATGTGGTGCCACTATTCCTTTGCATCCCTCAACATGCACAAAATTTCAAACAAGTTCTTGATTGTTGACGCAATGGGAGCTTTAAATTCTAAAAATAAAATTTTCTTTTTTAAGTTGTTTGTTCAATTGTGTAGCGTTACACATTATTATCTCAAGTCATCTTTATAGAATCCTTATAGAAAAAATTATTATTCAGATACATATTTTATAAAGTATTCAAACCAAATACCATGTACCATAAATTACATACATTGATCTTTTGGGCGAATTATGCTTAATTGAATAGTAAATATTAACAAAAACGTGTATTATTTACTCAGCAAAATCTATGAATATGGCGTTCTCTGATAAGTACATATTTATCGTATTAATATATTTATAAACCTGTATATGCCAGTATCATTTTTCACACATTTAATAACGTAATCTTATCTAAGATTCGCAATAGTCAAATGACCTTCACTAGCGAACTTACTTATATCGTTGTTTTACTGTTATTGTTTACGATTACAAAAAAAAAACAAAAATAAATAAATAAATATAAATAAAAAAAAGTAATAATAATTATTAACAATAGTAAAATAATTGTGCTATACAAATCAAGTTTAAAAAAAATATACACAAAAGATTATCGAATAAAATGCGGAAGAAAACTTAAAAAAAATTTTTGTTTAAATTCTTTTGTACTCTACATATGTACCTACACATGTATGTGCGCTATTAGTTACTGTTACAAAAGAAAAGAAAAAAAAAAACAATTTTTTAAAAAAGACAGACTCATTTTTATAGTATTTTTGTTATTAATAATACATCAGCCGAACATAAAATGTAAGCTTTAGAGCATTAGACTTGTATTCATTAAAAATAAAATGTATTTGAAGTCTATTTTAAGAATATTTTGTATGCGAAATTTTAAATTAAATTCATTTAAATTTTTTTTTATCAATATGGAGATAAAACTACTTACTCATAATGGGACTTTATAAAGCTGTTCCTTACCTATTTTGCACCTACAAACAGTTTAGTTTGTTGAAAAAAATTCCAAATATCCATGAGTTGAAATATAATTAACTTTAAGTTTATAAAATACTTAAGTACAAAGTACTAAAATATCAACTTCTGAAGCTATTTAAAGAACTAATACATACATATGTAGATACAAATTACAGACGGTTGCTGATTAGTTTAATGAACAACAAAACTGTTTTAGTTTCCGAGTCAAATTTGTCGCTCATACTTATCAGAATTGTGCAAAAGTGGCAAAATACACAGATCACACTGTTTTTGATTCATATTAACGTTTACAAATTTCGTTTTCCCCTTAATAATTCTTTTTGTAGAATTGTAAAATATTGTTTTAACTTAACCACTTACTCTTGTTTGGTGCATTCACAGTCAGTCAATTCGATTTAATCACCTGTTTTATTCAGTCTGTGCTGTAGTTTTTTTTAGACTTTTCGTTTTATGTCGTTTATTAGTGTGAGTATATTTTAAATTATTCTACATTTCCTTTTTAATTTGCACTATTAAAGTCAAACGGAAACATTTCATTTCCCATTCTCTCTTTCTAACTATCACGTGTGCATTAGGTTGGTCCAAAACCAAAAGTTGTCAACTTTTATTTATTCATTTTTGTTTGTATTTTTGGGTTACCAGCAAACATGTTTGCAGCAGACTGCATGAGATGTATATTTACTGTTTTATTCATAAACCTGATTTCCTATTGAAATTTGATTTATAACTGATATAAACCTTTTTGATATTTTTTTTTTAATTTTTATGGATAAGTCAGTTAAATATTTATTTGAAAATAAAACAAAAACTGAAGCACTAATTAATAATGTCTCAGAGAAAATCTATATATAAATGACGTTAATAGTATAAACACATGTTGCATTTTATTTACTTTTCTACAAAAAGGCTAGGTGTTTCTTACTTATGTGATAATCCGGAATTATTTTGATGGAATTTTTTGAAGTCAGGGAATAACAACACCCTCTGCAAGTATGACGTCATCGACAAAAACGATCCAAACGAGGTTGATCACTTGACATATTTATCTTTAAAACAAAATGTAATAAAATCTATATTTAAAAAATCCACTCCATTGCCTTTGTTTATTTAGGTCACAAATAAAATAGAAATGTGTTAGAGAGAATTGAACTTTTTTTGGGAAAGATGAAGATTTGTTAAGAACTTTTCACTATTAGAAATTTCAAATATGAAAAATAAAAGACTAAAAAAGGCCAAAAGATTTACATTTGACTAACAAAGCAATTCAAGTTTAAAAACCGAAAGATTTCGCAAATTTTTGGGGGTACCCTAAAAAATTATTTGTACTCGTATTTTGTGTTCAAATCAGAATATTTGAAATTTTGTTCGAGTTGATGTGTTTGTTTATATATAAACATGTTACACAATATATTTACATGGCTGGCTGTGTGTGATATAAAGCGATAATTTCTCACAGACTCCCCAGCAAAAAAAAAATAGATTTTTAGAAATTCTAAAGGGGAGGTTAGCGCTTGCTGCTACATTTTAACCCAGAAACAGCAAAGTAAGCGAAAATCCATAAAATAATTTTGTATTAAATAACTGTGAAAAAGCAAAGTTTATTACACTTGTCCTTTAGAAGAAAGCACGATGCTTTGCAGAGATTTAAAAAAAATAATTTTTTACATGCATGAAAGCAGTGCTAACTGAATGTATGCAGTGAAGATGCGCTTAATTTTTTTTGAAAAGGTAATGCTTTAAATTGGACATTGACCATATACGAACATGCATTGTAAATATAAATAATCTTGTAAGGGTAAGTTGAGCTTTTCTCCATTACATTCTGCTTACATGTAAGCATACATTTCTACTAGGTTATTACTTGTACAAAAACTTATAAAATCACAACAGCAATCGCAATAAATACTTAATTTTCAAAATACTACTATTCATATAACGCGTTAAAAAATTAGTGAATTAATATTTGACACTAACTGTCAAATCAGTTCAGTGATGAAAACATAGAAAAGAAACAATTATTTATTTCGCTTAAACGTCGAATAATATTAAACGTCAAGAAAATAAAAAAATCAGAAATGAAAAATCCTACTTTAGCAGAGATACAAACATATTTAAAAAAAATTTAACATTTAACATTTGAGTTAAAACAAGTAAGAGCGCTTTATTCGGCCGGGCCGAATCTTATATACCCTTCACAACGTGTAGTCATGCAATAAAAAAAATTTAAAAAAAAATTAAAAAAAAAAATAAAAAAATATTAAAGAAAATAATAATAAGATTATAAATAATATATTAAATAAAAAATAAAAATAAAAAATAAAAAAAAAATATAAAAAAAAAATTTTTTTGGCTCAGCTGGGATTCGATGCCACGTTTTTTCTAACCAGTATACACGTTTGTATGTATGTATGTTGTTGTTGTAATGTTGTTTTTATGAAAAAAAAATCGAGGTGGTCGTGGGTTTTTGCTCATATCCCAGTTGTTTATGTACCGATATTTCAATACCGATCTACTCCCGAATATTTCTGATATTTTAATACCTCACCCGGGTCCAAGCGATGTCGGGGGGCTTCAGAAAGTTGATTTCAACATACATACGGACAGACGGTCAGACTGACAGAGCTTAATCGACTCCCCTATTCATAAGCTTTCAGAAAATATATACTTTATGGGGTCGGAAATGAAAATTGTAGAAATTTCACACGGAATGACAAAAGTAATGTATTTTTCCTATTTTGGGAGCAAACAACATATCAATTCAAAAACATTAGTAATAAAATTGTGTTGTTTTATAAAATTTTTAAATGAAAATTACAACAAACATATGATTGTACTTATGTACAATCTGTAAAGTGAACAACTGTATCCAATAATTGTATAATGTGTATGAAATTGTAACAATCAGGGTTTTAAAGTTTAGAATTTAAGAGGGACAACAACAGTATAAAATATTTGATATTTATTTAAACCTAATTCTGTTGAATATTTTAATGCAAAATGGCACAACTGAGTCCTGATTATAAAGCAAAAATTAATTTTTGATATTTGCTATGAAATGATGTATGTATGAATGTATGTATATATGAACGTATGTACGTATATCTTTAGGATTATTTTTGTTTGTTTTAAACGTGAGTGTTGTTTCTCCAATAAAATAAACAGAAAGTTGAAAAAAAATATTAAAAACATTTGAATAAAAACAAAAATTATTCGTTTTACTGTTACAGAGCTTAATTTATTTAAATACTTTAAAATAGCATGACCTTCAAAATGAATAAAATATAAAATAAATTTGTGTTAAGCAAAAAATGTGAATAGAAAAAATTTAAAATACAAATTTACGTAAAATGAAAATTTACAAAAAAAAAAAAAATATTGTCTTACAAAAAGTGACAGCCATTGTTGTGAGCACAAATTATAATATTTGATATGTAAATTTTTCCTACACATGAACCAAATATTATTAAACCAAAAATTAATTTAAGTTAATAATATATTTTAAAACAAATACAACCATAAGTCACCAATAAGAAAACAACAACAACAACAACAACAACAAAATGTTAAAAGTCCAAGTGATGGAACAACTAGTTGCTAACAACGACTCCAATCAAGATCCTAAAACTACAAGTGTTAAGCAACAACATTCGGAATCCGCATCACCTAAACGTGTGAGTAGCGGCAGTGGTAGTATTATTACAAAGACACCGACTTCATCGCCACTGCATCATTCTCATCCGGTGCCACAGAGACAAATGACTACCGGTAGTATAAAGTCGGCTAGTCAGGGCTCCTCTCCTGCCGGGTATGTACATACTTTCAGAAATATTTTTTTATATTAAAATTCTTTAAAATTTTAAATTGATTTCGTTATAATGTATGCTATCATGTCGTATCATTTTACATAAAATGTCATTATTTTCGAAAATTTTAAAATGACTTAAAAACATTTTTGCTTCTCATTGAAAGGTTTTAATAATTTTTGACCAGAAGGCATATTTTGTCAATTATAGTTTTTCAATGGTTTTTAAGAAACAATAATAGTTTTTATAACTTTGTGAAAGTAATGAAGTATTTCTTTTAGAACTCTAAAGAAAATTGGCTAAAACTTAAGAGTGGATCCAAACAAAAGTATAACTTTTTTTTTGGATAAGTTATATTGACTTTTGCAGGCATACAATATACATAATAAAAAATACTAAGTGTCCTTAATATAATGTTTTAGAAAAATCGTATGTGAAACAATTTACGAGCTATTGTTTTCATTTATTTTAATTGTTTGAAATTTGAATTGTTTGCCTTAAAATTCCTTTAAGCCAAATAAAATTGTGTTTGAGCTTGATTAATCCAGCTGATGTGTGCGGAGACAGACACGTGTGTAAATCGTAGGCATTTGAGCTAAACCACAGGGAATGTAACCGCAGGAAGCAATGCTTATTATATGAGCAGAGGCGTCTTTAAATTTTTAAACTAAGGGGCTACCAAATTCACCGTTGTAAGCAAAAATACTTTGTTGTAATGAGTCGGTGTTACGGTTTGCAAAGTTTTGGCAGCGGTTAAGACATATGATTTACCCTTATGAGTTTTTTTCGTGGAAGCAAAATAGCTGGTTGTATTTATTCAATGAATTCAAAACGTTGTGAAACATGCGAGTTAAAAATTTAATAAGGACTCTCACAACTACTGTAGTTTTCATACACTTTGAAATAGTCGATCACATGAGATTGGGTACTGGCACCAAAATGGGTGCGCTTGTTCCCAGTGGATTGCTAATGCAATGAGCAGCGGACAGTGCACAGTATTTGTTGTTAATAGTGCCACCACTGCTTCTTCTTCCCTAATAATGTAGTCCGTCCAAAAATACCCAACAACTTTGGAGCAATGTTTGCAAATAAGATCGAATACAACTAACATTTTCATGTTAACTTTTTTAATTTAAGTTTATTTTTGGATTCTAAAGGGTCCGCCAAATAACTTTTTTTTTTTTTGAAAAAGCTATAAAAAAAGTGTAGCTTCGGCTGTGTGGCATGAGCTAAGTGTTACCATTCACGAAATAAGCACTAGTTGAAATAAAAAACGTTAGGTGGCCGACCCTCGAAAGTAATTATAATTTTGCAGAGAACTCCTTAAATTTATATTTTTTTATGGGTTTTTCTTATTTAATAGTTAATACTAATATAATTATGTATTCAAAAGTTACAATTGGTTAATCAATATAAGAATTTCTTTTTTGTTCGCTTTGTCGGTGATACGGCTTATTTGTTATTCACTACAGCTAGTAAAAATTTTTTAATAACAAATTACCAACTAAAGAATAAAGAAATATATTCTAAAAACTAAAAAAGATTAATTAAAAATGTCAAAGACTGACGCCAACTTTTTAAATTATTATAAGGATATCAAATCTATGCTACTATGATGAAAAACTTTTTAATTAATAAATATTGTATCACTATATTCTAAGATAATTTTTACAATATTTACAAAGTAAATTTTATAAGTACATTTTTATTGTAAATGTGGTATAAGTATTGAGTAAAATTCAAAAAGAGATGGTACATACCAAAATTCTACGAAACTTTCGTTAGCATACTTTTCCAATATTCCATAACACACATACCTCCTAAATGTAACTAATAACAAAAATTAACTTTATTATTACTTTGATTTATGCAAAATTACAATTAATTAATTTACAATGAAATGACCTGCATATTTGCTTTTTATTAGGAACTGTCACCAATTACATTCAGAACACTTTCATTGCGTAACTTAAAACTTAAAACACTTTTTCAGATTACCTAATTTCATAATCAAACTCAAATCATAAAATATAAATATATAGACATAGAAATGTATTTTCTGAGTACTTAATTACCTCTACACTAGCAAACATTCACATATGTTTGTACGTATGAAAAAACCATAAAAATCTAGGCATTTTAAACAAAAATAAACCCTAAACATTTGTATGCATGTGAGGGGATTTTCAAAAGAATTTTTTTTTCACTATACATATGCAAAGTATTTTATTTTTTTAATTTCTCAAGAAATTTGTAGATTTTCTATAAAAAGTCAAATTTATCTAGCATTCACATACATACACACATGTATGTACGTATTTGTTATGAAATGTTTTTTGCTTTCTAACACTTGTTTTACAAATTTCCCCTTTATTTTCATTTATTATAAAATACCAGCCGTTGTACCCGCCGTAGTTCGAGTTTACACAAAATTAAAGTATTTAATAATTTTAAATAAAGTCGTAACCGGGCTCCATCGGGCTAAGTGTCATCTGTTTCAATAATGACTTAACATATTTACTTAACAACAAATTCTGTTCCTTTTCACTGCAATGCAATAAGCAAAAAAAAAAAAAGCTCAAAATCGCCAATAACTCTTGAAATTTCCATTTAAGATAAACAATTAAATATTACATCTTTTTAATTAATAAACTTTCACTTCTAATCTTTTGATTTATTACGACATTCGAATTTTAAATTATAATCTTTTAAATAAATGAGTTCTTTTCATTTTTTAAAGTTTCTTTTAAAATCGACAAGATAAGACAAATGATTGGATGTAGGTGGAACTTAATAACCATTTACCATTCCCTTGTTGTTTTGATAACTTAATAAATTTGTTTCAATGATCTGCTTATCTTTTACTGTTTAAGTTATGAATGTGAAGATAGATGTTAAATTTGTAACCCTAGGCACAAACCCAGCAAGTTTACCCATCTCTGTTAGCCACATAACTTATGTAATCATTTAAATTTGGTTCCCTTTTAAAAATAAAGATTTATTTATATAGGAATAGCATAAAAAAAATTTATAGAATAGATCGACTTTCTGCAAATAAACTTAGAGGTGTTATATTGTATGTGTGTGTAAGTTATGTATTGAATTTTCATTGTTGCATTATAAAAAATATTATAATTTAATAAACCGATTTAAGTAACGAAGACAAACTAGTTCACCTGGACACCCTGTAAAAGTAAGAACAGACATTAATGTAATTAGAGAAGAGATAACAATGTTAATGAATTTGGCGTTCGTGTTTTAATTCTTGCTTATACTTATATATAAAAACAGATTAGGAATTGAATTTGTTGGTTTGCAATTCCGGCTTATTCCCGAACTTTCTGAAATATTGATACCACATACGAATAGTATGATTTAAACCCAACCACACCCACTAAAAGGTATCGCTCAATCAACTTTCCTATTTATAAGGTTTCAGATATTTTTTTTTTAAAATTTTAGAAATTACAAACGAAATGTCGCCAGATGTGAAGGGTATAAAAGAAAAATTTTTTGGGATAAATTCCCAAAGCTTTTTTTTACTCCAAACGCCACAGAAAAATGCTGGAGAGAAATCGTTAAACATGCTAATCTACACGCAAAGAAAAAATATGGTTGTGGTAACCATAATCGAAGGGCATCATATTATGATTGAATTGTATGATTATGGTTAAAAATAATAATGGTTACCAGTTATCATTATTATGTTTAATTTAAGTATCATTCAATAATCATATATATGACTACAATTGAAATCGACCATCTTTGCTTTTTTACGGCAAATTATTGTCTTTTGCTGGAACATACACATATTGATTGTACTTACCATTTTAATTGCAATTTTTATACCAACATTTTTTTACATTTTATCGTTTATTTGTAAATTTTCTTTAATTTTTCAAAATTTTTGTTAATTTTTTTGACATTTCAAACTTTTAAAATAATAAAATTTTATTCAGCAAGAAGAAGAACAGTTGAAATCAAATTATTTTTAAAAAAAATCATAGCTTGGTTAATTTGTAATCATACCGTTATCTCACTTATTATTTAATGATTATTTTTAATTTATAATGCTTTTGAATAAAATGTTATTTTTGTCAAATTATTTTTTTGTAATCATACTATTTTTAAATGATAACCATTTTAAAATTTTTACGAAAAGTAATCATTAAATGATACAATTCAAACAAATGATTGATTATCGTGACAAAATATATGATGAAATGAAACAAAAATAACTATTACTTGTTTTCGACAACACAATATTGTTTTAGAAAAAATAATATGACCGTCGTGATCATGCCGTAACCATGGTTTTTCTTTGCGTGTACATAATGAATTATCTTTTGTATTTTTTACTTTATTATTTTATTGCCCGGCATAAGATTTTGCAAAAATACTTTTTTTTTTAATTAAACACAAGGATTTTGTAAACGATTTGGCTAAAGCGAGAGATGGATATCACCCGCTGAATTTCTCGAATTCAATTAATAATGACTTAATCTATTTTAAAAATTCGAATTCAGTGCGATTTAAAATATATTTGTTGTAAATGTGTTAAATTTTTTTTTTTTGCTTACAATTTAATTAACGTTTTCAAAAACACTACTATTGTAGTTTATTTCCTTAACCGTACATTAACCAAATTTTTCAATTTTACGCCCAATGTAAGATTTAAATAAAATAGATTAATTATGGAAAGTTTATTTAAACATCTGCAAATGTTTCTTTTTTAAACAATAAAATAAAAATTAAATTTATTGAAACCGGAAATTATTAAAATATTAATCGATTGTGTCTTCAATTATTTTTTATTTATTTTTTTTTACCAAAACACACAAAAATTAGGTTAGTCTTTGCTCACGATTTTTGTAATTAAAAACCAAAAAAACAAATAATATTTTTAAAAAAACATTAAAATATATTAAATGTTATTAGAGCAATACTGAAGAGGAACACAAGAAATAAAAATAAATTTTGAAGAAATATGTATGTAGGAATGAAAAATAAATTAATAAACCAAATTAAAAAAAAAAAAAAAAAGAAAAACAAATACTACACATTAACTCGAATAAATATTCCACATGCTGTTGTGATGGAGATGCATTTATTTACATTAGAAAGACATTTTTTTCTTAAGGACTTAAATTTTCTTTATTTAGTTTTTAGGGGTTTTATGTTTATGTTTATTGGTTCTAGGTAGCAGTCAACACATCTCTCTTCTCATCAATTTAGATCATTGCTTCAGATAACACCTTGGATTTGAAGCCTCTTTATAAATACTCTACAGGTCTAACGTTTACATTTGCTACCTATATTTGGTGCCATATTTTGCCCACACATGGTTAGATCTTAGCTTAACTTACATACTTAAATATAATTTTTATGGGAAGTGGCACGACCACCTTTTTGATTTCGTTGCAATTATTATTATTACGAATTGACAGGGGAACTTTATGTACACAGTACATTGATATGGTCCAACAATATTTTTCTCACAAAAAAGGATATATGTACATACCTGGTAAATTTTTTTTAACAGCAAACATATAAAATATGTGAAATTTTTGTGTGTTTTTAATTGAAGAAAATTATAGTCAAAGAAAATTTTAAATTCACACTTTTAAAGACTGATACACATTATTTATTTTGAAAGCACCTTCGTTTTTTTAGTTAAATATTTTTTTTTAATATTTATTTGTACAACAAGGCCCCACTGTGAAGTATTGGTGGCCTTATTTACAATACATTGTTTGCAATAGGTTGTTGTTGTTGTTTTTCTGCTTTATCGAGCAAAAATGATTTTGAATTGTGGTTTCCCTTATTCAAACACCAAAAAACAAAAAACGAATTATAATTTCGACAACAACTTTTAGCTTTTTAGCACACATTAACATCAAGCTGGAGGCATTAAAAAGTCGTAAGTATGTGACAAAAGAATCTATAAAAAAAATAAACACATAAATACAGAATTCTGAAAGAGAATGAGTGACACAAATAATCATACATCAGCTACAAATAAAAAATGAGAAAAAAAAAATATTAAAAAACAGTTAATTCTTTATGATGTTTTTAGGGTTCAATTGAAAAGAAAAAACATGAAATTATTTAAAATAAACGTAAAAATTACACTTCACACAAACTTCTGTACATCCTTATGTGGCAGCAGTTTTAAATTTGTTTTATTTAAAAACATAAATCCTTATCGAACACCGTTTAAGTACATTTTAAATATTCAATTTGTTGTTGTATTAATTAATGTTAATAAATATTTGACACATGCCATTATTTAAGGTCGCATAAATATCTCTTTTTTACATTGTTTAACATTAATTGATTTTGTTTAAGATGTTTTATATTGATTTAAAAAGGCAATAAAAAACTTTTGAATTTATATTGTTTAAGTTATAAAGTCAATTTTATTTTATTGCCCTAATACTTGTCAAATAATGTCATGGTTTGTTGCAGACATTTTTATGGACTTTTATTTTTTTTTTTATTTTTATTTTTTTTTATTTTTTATTTTTACCCCACCAATTCTGACACTAGACTTAAAAAAAAACGTTACAGTTACAATAAAACAATTATGCAAAAAACATAAAAAGAATGGGATGAAAGAAAAAATAAAAGAAATAAATTTGAAAAACCGTAGAGAAATCACGTTTCCGCTTAACTCCCACCTACATAATTTATAAACATATTAGTAGGTTCATACACCTCTCGATATAGTTATAAGTATAAAATAAAATAATTAGTTATTTTAAATAAGGAATGGTTTACGCACAGTAATATCTGTGGCAATAAGGTACAAATTGCTTATGTCTATTTTTATAGTTTTTTAGAAAAGCGCTTTTAAATTTTCGAGTTGATCTTTATAAATTGATTCCCTTCAAAATAAGGACTATTTTATGAATTCCCAGCTGTAGGATATCGGTTCGTGTATTTTTAGTTAAACTATAGTTTAAAATTTATTATTTCAAATGATATTGTTCATTGAAAAAATATATGTTTCTACGCTATAACATGTTTATCTCAATATAAGCTTATGTCGACTTAAGCAGTTATTTCTTTTTGCCAAAGCTATATCGGAACAGAGTCGAATTTTAACCGTTTAATTTTGTATTTACGAGACGCCAGAGTATAAGTAGAAGAAAATTTCGTCGGTATTGAAACACTCACTTTTCCCATTGACTTTGAACGCTTCAAATGTTGCATGCAAACCTAAATACTTATGTAAAAATGCATTATAACATTTTTTCTAATAATGTACTTCTAATTCTCATCCTCAGTGCTTAACATGCGAAGCGTTGTTGTATACAATTTCAAACAATAAAACGTAGCTTCTTTACAAAGACGGCGTGAATTCTTAGGAATGAACTAAATGTAGACAACAAGTACAAAGTAAAAAAGTTGAAGTACAAGTTGAAGAATCCACAGAAACGCATTCAAACAAATTCTCTGTAGAGGATTTGTGTAAGGGTTGCTTACTTTGCCTGGGTATTTAATCCAATTTTTACGATGAAAAAGCAGTCAGGAACACCAAAGTGTTTAGACTCAAATAACGAAAGTACTGGCAACGACAACAGAAAAATCACTTTAAAATATTGAAACAGCAACATTTTGCTGCTTGCAACAAACAAAGAGAGACAGGGCATAAATAGCAGGAGCTTGTTGGGCGGTTGAAGAAATTTGCAATTTTTTTTTTTTGCTTTTAACTCTTTTCTATTCTTAACAGGTTTCTCAATGCTTTGTTACTTGATTTCATAGCTCAATGTTACTGGAAAAAAAAGATACAAACTCAGTAACTAAGAAGGAAACTTGACAATAAAATTCACAACAGCAGCAAGCACAACTTCAGGTTAGATATCACGTGCATTAAAATGAGTTCTACATTGCACACGTTTTTTTTTAAGTTAAATTTAATAAAGAATACAAATTTAAAGTGGAAATAATATTTTATAAAAAACTAAGAAACACCAACACCCACTTTCTTAGTTGAAGTTTAACAAAAAAAGAAGAATCAAAATTGTAAATTATTAAATAAGACGGATGGATGCATGTGCTTAAAAATATAAGCTTTTAGATTTTTAGTACAATATACATCTGAATTATTCTTTAAGTGTAGTTTCATGAAAAAAACAGGCTTTTTTTAGCAAAAACATTCTAAGCTCTTTTATGTTGAAAAATCAAAAACTATCATTGAATTTGCTGTCGCAAGTGAATAAAATATGAACAAGAGACCAAAAAAATTAAAAAAAAATTAAACAAAACTCACATCTTAGCTCGTTAAAGTAAATCTTTATTGACAACAATGTGTTAATAAACCAGCTCAAGAACCGAAAAAAATCAAATAAATAAAAAGGAATATGTATGTATGTATGTATGTATGTATGTATGTAGATCTGTTAAGCAGACAGTTACATTCTTAATGACAAACAAACTTTAATATTTTTTGTTGTTTTTATATTAAATATAGTGTGAGATTTTCGTTTACTAGATTAAATTATATTTGACATACTTCCACACATATGAATGTTTCGTATCACCACTTCATGCCTAATGTCACTAGCAACCAATTAACAAGACTCAACATGCCTTTTAGAGAGGGTGTGTTTTCGTGAAGGGTATCACTGTGGGCGTTGAATTTGATTTTTTTTCCAAATTCTTTACATCTTCACATCAGCTGACGTTTGTATGTGCTATAGATTTAAAATTTAATTACTTTAAAGAAAAGAATTAATATTTTCAATTTGCCATGGTTGTGTGGCTGTTGTGGTTCCACTGAAGTATAATTACTTGTGGCAAAGATTTTTTGAAAAATAAAAAGACTATTGAAATTGTAATTCTTTTTCAAAAACATTTATTCGCATGATTTTGTCAATAACAAATCTTCCAAAAGTTGTTAGGTTTTTTTCTTTGCCTGAATTAGATATAGAAAGTGTTGTCAAGACTATTTGATCAACAAATATGCCTTGATATGTACAATAATATTTTAGTTTTTATATTTGAAAAATACTCACATGCGATTTATATTTTGAAACAAAATGTGAATCGTATTCGCATAAGTGTATTGAGCTTGTTCTTACCTGTTGCCTTTTAACGAATTTATACAAAAATATTTTTAAACCAGTTTTTATCAAAACCTTAAGCAATTTGTTAAAATTGTCCAACCTTATTATGTTTCTTAGAATAAAACAATTAGTCACTTTCTTAGCCCTACTTTTGCTACTTTGAATTGGTTTTCACTTTTGGTTAATTAAAGAGGCAATAAATCACAGAAATTTACATAAATTTTTGTATTCAAAATGTATTAAACATTTTTTTATTTCCATTAAAAAAGTTTAATAAATATGATAAAGATCCAAATTTGTTACCAACGACAATTTACAGAAAGAGTTAAAAAATTAAAAAAAAAACATTGATGTATTAATTTATTTATATTGATTATTTGATTGTTTCGGATTCTACAAAAACTAGTTTAAACTTCAATATTTGTATTACGAATCCTTTTATACATAAAACGTTTTTTTGCGCGACATGATCATGAACTGACGTTAAGTTTCTACGATTATTTGACATTTAAGGTCACACAGCACAACAGGTCAGTAGTCACAAGCGTATGTGAATAACAGACTATTAAACATTGCCATAATATTGTAAGTACACAATGATTTTTCTATTTTTTATTTTTATAAGTAAAAAATATTAAAAAAAGAGTAATAAAGGGTCCGCCAAATAACTTTTTTTTTGAAAGTGCTATAAAAAAAAGTGTAGCTTCGGCGGTGTGACACGTAGCGCCGTCCTGTTGAAACAAAATGTTGCCAATATCCTCATCTTCAATTTTTGACTACGGCCACTCTTTGCTCATTTTCGAAGAAAAATGGCCCAATTATGCCTCTGGACCAAAATCCGCACCAAACAGTGACTCGTTTTGGGTGTATCGGCTTTTCAATGTATGCGTGCGGGTTTTCTGTGCCCCAAATGCGACAATTTAGCTTGTTTACATACCCGCCAAGATTAAAATGAGCTTCGTCAAAAAAAGATGATTTTTTTTGGCAAAATCGGCCAAAGTAATGTCGCAATATTTCCCAGAATTGTTCAAGCGTATACACAACAATATTCGTTCAGCGGAAAGATACAACTAATTATCTGTCAAATCAGACATGAGCTAAGTGTTACCACTCACGAAATAAGCACTAGTTGAAAAAAAAAGTTTAATGGCGGACCCTTTACAATAATGCAAATGATTATCATTATGTTAGCTTGTTTAATATTGGCAAAGATACAAAACAACACCACAATAACTAACTGCATTACAAATGCTTATAATGACCGCATTGGCAGCTGATAATGTTTGCATACCGCAATACAAAATTAGTTGTTTAATTTATTTTCAATTCAATAATAAAACAACGGCACGACGATTTAACAACAGCAACATTTTATATTAGTAGCAACAACTGCAACAACAACTATGATTTACCAATGTTTTGGTTTTAACCAAAATATCGTTACTCTTTTGCCTCTCTTACCCTCTTCTCTAGGTAGCAAGCAGATGTGTAAAAAATATTAAGAAATTAAATTAAACAATAATAATTATGTTTAATAAAATAAATAAATTATTACTTAAACTCTGAACAAAACAAATGTTATATTTAGCTATAATCTGCTGCTGTTGCTGGCCATATTAGCATTACAATAGAAAATATGAAAAAAAAAAATAAAAAAAACTGAAATAAATACCATGAAATTTATATAGTGAAATCCATTTCAGTAACAGATCCAAAAAGTGTGAATGACTGAAGAACAACTTAAAAATAAATGTTAACACCACTATTCAACTACTTAAATCGCTAACAAAGTCTTGTCTTCAGTTTAACAGCAAAATGTTAGTCGTTCAGCCTGATATCGCTATCTGTCTGTCAGTCTGACTTTCAGTCGACATATTTTGTTTTTATTTCTTTGTGCATTTTTAAATACACACAGTGATACAAATTGATTATATTGTATATTAATATTGTGCATTTTGGCCATATTAGTGGTGCATAAATGCTTGTATAAAAGAGAGCAAAAAAAGTTTTTTCTTTGTTAAACATTTCTCGTTTTGTGAGAAGTGTGTTTGTTGCAGTGATGGGAAATTCAGTACTTTGGTACTTTTTCATTTAAAAAATACCACGGTACCCCCACGTAATTTTTAGTACTCTTTTCTTGCTTTGCTTCCTTGTTTGTTTTGATGTTTCGAGATGCTATTTTTATACCCTTCACCTGTGGTGCACAAGGGTATATATAGCTTTGTCATTCCGTTTGTAATGTCTACAATTTTCATTTCCGACCCCATAAAGTATATATTTTCTGAAAGCTTATGAATAGAGGAGTCGATTAAGCCCTGACCGTCTGTCCGTCTGCCCGTCTGTCCGTGTGTTGGTTGAATTCAACTTTTAGAAGCAACTATATGTTCCTCAGATCTGTATATGGTATCAATCTCTTGGAAATATCCAGGAATTGAAATTCAGCACAATCGCCCCATAACTTTCTGAGATATGAGCAAAAAACCACGACCACCTCGTTTTTTCACAATTATAACAACAACATACACACATATATACATGTAAAAAACATACCAAACAAAAAAAAAATTACAAAAAAAAAATATTAAAAATAAGAAACAAATAATAAAAAAAACTAAAAAAAAAAAATTTTAAAAAAATTTAAAAAAATTTTTTAAAAATTTTTCTAAAAAATTTTTTTTAAAAAATTTAAAAAAAAATATAAAAAAATAATAAAATATAAATAATATATAAAATAAAATAAAATTTTTTTGGCTCAGCTGGGATTCGATGCCACATTTATTCTAACGTGTACGTATGCACGTATTTTATATGGGATGAATGGTGATACAAACAATTGTTATTGCATGACGTTGTGAAGGGTATATAAGATTCGGCACGGCCGAATATAGCACTGTTACTTGTTTTTTTTTTTAAATTTTGACAACATTGCCCAAACACCCAAACAAGTAAGGAATCAGCAATAAAAATTAGAAATAATTTACCATTTGCAATGCTTGACCACCTCAACAACATTATTAAAAATGGAATTTCTGATTCGCCAGTAACTAAACAGTTTTTAATTAATCGGCATAAGGCTTAAAATATTATAACATCTGTAATCACACCAAAAAATATAAAAATGTTCAAAAAACTTTTGTAGTGATAATTATTTTTCAATTATAATAATATTTATTAATAATAATTATTATTCATGAGATCGTACCTCAAAGAATTTATCAGTAGTTGTGACAACTTTTGCCGGAAAATGTAGAGATCGGTTTCTATCATTAGAACCTTTAAGCGAACCTTCTGCAAAATAAAATTGTAGAAGTTTTAAGGAAAAACAATATTCCTTAGTTTTTTAAATTTATGTATTTTTGTTTTTTATTTTCCAATAAAAAAATATGTTTGGAAAAAGTACTCTTTTTCTCAGTACCATTTCAAGTTTTCAATTTTCCTTCCCTGGTTTGTTGTATATTTTGTTCCCATTACAATTATTTTTGCATAATACCAACTATTGTTGTTGTCTCTTCGCAACATATTGCTGGCTCGCGTGCCACATGCAAGCAAATTTTTTAAGAAAATCCAAAAATTCAGCATTTTTGCTAACACACACATATTAGACCTGATTTTTTTTTAGTTATAAATATAATCTTGGGAGTTAAAGTGATTCTTGTTAATAATGTCATACACCGAATTATTAGAAAATTTTATAAATTTTTATTGTAATATATACACATTTGTTATAAAATATTATTAACCATTATAAGGATGAGTTAAATATAAGAGCCATGATCAGTTATACCGAAATCGTTAGAAAGCTACTTATTTCGATTACAATTAATAAATTTTTCTTTAAGAACAATATATTTAATGGTAAATAATAATAAAAATATATTGAACATATTGAACCGAAAACATGTTTATAATTAAATAAATTTTCCTTAGAAACTCAGTTTAATAACCCCTTTATAAAAAAAATATATGAAGATGTCGGTCACTGTGAAAATTTTTTTCGCGTTTTACTTTGTCATGAATATACATACATATATAGGAGTATTTATTAACGTCATTTAGAGCTTACTCTGTTTGAGTTTTAGTATTGGGGTAGTCCATTTCACAAGAATATAAAATTTTTATTTATTATTGTCATTGACGTAGCAGCAGAGCTTAAAATATTTGTTCTTTAATGGTTGGGGTTAGGTGAGGGGTTTGTGGCAAAATCTTAAACTGAATTCATTATATATTAAATGTAAATTGTTAATTTTCTTAAATTCTGAAAAGGTGCAAAAACAATTAAGGGGGGGGGGGATTTTACCCCGCAGAATGGTCTCGTCACGGCCACGATTATTACAAAAATAATTTTGAAAAGCGCCGCACATTACCGTTTCATATTATAGTGTGTTCGTTAAAGTGCTTTGCCAACTAACATTAGTTAAAAATTACTTGCTACTGCTTGTCGATCTATATTTATTAATTTAACACGAGAACTACAAAAAACTTAGAATTATATGCTCCATTTTTATACACAAATAAACACAAAATTACACATTTGAAATACTTGTGTGTGTACGAGCATGTAAAATCATCATGTTGTATGCTGACACAAGCTGTTGCAAAAAAGTAAAGTGTGCCAAATAATTTTTCTTATAAAAATATATGCTATTATTTAATGATACCCCAGAGTGAATTCTAAAAAGGAAATTAAAGTAATAGGCTTAACAAAAAAAGTATGTTTGGACTTTTCACTGCCCAGACAACAAAAAAAAGAAGGAGAATATAGAACTGGTAAAAATTTTAGTACCGTAAAGCTGAAATTGCAACACACAAAAATGGACAAGTAATGAAAAGTTATTAAAAAAGTTTATTAACTTATCTCAGTTTCCATCTGTGATACCCTTTTTTGCAACTTAGAACGAAATTACAAATCTGTTGCTTTTATTATAATTGTATTTGTATTGTATTAAATCACTCGGAATTGCCATTGTAGTGTTATTGTTTGTAGCAAAAATTTTGACTTTTTTATGCAAATTGGTTCTACATCCATTAATCCATCTGCTGATAAAATATTATAGTGATAACTGTTATAGTTACGGAGATAACACTGTGTACACTTTATTGTATGTAGCAGTGCTATTTACGTTTTTATTTATTTAAAAGTAATAAAAACGCTCTCCTGTAAAATTTTGTTTTGTGTAACATACGATAATTTTGTGCACAGGGGTCGATATACGTTTAGCAAGTTAAATGCAATAAAATTTCGAATACGTTGCAATCTATATTTGAGCAGAATCGGGATAGTCAGCCATTTGAAAAGGTATTAATATAAAATGAGTTCAAAAAAATCGGTTGATTTTATTTTGGCTTTGATATTAATTATCATTTAATCACTAGTACTTGAAATCTACGCTTGTATTCAAAATTACAGTGATATTTCGCCCACTGCATAAAAATTAAAATAATGTTAATAACTATTTCACGGTTACCACTTAATTGTTTGTATATTAAATAGTATTTACGTCAAAATATATTTTGTGGATTCACAGGGTATGCTATCAAGTCGTTTTGTCTTCATTTTAAAAATTTCAAAATAGTTTAAAAATGTCTATTTTAATGTTTTAGGACCATTTTGAGAATTTAAGAAGTTTTGACAATATGACAATAGAATACAATAGCACACCTTGTGAATGCACTAATTGTTTGTTTTTAATTAAATCAAATTTTGCAGAAACCTTAACTGCTTGTTCAAAAACATTTTATATAATTTTGTTCTTAACTGTATCGTTTTAAAAATTGTTTGTTAAAATGTAACACATCCGCTAAAACTCCATGATATCCGGCTTATGGCGTAAATAGATGATAATAGAGAAATTTTATTATTTTCACATGACTATTTGTAGTTTTTTTTTCAGACAATTTAAAAAAAGTATTTAGTGTAATGGTTTATGTTTTTTTTTAAACGCATATAAATGATATTTTAAATTTGTGTAACTAAAGAGAAAAGGTTTAACATTAAACACAATTTAGAGTCATTAATTCAACTTGGCCATTAAGCTAATTTTTGTAAAAGGTAACACTGGTTTACGTGAGCAATAAAGTGGTCTTTAAATATATTGTGAAAATGTTTTAAGTGTAGCAGTATCAGAGCATCTAACGATAATTTTTAAACAAATTGAATTAATTTTTTAAAAATGTGGTAGCAAAAATAATAAAAATTTATTTAATTTTTATTTTGTTTCAAAAAAATTAAGAAATTAAAACTTAAGCTTAAAAATATCAACATAAAATTCGTAAACCTCACCTTTAGGCTAAAGTGTAGTTATGGTAATGACAAACTAGTTAGCTATTAGGGAATCCCGATGATCGTTTCATGATAAAAAATATTAAAAGTGACAAGTTTTTTAATACGAAAACATGCATCCAAATCAAAAAACAATAGTCGATGTACAGCATGAAGAGCCCTTAGCGATATTATCTACATCTCAGTGGTAAAAACTCAAGTTAAGGGAAATTAAATCACGGTGGAGTATTGCATGCCTTTACATGATTACACCTTGAGAAAATAACACTTTTTGCGAATTTCGCAGACTCAGTTTTCCGATTTTGTAGATAAGAGGCCGTGTTCTGATGAAAAAGTAATTTTTTATCAGGATGGTGACTTAAAGCATACGTCCAAACCGTAAAAATAGCAGCGGGTTCATCACAACAGAGAAAATATTTCAAATGAAGTAATTGGAAAATTGGTGAATAAAAAAATAGAAAAAAAAAAAAAATGAGAAAGTGTTTAACGTAATTAAAGACCTTGAACCAAATACTCAAAATGTTATATTTTCCTTAAGTTTTTGCAAAAAATTGAGTGCATGCGGGTTGTTTTTATTTATTTTTTTTTGCTCTTTTTCTTCAGACCTTAGTGCTTTTAGTTTTGAATTATGACAAAGCAATTTTTTGAATGTGTTTCATTAATATTATATTTTTATACTTTCATTCCGTTTGTAATTTCTACAATTTTCATTTCCGACCTCATAAAGTATATATTTTCTGAAAGCTTATGAATAGGGGACTCGATTAAGCCCTGACCGTCTGTCCGTGTGTTGGTTGAAATCAACTTTTAGAAGCAACTATATGTTCCTCAGATCTGTGTATGGTATCAATCTTTTGGAAATATCCAGGAATGAATCGCTATTGAAATCCAGAACAATCGCCCGGCAACTTTCTGAGATATGAGCAAAAAACCACGACCACCTCGTTTTTTTTCACAATTCACAACGTGGCATCGAATCCAGCTGTGCCAAAAATTTTTTGTTGTTATTATTATATATATATATATATTTTTTTTTCTTTTCTATTTTTATTTTGGTTATTGATGTAGTTTGGGTTAAGTTGTAATTATATAATAATATGTAATAATTTGTTTTGGCCTTTTGGGGCTTTTTTATTACGAATTTGGATTAATAAATAAATATATATTTTTATTATTTTGTTTATATATTTTTTTTAAAAAATTTTTAAAAAAAAATTTTTTTTTTAAATTTTTTTTTGTAAGTTTTTTTATTGTTTTTTTTTTTTTGTTTTTAATATATTTTTTTTGAAAATTTTTTTTTTAGAAACATGTACATACATACGTAAACTCAATTTATAATTTTATAATGGGAGGTTTTTATATGAATGTTTTTTACATGTATGTACGTATTTTATATGAAACGAATGGTGATACAAACAATTGTAATTGCATGACTACACGTTGTGAAGGGCATATAAGATTCGGCAAGGTTGTTACTTGTTTTTGCTCCCGATTGTACATATTAGAAGGCAAGTCGACTTCTTGTTATACAGTTAATGCTCGCATTATACAACCGATTTTAATTAAAAAAAAAAACATATAGTATTTGAAAAGAATTTTTCTGCAGACAATCTTAATCCTATTCAAACTGGTTCAGTATTTTAGGGGTTATCATGCATATAACAGTTTATTAGATTTATTTTAGAAAAGGATTTAAAATCGTAATAAATAGACACATAAATAGTTAGAATAAAGTTATATTTTAAGCTAAAAAAAATGATTACGGTCGAATCGGTCGACGGCAGTATGAATTAGTTTACTTTGTATTTTTAATTTCTATTTAATTATGCATTTACTTCCCTGAGGACTTTAAAATTTGAATTAAATTTTTTTTATCAAATGTCTAAGGTCACAAAATTTCAGTTGCCGTAAATTTACAATAAAATTGCTACTTCATCAAAAATAATTGAAATAAATTTGTCCTCTTTAAGTATTTGAAAGTTCGAAATAAATATATGGATGTAACACATTGACCTATGTATGTATGTATAACCTTTACAGTTTTACTTTTATATATATATAGATATATATATAGAAAGTAGTTTTTGTATCTCTCACCATGACAACCAAAGAGATAAAGGGTGTTTTTTTTTATAGGGAGGTATATAATTTTAAAATTGAATAAAGCAAAGATGATTTTTTTTTAATTGACATGAATTGTGCATAAATTCGAAAGACAATCTTCTGTTTTTGTAACTAAAAATGATTTCTGGCTTATGACCGCCATGACCGCTGGCTCGGACGTAGTCTGATCTGGAGATATAATTTTCGATTACTTTTTCCAATATTTGTGGCTGTATGTCGGTTTACAAAAACTGTACGTCTTAATTAGTCTAAAGGAAAAAATCTTTTTAAAAGAAACGTGTCCCTAAAATCGCTTGAAAAACTGTAGCTACTTTTAGCTATCATTTTGAGATTATCGGCGTAGACTAGCGACTTCACATATCCCTACAGAAAATTGTCTAGCGGTGTAACATGTTTCGACAACTTTTTGAAATCACAGCTCCTGGTTATTTAATTTATAAACGAATAAGCCAGTAATCATGACTCTATAGAGGTCACTATTAAATGTAACGTACTAAGCAGAATAGTTTTTTTCTTCCACCAGCCTCTAAATCTCACCGAATAGACAGTTTTTCCGAATTCAACGGCGTCTCAACACACACTTGAGAATTATCATCACTACAAATACGGCAGTTTTGTTCATTAACATTAACATATTAAACAAAATTCGCATTTGAAAATCGGGATCAACAGCAATCTTGTTTTGACCCATTCAGCGAATCTACGCCTTGCTATTCATGCGTCAGTCTATTCATGTTGAAATACCGAAGCCAACCACACACCTGTCATAATAGTTACCAGTTAAAAAAGTGTTGCCATCATAATATTCTATACCTCTATTTAAAACAACCGGTAAAAGTATTTTCTAAAATCAATATAACTTTACTTTCGTTATAAAAAAAAAACTTTATTCATGAATGTATTTATTTAAGCTTGAATTTGTACATAACCTTTAAAGATGTGTTATTTAAGTTTTGCAATTCTAATTTTAGAAAAAGGTAAAATAAAGAAAACCTTTCTTCATGCGCTCTAGCTTGTATTTTTAGTTTTATGTTAATTAAGTATAAAGTTCTATCTATCGGCAAGTTGAAATGGTATGCGACTAAGCGATATTATCAAACATTTTATTTAAGAGAAATAATTATTTCAAAATTATCCTCAACTGGGTTAATAAAAGTACAAGTATAAAAAATTAAATCGATATCAAGATAGAATCTATAAATTTATGAACACCCAGCTGAATTACCCTAACACTAAAATATATTTGGTCGTATTTTTTATTTTTGTATTGGTTTAATTTTGTAAAATTTAAAAATTAGTTTAAAATATTATATTAATGGAAACATCGTTGAGAGCATGATAATTAGTGCAGTCCAAATTAATTTTACTATAATTTACTACTGATAATTTACGACGACTATTAAATGTCATTTTATAAGGAAAAAACTCGTCATTGCACAGTTCTGTTGTATGATTTATACTTTCATTTCGCCTTAATACACTTACACATAAATTGTGATCAATCTTTGCATTTGTTTGTATTATTTGTTAAATTTCCGTCGCCTGATAAAATCTGATTGAAAAAAAAAACATAAAAAAAGGTTTAGCATAATTTATTCAGTGATTTGGTTTTCGTTTTTTCCTTTGCAGGTAGTTAGTTTTTTAAATACTAAAATTGTGTTTTATACCCACCAAAAGAGGATGAAAGTATTTTGACTTAGACATTCTGTTCGTAACATATCGAAATATATAGAATAATACTTTGTACATATATAGAAGCACATACATTTGGAAAATTTTTCCAAATTGGAATAACGTATTGACTCGAAATCTATAAAAATTGAAACTCACATCGTTCGTAAAATAAGGAATTAAACTAAGCTGAAAGACAAGTCCATATCTAGTTTGATATCATCGACGGAACAGAGGTGTGATTTTTAAAAAGAGTCATAGATTATTTTATTTTTGATATGGAAAAATATTTTCGATAAAATTCCGTCGCCTGTGACTCACTCACATTTTTATACCCTTCACACAGTGAAAAAGGGTACATATAGGTTTGTCATTCCGTGTGAAATTTCTACAATTTTGATTTCCGACCCCATAAAGTATATATTTTCTGAAAGCTTATGAATAGGGAAGTCGATTAAGCTCTGTCAGTCTGTCAGTCTGTCCGTCTGTTCGTCTGTCCGTCTGTCCGTGTGTATGTTGAAATCAACTTTTTGAAGCCCCCCGACATAGGTTGGACCCGGGTAAGGTACTAAAATATTCGGGAGTAGATCGGTATTGAAAATCAGAAACATCGGTACATAAACAACTGAGATATGAGCAAAAACCCACGACCACCTCGATTTTTTTTTTACAAAAACAACATTACAACAACAACATACAAACGTGTATACTGGTTAGAGAAAACGTAGCATCGAATCCCAGCTGAGCCAAAAAAATTTTTTTTTTAATTTTTTTAAAAATTTTTTTTTATATTTTTTTTTTATTTTTTATTTAATATATTATTTATATTTTTATTTTTTTTTTAATTTTTTTTTTATTTTTTTTGTTTTATGTATTATAATTATATATAATAATTTTTTTTTAAATTTTTTAAAAATTTTTTTAATTTTTTTTTTAAATTTTTTTTTAATTTTTTTTTTTTTTTTCGTTTTTTTAACATACATACGTGAATTTATAATTTTACAATGGGATGTTTTTATATATGTATCAACGTATTTCATATGGGATGAATGGTGACAACACGCACGGCCGAATATAGCGCTCTTACTTGTTTTCTATAGATTTTGCTTATCAATACTAGGCCTGCACCACTTCCTACTTTGTTAACAAAATTAAAAGGTCTGAATTTAAAATGGAATAAAAATCTGGATGGTGTACAAAATTCTGATATAACGAAATTATTTTAGCTTCTTAATGTTCTCGTTTTATTTACTATTGTGTTACTTCAGGAAATTCTGGCTGATTCCAATCTTATGTTCAGCTGTGATTACAGCAACTACGAGTACATATCAACAAGTTTCGCTCAAGTATTTAACAATGTGTTAATGTAGAATGTTAAGAAGCAGTTGGTTTTTATGTTCCCAATAATATTCCCTTAGGACTTTTATATTTACAAGCACAAGAAGAAAAAACAAAGAAAAACACAAAACTCTGTGGTAAGTAGTAGACAGAGAAAAGTTACAACAATTGTGGAAAGGAGTTTTAGGTTGTGTTAGTTATTCGTCTTATCGTATAAGTATGCACATAACTAAACATGCATACACACGTATGTATGTATGTATATGTACATTCAATTTGAGACAACAATAAATTCACTTCATTTCATTTGCAATGCTAAACAGTTGACTCTGCCTGAACTTATTTGTAATACATGTGTGTGATTTTTATTATTTTATTTATTTTATTCTGTATTCTTTCATCCATTTCATAAACTTGCATCTTAATGATGGTTTTGTTAAACATTTATTTGTAAGATAATAAATAGTATGTTGAATTTCTATTTGGGCTTCACAATTCTCCAGCCGATTATTAAAATTCTCTTAATGTATAACATTTATTATTGAGAACTGTTTTCGGAATTTAAGTGTGAATTCCTTTATATAATTTTTTAATAAAAACACTTTATTATTTGGTTAGATGTAAATCTAAAAAATTCGATTTGCTTGTTAGGCATGAATTTATAAGAGTAAAGTTCACACCGAATTAAGTGCATTTACTATTAGAACCAAATAAACATAAATAATCTTAATAATTTCAAAATTTTGTTTCAATAATGGCAATTTTTTATTTCAATAGATATTTATTGAATAGGGGAGAAATAAATAAATTTTAATGGTAATGTCAATTTCGTCAATTTAGTCGCTCTCTAAAAATTTCACTTAAAATTACATTTGTGTCCGGGTAATATGGGTAGTTGTTCCATCCTGCTGACCCCAACCCTAAGTTCGGTTTTCAATGGCAATGAACAAAAAGATTTTATAATAAATCGATATCGCTCTCCACTTACGGTTACAACACTTTCATCTTCATTTTCGAAAAAGTAAGTACCAATAATATTTTCAGATGTAATGTCACACCATAGAGTTCACCTAATAGAGTTCACTTTGTGTTGATGAATGGCTCTTAGATTTTCAGAACCCCAGGACTTCTGCCTCTGCTTTATAACGAAACCATTCAAATAAAAATGAGCTCCAGCACTCATAATCAGATTTTTACTAAAGTTGTTGTTGATAATGAACTAAACATTAAATCACTGATTCAGAGTGCGAAATCCGACATTAAAAGGTCGACGATGTGCTCTTTGCTTTAAAATAATTTATCGCCGATTTAAATAATAATAAAATTCTTAGTTCAGTTGTAAATCTCTTCATTATTTATTTTTCAAGTGTTATTTATATAGTCTTCTTAAACCCAATGTTGGCTTTTGGCCCACCTTGTATAAGCCCAAAAATATCTGCATTATTCCATGAGAAAACAAAAGGAAATTGTGTGTTTCTATTTTAATTTTAAAATAAAAATTAACTAGATGAAGGTTTTGAAGATTTTATATATGTAACTAATGAACAGTAGGGTGCCCCGATGGACTAGTCAGCAGTGTGCTGTTCTGCTAGTTTGGGGGTTGCGGGTTCGATTCCCACCGGAGACTCTGGACTTGTCTGCTTCCTTTCTATTCTATTCTTACTTTTCTATTCAGGTATCACAAAGGGATCAATATAATGGACCCAAGTGAGCTGCACAGCAGCTGCCTGTTCTACCTAACCTAAATAATGAACAGTAAATTATCAAAAAATATCAAAGGAGGTAAAAATTGTCAGTATGTCGCATGAAAAGTTATTAAGTCTATTTTAGGTAAAGCATATTCTAAAGTTTCATTCATAGAGTAAAAGATTTTTTTTGGTAATTAAACCTTGTTTATATTATTATATTAGATTTAAATTATATCCTTGTTTATATTTAATTTTTAACATGAACTTTTGTTGTAAAATTATGTTGTTTTGTTTTTATTTAATTTGTACAAATTTATTTATTTTGTACAATAATACAATAAAAATCTGTGTTAACTGCAATTAACAAACAGAGAAATGCTTGTAATCTTTTTCATAAACATTTCATTCATTGTATAACGAATGATTATTTAATGTATTTGAAAAGATGAAGAAGAAGCAAAAAATAAAACCTACAGCATGCAACTTTTTTCCATCACTTGTATAATACTCTCTCAAATTGCAAGTGGAAAATTGCCTATAGCGAAAAAATAATTTATCATGTTCCTATTATTTCTATGTGAGTCTTTCTTTAATACCTGAACATCACATTAATGTTGCGTGCAGCTCCTGCAGCAAGAGGTTTTTGTAAAAGAAATAAAACTCAGTAGACTTTAAGACGCTGTACGCCCATGTTGCTCGTCGCTTAAATATTTGCATTGACTTTGACGTATTTGCAGATTTTTGTTGTACTCCCCATACCTAGTAGATGTACTTCAGCTATAAGTAGCTGAAGTGTAACGATTAAAATTCTTTAGTTATTCGACAGTCTGCTATTGTATATCTGTGCAACATAATAAAAATAAACATCTAAAAAGTGCAATAAACTAACAAGTGTTTTTGTTTTCTTTTTATTTTTTAATTCTCTTACAATATGCTTTTGCTTCCTCCAACCAACCATCTAAAGTACATTTTTCAAATACTTATAAATATTACATCAAGACACAACCGACACATATTATTTTATTTGTATTATTAAGTTGCTGTAGAGAAAGTTTGAAGAAATTTTCTTTTTGGAAATTTAAAAATCCAGTGGCAATAAGTCAATATAAATCTTTCTATAGAGATAAAAAAAAAACTAAATTATTTTTATGGTATCGATTTAAATATTAAATGACTACTAAATTACTCTTTCATTTGCTCTTTCAATTAATTAATCTTTGGGTAAAACGTATTGAGTTCTACCTTATTTCTAAATGTTTGTATTTTATATGTAGTTTTCTTCTCACAATAGAAATAATTAAACAAACAAAAAAAAAGAAATAGATTTTTCAGAACAAAAGCCAACCGCAAAATTTATGTTTTTACGCACAGTATCAATCCAATGACCCTGTGTAAGGAAATACAAAAACTTAACCCAATTCAACGAAAAAGCTTAAATTTTTGTTTAATGAACAGATGTGTATTAGAATACGAACAATTTGTTTCCGTAGTTCAGTTAGTGTGCCACTAAACATTTTGAATAAACATTTTTATAATTAATGTTTGACCTCGTATTACTTTACAACAATTTCATATTTAAAATATACAAACCAGATTTATTTTTGAGTTTATTTTTCTATTAATTTTTCCATAAATTAACTACTTTTTTTCGTGGGAAATACCAATGCGAGAAGTAGGGCACAGTAGGGCAGAATAAAAATATTTTGAAAAAATTTAGGCCATCGCTAACTGGCTGTGTTATGTTCTCTTTTACGTATTTTTATTTTTTTATAACAGCCGCGCCGAATGTAAGAATGACTTTACCTTTTGTTATAGTAGTGGTTTACCACAGTAATGATTTTGGAAATCAGTTCGGTCTGACTTAAACTGAAATACTCTAGTGCTACTCCCATGAATTTTAATACGCAATCGGTTTAACCGTTGTCCCACTGTGGAACTAGTAGTTTATTTTTATCAATAAAAACAATTAAGATGCGAAGAACTTAAAAAACAATATTTTAGGCACTAAAACGGAAATAATTAGTAGTATAAACGACATGTTTGTTTCTGGTAAATACAAAGTCGTCTGATGTCTGAGCTCATTTTCATCTTGGTAGGTACGTTAATAAGCAAAATTGCCATTTTTGGGACTCATAAAACCCAAACGTGGTCTTACAGAGGCCAATGCACCCATTACGAGTGTCTTTGGTGCGGTTTGTGGAGCGGAGGAATCACTGGCCCATTATTCTTTTAAAATGAAAACGGCGCTAAGAAGCTGCGATTCGTAACCATTGGACTCATTTTTGTGGGGCGTCGTTAAAGATAACTGTTATGCAGACAAACCAGAGACAATTAAGCATTTGAGGGCCAACATTCGTTACGCAAACCCCCCATACACTCGATAAGTGCTCGAACATTATTCCATATGAATGAAATAATATTTAATTTCTTATCGGAACAACTCTACTTTACAACAAAAAAAAAAAAAAATAAATCAGGCAAAATTTCAAAAGTTTTTGTTTAATTGCATTTTTATATTTAAACTTTTAAAGAGTCACCCTTTATTATGATAAAAACAAAGTTTAAAAATAAACAAATACAATAACTAATTAAGTATGATTATTTTGAAATCATCCCACAGATGTTAATCTGTTCATGACATCTTCATGACATTGTATATTTAACATTTCACCTTTAGAATATTTTGAGACGCTAGTAAAAAACATATTTATTGTTCCTGCTAATTAAAACGTATTTAAATTATAGCATCATTTTAATCGCTCTAAACTACAACACATTTATAACGTTCATCTGTATTTCGGTTGTAAACATTTAAATTGCAAATGGAAAAATAATAATAAAAAAAAAATAAACCTGTAATAAATTAGTAAATATTTGGCTAATGAAAAAATTAATTTGAAATTCCATCTGTTGGCTCTTCCTTCTTAAACAAAGTAATATGTTTGGCAAGCACGTCCTGCTTTCCATAAAAACCATAAAAATCGAATACCTACTGGGAAATTGTAAGTTTGTTCCCAGCATCAATTGAAAAAATTGGTGCAACCGAAAAATTTTAAATTTCTCACGTAATGTTGGTTTCCTTTATGCACAACACATTTCGCAACGATTTTTATGAAAATAGATAAGAAGGAAAAACTTTAAAATCATGATTAAGTAAATAAATTTTAAATTATTTATCAGTGCCTATAAAAAAACTTGTGGCTGCATTAACCACAACATTCTAAATTTGTAGGATAGTAAACATTATAAATTAAAGCGTTTTATTACAATCATCATTATTTAAAATCCCAGGCGAAAACCAATATGAATCATTGTCATGCACATGCATCATGATCCCTAAAACAAGAGAGCAACTGCAAAAAATAAAAAAAAAAAAAACAAAAACGAACAACAGAAGCTTTTACATAAATTTTCCATAATTCTTGCAATAAAATGAAATAGTTCAAAACCATAACCAGAAAAACAACGCCTTTTTACGGTTCGTCTCCAATTGACTTTATTTGAGTGATTAAGCCACATTCACGGAGGCTTTCTACATTTTAAGCGAAAATATCTTCAAGTTTCTCACGTTTTATTAGTAACGGAAATAATATTTTTATACCCCCTTCACAGAGAGGGTAAGGTTTGTCATTCCATGTGGTATTTCAACAATATTCGTTTTTTGAAAGCTTATGAATGGGGAGTCGATTGAAGAATGTCTGTTTGTCAGTGTGTATGTTGAAATCAGCTTTTTTAAGTTACACGACATTACCGTTGACCCGTGTGTGGTACTAAAACATCAGATATATTCGGTAGTAGATCGGTGAGAAAACCCAAGACAACCTCGCTTTTTTCACTACACATCTATACAAAAGTGGTATACTGGTCAGTGCTAGTATACTGGTTTCGATTCGCAGCTGAGGTAAAATTATTCTACGTTACGATGGTATGTTTTTAGGTGAATTAAATCATTCGTAGAAGTTATAAATCTTATAAGCGTAATTCATATTAATGCGAAGGGAATTGTGCAAACATTTAACCACCAAGATATTGATATTAAATGGGCTTGAGCAGCAGAATGAAAAAGTTAAAATCAAGATGGCGTCCTAAACAAAATGGTGGATATATTTTTTCTTAACCCCATCAATATGGGTATCAAATGAAAAGGATTGATTAGTAGAATGCAGTTAACTATTTTTAAATTCAAAATCAAATAATAAAGTAGGAAATATTAAAGCAAAATGACGTATAACATCAAAACTGAAATCAAGGTTTAGGTATGTACAAGATGGTAAAGGATATTACCAGATTCAGCACGGCCGAATATAACATTCTTACTAATTTTAGATTGAATTTATTTCATTAAAAGTTTGCGGAAAAATAAAATTTTAATTTAATACGATGCACGAAAGAAAATTATTGCGTGTTTTGCAAGTAATTAAACAACATTGCAAATAATATTTATATATTTCCAATTGCCTTTATCATCTGGATAAATTTATGCCAGTTGTGTTTTAATATGTTTTCGGGCATGTGACCAAGACTACATAGAGATCGAACTTTATACAGCTTTCACACTAATCTGACTGTATTGCTACGATAACGCTTTCATATTACTTCTAAGAAACATAATAATCTAATGGTGTCAAATCACGAGATGGCCCGTTAAAAAATGCATTTCTTGAAATTATTTGTTCCTCAAATATTTTTCACAGTAACGCGCTATGTGTGATATGTTGGACCATCCTGCAGAAAACAACCGCAAACCATTAGAGAAAACAGAGCTGCCAATTTAAAGTTCTTTGCCTTTGAAGTGTAAATATTTCGCGTATCTTTGGTCTTACATGGATTTGGTTGGCGTCTTAAATTTATTTTTAGTATGTATTTTGCAATTATAAAGGAAAAACGTTTTTATATTTTTTTTTCAAACAAATATTTGTCATATTGTGAACTCAGTCAATTATGACGTATATGTATATTTATAGCTTCCAAAAACATCTCTTTAAAATTGCAAAGAAAAACATGGGCCCTGCCTATTGGCCAAACGATATTTTTCATTTTTGTTTATTCGTTCATTTAAGCAAATCGATTATCTTAAGAGTAAAATGACACTATTATTTGAATTTATTACAGTGAAAGCAAACAATCAGATTAATATGCTTCTCTAATTCCACCTTATATCCACAAGCAAGCAAGATGAAGAAGAACTTGACAAGAGTAAACAGCAATAAAGTTAATCCTTAAAATAAAATAACTTGACAAATTGAAACACACATTTGGCAGGAACAACAGCACAAACACAAAAATGACACCTAAATCAACTTGTTGTTATAGTATCGAAAAAAAAAAACACTTTATCTGTCCATTCACTCACTGTTTGAACTGTCATTAACCCACCACAGCTGTTTGTCACCTTATAAAAAATATAATTTTCTTTCTTTTTTAATAGAATTCACAAATATAGGGAGTCGTCATCATCAAAAGCCGAAAAAGGAAACAAATAATAATAAAAACGTTCATACCTACATACATATAAACACATAAGACTGTACCACCTTACAAGCAAAAAAAGTGGGACACAACTTGGCCCTACGAGCAAAACATTGGTGCCCTCTAACCTAAAGCAACGATAAAACGCACTTTACTTAATATCAGGCAAAAAATACCAAAGATTTATTAAAAAAAATGAATGAGGCGATCCTTACCGAAATTACCTTGCACAAATACTTTACATTCAAAAGCGTACGCGACCTTTTTTTTTGGTACGGCTTAATACACATGTATCGAAGGAAATACTAGTATTAGTACTAGAGAAAAATATTCACTGTTCGCTTAAAATTGACAATGGAAAGGGGATGCACGCAGAAAAACCCCTCAAAGTGTTATCAGTTGTACGTTAAGCAAAATAAATGCATACCCACATACATACATATGTACATACATACATATGTATGAATGATTATGACACATTGAGTAGTGGACTTCAAACTGGCAGACTAAATAAGTAAAAGTATGAAAATTAAATTTTGTAACTACAAACACATGCTGTTCCAATAGAAATTGTCATTTGCACCTCTACTACACTTAATACTTTTTTTTATTTTCTCCCTTTTCATTACATGAGGACTTTGTGTGTTGAATTTATTTACGGATCATTAATTGTTATATGATTGTTTTTCTATTCGTACATCCACTGGTTATTGGGCATGAAAAGTAATGGTTTCAGTTAAACTAGACCAAAGGGCATGGAACATGTTCTTTACAAGGATATAAAACGATGTTGTATTGAAGGCTTTATTGCCTTTTCGTTAGATAATAGTGTGAAAAATTACATTTCGAAGATATTGAAAAGGTTTTAATAAGTCTTAAGTTAATTTATGGTAACATTAATTAAAACTTTAAAACAAGATACGTTTGTACGCATTTTTTGAGTTTTTTGGCAAAATAAAATAAAACATTATGCTTGTTGCTTAAGTAACTTTTCATGAACATGAAAAGCCGTACAATTTTAAATAACTTTTTAATCACACTATTGCAATGAATTAAGTTTTATTTTAAAGATTCTCTAAAAATCATTTAGTAGATTTTGGGAGTATAATTTGAAAATGCGGGATTCACAACAGATGGCGTATCTTTTGAATGTGGTATTTGTTTTGAATAACTTTGTTATTACTTAAGCAGATAATACACGACATGTTTTTCACATTTAACATATCACGAATATGTAGTGTGTGACGTTTAAAACATTACTTCTGTGAAACTCATGAAACTCAAGCCATATCAAACCACCTGAAGTTTTGCCTCACCCCATTATAGTGCAGACTTTGCCCGGTCCGACTTCTATTTGTTTCGATTGATACAGAACGCTACGTTTGCAATATGCCTGCTCCACTACAGAACAAGGACTAAAAAATTAGCGTTTGGCCTCTAATGATGAAATTTACTTTGAATTAATTTTTATTGTACAAATGTTTTTAAATAAAAGCTTAAAATTTAAAAACAAATCCTGCATTTTTAAGTAATACATCTTGAATATTTTTTTTTATTTATAAACTCTAAAAAGGACAACTTTACTTTACATTTTAAATGAAACATTTGTGTAAAAATTTATTTAAATATGTTTGTTTCGTTCCAGGTAAGTTCCAAGATTTCTATCTTAATCTCATGCCGTAAGTAAAAAATAAAATTTAACGAAAGACTTTTTAACGTCACCCTTTATAAAAACTACTAATTTAAAATAGCTCTATCATAATTACAGTAATAATTATAGTTAACGAATTAAGGCATCAAGGAATGATTTGTATTTTATGACAATTAATTCCAAAGCAAATCGCATAAAGTTTTAGAATTATAGATATGTTTTGAAGTTTTTAATTTAGAGATTACAAGCGTTTCAGCTGTATTAGTTTCAAAAGTATATCGTCTACTTCGACCTTTAACGAGATATTTTTTATAATTTTGTAATCAAATTGATAGGATAGTTCTTTAGTTATATTCTATATTAAACATTAATATTAACATTAATTGTTCTTTTTAAACCATTATGGCTCAAGGGATCTTTAGCCTGTTCTACAATTCTCCTCCATATTTCGGATTTTAGCTGCCAGATACGAATACCTATACAATGTTGGTCTTCTTTAAGACAATCCGTCTATCCTGCTATTTTTTATATGTGTTCTAGTTAAACATGATCTGCGTTACTGACTGAGCCTCTGTAATTTTCTCTAATTTTAATAAAGCTGTTCTATTTGGTAATAATAAAATAGTAAAACTAACTGCCTGTCCAACGATGTCGAAAGAAAACACAAGCGAACTTTTATTCGTACAAATATATTGAAAACAACAACAAAAACTAAAAATTTGTTTTTGTTTTCAACGTATTTGTACGAATAAAAGTTCGCTTGTGTTTTCTTTCGACATCGTTAAACAGGCAGTAAGCCTCGAATCTTACGACAAACTATTTATTTTCAAAATCTCTTCACGCTTGAGCCATCGATTGGATCCAAAATAATATAGATCGACCTCAAATTTGGTATTCATTAATGATTTTATATGCGTATACATATGATATGTAAGTATGTATGTATATACGTGTATGTATGTTTCTGGCTTCTCCTTTTTCTACAAATAATTTAAATATTTAGTTTTCATTTATAACAATCACTCAGTACTTGCGAATGCATACTTTCACAATACTTACAGCACACATTTATAAAAACCTCTCAAATAAATCAACAAGCTTTTAATGCATGTAATGTATGTAATCAATTAGCGAAAACATATTTTTGTCGCTTTTGGTCATAAATTGAAAGTTGTATTTACAAACATTTCAGTCAAAATTAACAAACGTAAATATATAAATTTGAATTGATTATAAAAATAATTTTTAATTAAAATTACATTTTATTTCATTTTATTGCAATTAAAATTCTAAATTTGTACTTAAATTTCGCTGGAATATTTTGTGTTAAAATAAACTAAATTTCAATTATATGAATATGAATAATTGAAAATGTCATGTTAATTAAGTATTCCTCTTTATTATTGGTTCTTTTATTGTTATTGTCCTTTTTGATAATGAAAAAACTTCATAAATCACAAAGTCATACTCACTCACTTTCGTTTGTAAAAATAACAAGGGCGGAGATTACACAAATTGGTAAACGTTGTTGGATCAAAATCAGCAGAAATTCTTCTATCTGCATATTTACTTATCAGTAGCTTAGATTTTGTGTCGGTTAAAAGGGTGACCGAACCGTAATTAAATTTCCCACCATTTTGTTAATACGAGTGTACGTTATTTAAGAAAATGAAAAAGTATTCAACGCTTAGTTATTGTTTAAATTTAAGGCAAAACTGTGACTCATGTAGAAAAATTGTCTTTAAAAAATCCGCATTAATTTGATGATGATTCAACACCCAATCAAAAAATCTACGGTGCTACTGTTGGCTTGATTTCTTGTACTATTCAAATGCATAGTGCATCGGAAAATGTTCAATTCTTGACCACGATGCCGAACTAATAACGAAATGGTGGAAAATGTATATTCTGCGCCCTAGTGAAATATATCTATATATATAAAAGAGTAACGTGACTGACTGACTGATTGATTCATCATCGCACAGCCCAAACGCTAAGAGCTAGAGACATGAAATTTGGACAATCGGTTCCTCTTTCGATGTATAGCTCCACTAAGAAGGGATTTTTGGAAATTCGTACTTTTAGGGGGTAAAAAAGGGTAAAAACGGGTAAAATCGGTAATCTTATATCTGCTAAACTAAAAATGATACAAATTAAATTTAAAAAGTATTGTAATTTGCACAAAAAATAATCTGACAGGTGTCTGGCCTTTTTTGGAATTTTCAACCCCTAAGGGGAAAAAACGGGTAAAAACTATAATTTGGTACTTTTTTGGTACCCTATGTAACTTCCAAACGCATAAAGCTAGGAAACAAATTTAAACTGTATTAAGTAATCCGCGAAAAAATATTAATAAGAATTCGGCACTTTTTTCAAATTCGCATGTATAAGGGGTAAAAATTGTCCCTTTTTTTGGTACTTTTTTTAAAAGAAACTTTTCTTATATTATTCAATGGGACAACATTTGACAATTATTATTTCCTAATAGAATATGGACACCTATTTAGGTGAAATTTTTGGAAAGTTTTCGGGGGACAAAAAAGGTACCAAAAAGGGAAAAATTCCGGAAAATGTAAGTAATTCCTAATTAGACGGCCAATTTTCACAAAATTTTTAATTGGGATTTCACTAGACATAAAAAATTATGTAATTTAGTAAAAAAGGGAAAAAAAGGGAAAAAGGGTAGAAAAGGGAAAAATCGGGAAGAGTTTTGTACTTTTTAGAACATAATTACTTTTATGCAAAAAAGAGTAGATTTACTGACTTTAAATCATGTCTATTAAAATATTTTGTTACATAGATATTTGAACATTTTAAACTTGGAATTTGGAACTTGGACCAAAAATGCACTTTTTCGCTTTTCTATGGTACTTTTTGTATTTTCTACGTTTATAAAGGTAGAATTATAAAATAAAAGACTATTGATTCCAGGTAAGACTAAAAATGTTATGGGTGACCAAAAAGGTACTTTTTTGAATTTTTATGGTACTTTTTATATATTCTACGTTTGCGAAGCTAGAATTTTAAAATTAGTGGCTATTGATACAAGGTGAGACCGAAAATGTTATGGTCGACCAAAAAGGTACTTTTTTGAATTTTTGTGGTACTTTTGGTATTTTCTACGTTTATGAAGGTAGGATTGTACAGTCAAGGACTATTGATTCCAGGTGAGACTAAAAATGTTATAGGCGAACAAAAATGTACTTTTTTGAATTTTTATGGTACTTTTTGTATTTTCAACGTTTGCGAAGCTAGAATTTTAAAATTAGTGGCTATTGATACAAGGTGAGACTGAAAATGTCATGGGCAACCAAAAAAGTACTTTTTTGATTTTTATGATACTTTTGGTATTTTATTCAATAAATAGTAAGAACTGCGCTAACGAAGTAGCGGGTTAAATGCTAGTTTTCAATAAAATCTCTTCAAGTTTCGTCTGTGTTTCATCCACCCATCAAGATTTTAACTAGAGTTTTTTATCTTTAACGTACGCTAATGAAAATATCACAGAATAAAGAAGAAATTGGCATACAATGATGACATCGTTTGTTGGTAATTTTATATGAAGAGAAAAATGTTTGTAAATTCAAGTCTATAGACTCAATTGCACACATACACATTTTGAATTTTAAAAGGACAATGATCTGTAAAGTGAAAAACTTGCCATAAAATGACGAAGTAGTAATTTTGCTTTTATTATTTTTTTTTTATGATGTGTTTGTTTTACTTTTCTTTTTTCAAAATGCAAATATTATAATAGATTTGAATTTAGTTCTCTTTAACTCTGCTCACCTTTCTACTAACATTTCTATATTTATTTTGAAATTCATTTCATTTCTTTAGACAAAAGTGTAAAAAGGGTAAATCCATAGTTTAGCCTGCCTGCCTGCCTGCAAAAACTCACATTTTTATTTGTCAACTGTCTGAATCTTATCTGATTTGAATTTTTTTTACTTACAAATAAATATATACACAGTTTTTTTTTCATAGTGACACTGGAGACTTTTAATTTTTTTTTTTAATTTCAAAAGGTTAATTATGTATTTTTAATAATCTTTTGCTTAATGTGTGTTTTATATCGTGATAGGCCGCTTGTAAACGTGATACCTTTTAGGTGAAAATTTATATATTATTTAATTTCTTTAAATTAATTTTAATTTATTCATAACAGTTTTTTTTATTCATTAATGCATATTTTTTGTTAACACTCTTGTGAAACTCTTCATTTTTATTTAATTGTATTTTTCGTTTTTTTTGTTTTTTTTTGTTTTAATTCCATTAAAGTACAATAGACTTATACAATTTACATATGCACATGCATATGTAATCGTAAATATGCATGCATGTATATGTTATAGACTCATTTTCCAGTACAATTTGCATGAATAGCATAGAAACCAAAACAACCATCCATCCATTTACTCATCCATTTGTCTACTCCTCGCAAACACACAAAGTTTTTGTTACAACAAAATGTAAAATAAAATGCGACATAAGACTTTTTATATTTTGTTGTATTTTCTATTATATTTTATTTATAATTATTGTTTTAATTTTTAAGTAAAATTACAAACACTCAGACAAAACATTTTGCAAGGCTTCTTTGCTGTTCCTCTGTTTTATATTTATTCCTTTACAGTAACTTTGGGGTTGCAGCAATATAACTTTTGTTAAGTTCCCTAGTTCTACACTGTTCACTGTTCACACTTTATGCATAAAAACAAGTAAGAAAGTTAGAGTCGGTTAAGTCCGACTATATAATACCCTACATAACAGTATAGTGTTACAGAATAAGTTTTATGAAATTTAAATTTTATTAGTTCAGTTTACATTAATTTAATTTTAACTCCTATTTACATATTTGTAGCTTACTTTAGCCTAATTTAGATTGTAGTTTACAACTTTGGCAACCTTAAAATTTTTAACAATTCATAATTTGTAGCAAACTTTCAGGATGTTTATAAAATAACTATTTATAGAATTTACATTGTTTGGAAAATTCTCAATCTGGTGACACCACTATAAATATTAGGAACCTACAGCAAGTAGTAGTTAGTTGTTTATAAAACAAGATGAGTAAAATAATAGTGAAATATTAATATAAAAACTTTATAATATTTAGGTGCTTTTAAATAAATATTACTTTTATTATGTAAATTCCCACAATGCTTCAGTTCTTGTTTTGTAATCAAAAGAATCACGGCTTATTTGAAGAAAATAATAATAATTTCTTAACCAAAGTAAGAATTTTGTACCAGTAAATGGAATAGCACTGAAAGCAAAAGCCATTGAAATACAAAACCAGTTTTGTAATGGAGGGTTCAACGTGATGGTTGGTTAGCTAGATTCAAAAAAAGAAACGGCATTAGACTTCTAAAGGAAAGTTATCATCAAGAGAGGATTAGTAGAACCGTTTAAACAAGAATTTCAAAATGTTATAAGAGAGAACCATTTAACTCATGGTGTATATTTCAATGTTGACGAAATGGGACTTTATTAGAAAATGCTTCCAAACAAAACATTAGTACATTGTGGGGAAACTACAGCTCCAGGAAGGAAAATATCAAAAGAAAGAGTTACTTGACAACTCTGTGCAATTGCTTCAGGCACAAAAAAGATTAAACCTCTTTTAATTGAAAAGGCTAAAAAGCCACGCTTATTTCGAAAAGTTTTACCTATAAATTATCTTCATGCTAAAAGTGCTTGGATGAATGCTGAAATCTTCATGATTTGGTTTTTTTCAAATGTTTGCCCCCGAGGTCTGTATGTGTTACAAAATTTCAAAAATATGTAATGGTCTAACAACATACATTTTTTAGGTGGAATCTATAAAATAAATCTTTTTGGTTTAACGAATTATTTGATATAACAAAAGGGCCTGACAAAATATCATTCGTTAAACCGAGCTTTGACTGTATTTTGGTATATACAAATTGTAATATTATACACTGGTTTCTGGAGAAGAAGAAGAAAGGTGAAAAAGTTATTTTAGAATTTAGGAAAATACTCTTTTGTGTTACAATTTTAAGTAAAAGAGACAAAAGAAGTTGTAGTCATTAAGCTGATTTAGCAGGTTCAGTGTTATTCTATTCATATTTATATTTAGCAGTTTTTCAATACTAAAAAACAGAGTTAATTTGTTTATAATATTTTTCTCACAGTGCATTAAAATGCCATGAATAATTGTAGACATGAAAAAAACTTAATTTCTTTATGATGAAAACTTCACTTTATTTAATATAGGCTTTTAATAAAATAATAAATTTTTCTCTACATAATATCACATAAACACTATTTACACAGACGTTATTTTGATTTATATCCTTGCTTCCTTTCAATTTTATATGTATGTTTGAGTTGAGTACATTTTATATTCTTCTTTCATTCATTTTCTTCGTTTCTTTAATTATGTTGTGTAAAAGAAAAAACAACAAAAAAATTGTAAAGTGCCAACTTTGTTATCCGTCGGAACCTATTCAGGAAAACAATTTCTAGTAACAAAATTTTTTCCTCGTTTTTTCCACTTCTTATTTCATTTTCTTTTTCAATTTCCAACAAAAGAGTGAAGTGAATATTTTTTATTTCTATGAAACATTTGAATAACTGGCTTCTAGTTGGTAGAATTTAATTTGCGTTACACTATTTCGAATGAAAAAATATTTAATACTGCTTTCTTGGATATTTCTTTATAAAATATTAAAAAATATTTCCTTTATCGAAAAGCTAATAAATCTGGATGGTCGATATTGTTGGGCAACAGTGTAGGCTGTTTTAGGTAATTCATAAATTATGCTGTACAAAGTCTGATGACTATGTATGTATGTATATGCAAACTGCATATGTAAGCTTATACATACGTACATACATTTCAACATTTTGTATTGGCGTTGCTGTCACTGCAAGTCTTGTCGGTGATAAAGTTTTTTTGCCATAACACTGATGGCTGATGGTTAAAACCACCACACATACATACATACATACCAATTTTAAACAAAACAAAAAAGAGCTGAAAAAGTCTAAAAAGAATTTTTTCGTAACGTAAAATAAAAAAAATATTTAACACAAAATCTATGGACTCTCATGTTTTCTGAAAATGAAAATGAAGAAATAGACTTAATGGGTGATGGTTGCCATGTTTTTTGCCAAAGGAAAATGTACATTTTATACCTACAAGTTTTTAAGTATGCGAAACATATGTACCCTATCAAGTACTTTATTTTGTATTTTCTCGGCCTTCTAACTCCTTCCAAACACAGTGAACTTGCAACCAGTGTTTTATATCTTTTACCACTTATGCTGTTTTTTCTCCCTTTAGGAGCCTACGAACAACAACACATAAATACAACAAATAAAACAACAAAAACTTCTTGTACTGTAGATGTGTTTGCACTTAAATAATCGTGTATGTGTATGTGGCTGTCACGATATTTGTACAAATGTAAGTTTGTAATTGCATCTGACTGCTTTTTGCATGTGATTTGTATGTGTGTTTATATCAAACTACTTACTAGTACTGGTAATACCGCTATTCAACACAGCAAAAGGACTAAAATTTTAGAATAATTGAGGCCTTTTAATGGGCGCTTTCTCAACACACGAGGTAACTCAGTCTTCTGTTTTTTTGATAAAAATCACCAAATGGAATCAATATTTAACAATTTTTAATTTTTTTTTCGGAAAAAATTAAACATGTTGTTTGTATTTTCAATTGTAGTTAGTATTTTATCTTCTATAGACAAAAGCAAGATAGTTAAGTAAGAGTTTTCTCCTCTGTTTCTTAAGTTGAATTGGTTCAGTATTTTGAAACTTTCCCATACGCACAAAAGCAAAAAATCAGCAAAGCAGTATGTGCAAATTATTTTCGTAAGAAAATTGCGTGCTTTATATGAATTTAAAAGCAAACAATTCTCGTTATTATTGTGTTGTTTTTCGAATTAAAACGATCGCTTTAAGAGAAAATATTACTTGCGTTTTGTTATTGTAACACAAACAAATTACACAAAACAAATTAGACTCAAAGCAATCGCTTTAAATACAGGAATATTTTTCTTATAAATTGAAAGTTCGAGAGATAATAATAACTTCTTTCAATCTAGTGACCTCGTTTCTCCTGAGTACTATTTACTACGCCGTTTTTTTGGCTGCATCGATTTGCGTACGTTTAGAAAATTTTTCTAAAATCCAAAATTATTTTGCTTCGTAATATAAACCCAGCGGGAATTTATAATGGAACTAGGCTCGTTGTTAATGCCTAATGTCATCGAGGAATCTATTTGAAATGAAAAATTTAATGTGAAATTAACAAAGTTTTAAAGCGTACAAATATTGATGTAAGACTACAATACTCAAATTTTTAAATTGAAAAATTTCCACAATGTGGACGATCGCATAATGGAATATAAGAAAATGTAATACTTTTGAGAATTTGTATCTACTTTTGTAAAAAAATATCTTTTTTATTTATTTGTTGTCCAAGATAAGTTCAAACAGGAGTTGTTCTCCATCTTTATTAATCTTGAAATAATTTTCATCTAATGATTTGAGTTCGCAACGTAAATGGGAAATTGATTTTTTTTTTCCTTATTTTGTAAAAAAGAGTATCTTTGCATTACAAGCACACACTATGTTTATCAATTACATCTTTTAAAAGGCCAATGTAGTGAATGCCTTTTGTCTTTAGACATTAATGTGGTTCTTAAGGTTGTGTACTGTTTTTGCATTAGAATGCCTATTTGTATGAGTGTATTTCCTTTGAATGCGTCAATGTTATGTGTTGTATTAAATTACCATGTAGTGAGACAATAGGAAAAGGAAACACAAATAGGTGAACGTACTGGGTTTCTTCTCTCCTTTTTTGTTTTCCCTTAATAAAACATCTAGGTACCATACACTTTAAAGAAAATTGATTTTAATTATAAATTGTAAAATATCTTTTTATATGTCGCTACCTACAAGTTTTTAAATCAATCTGATTATAGGAGTATGCTGTAGAGAAATAGAATTCTATAACTTTTGATTTTATGACGGATGCGCTACAATAGACCCAAGTATTCTGTACAAGGGCTAAGATGCCCCAGATCATTTATAGAGGCACTAGAATTTTTATTTCTTACACGAGATTTTATATATATTTTATTCGAATCTTATTTCAATAGACGTCTGCAGCAAACCAAAACAAAAATAATGTTTAGCTGCTTTAGTCGCAATCAGAAATTGTTTTTGTCCAAAGTATTATATAAACGATACAATCCTTTTGAACACAATATAATTAATTAATTACTAATCGTAATACGAATTTATTAGATTTGACTAAGTAAAAAGAGGATGAATTTATGAAAATGTATAGCGTGCAATCTATTTAAAATTACAACTCGACTCCACTTTATATTATGTTGTTGTTTTTTCTTTCTTTCTTTCTTTGTTCATTTTAATTCTGAGAACGTCTCCTAGCAAAACATAAAAATTTACACTTGTTCTTTCGTAAGTTTACTGGCAAAAATATCTGAATAAGCACAAATGTAATTTTTGAACATTCCTAACCCTTAACCTTAAAAATAATATTAAAACTCTTTATTTTTTACTTCAGTGATTTAAAAAAGTTTAATATAATCTTGTGGAATAATTATGAAAAACAGTTTATACCCTAAAAATATTTTTTTTTTCATCAATTTGACCCTTTATTTAATCATAAGAGGTTTCAGTTAACGCGTGCCCTTGTTAGTTTTTTTTTCTTGACTTAAATTTTTGTATGAAGAACCCTTCTCTATCTTATAATAAGTAAAGAAAACAAAAATGCACGAGTATTTATAGTGACAGTGAACCCAAACACTCATTATAAAGAAGAAAAAAATCTTGTAGACCCTTTTTAAAGTGTAACAAAATCAGGGTGAAATTTTTTTTATTTTATGTGTGTCTTTTAACGGTAACAAAATATTTAAATGCAAGAGAATAAATTAATTTCTTTATTTTTTTTTTTTTGTTTAAGAATACAAACCAATTAAATAATAATGGTTGATTTAAAAAAAAAAAAAAAAGAATCACTTATAACTCCCGCTGTAGCTTAACTTTTCGAGAGTAAAAAGTGAGAAGAAGAGATCTATAAAGTTGTTCTGTCGCTAAAGTTGAAGGGATGTTTATTTTTATTAATAGAGATGATGATTTTAGGTCTTTAAATATTTATAATTGCTACAAGCTGTCTGTTTGCGGTAAATCTCAAAAATTTCGAATAATTTATGTAAGAATTTTTTGTTTGGATAAAGCGAAAGGAAATATTATTTTTTAATACCAAACTGTAAAACCTACATTTGCAGTGCGACGGGAAAAAGATAACAAATATATTCTTCTAATGCAAGGAATCGAAAAATGTTTATTAATTTTTTTTAATTCAATTAAATTAAACTTCGTCAAAATTATAATGTTTCAGATTTATTTTTTGAACATGGTAGCACTGTGCGACGCTTACTGAAAATAATAAAAAAAAAGTCCGGAAGTACCATCGAACGTAAAATCCAAACCTTTATCAATAAATTACAGTCTTTTTTTTTTAATTAAAACACCAAACATGAGATAGAGTAAAAAGTAATAGCTTAAAGCTTTACCCCAGCACAGAAATTTAAGTCTTTATGGCAGACAATTTAATTTTGTTTCGATAAGAGCTCTAAAATATGCATGTATTGCTTCTTAACTGCTTATTGCGAACAAAGATCATGCATTATAAATATTCAATTGCAAGTAATTCTATTAAATCATCTCAATTATAAAATTGCTTCTAGAAAAACAATAGTTTTTGCTAGCATATCCTACGCCACACAACACTAGATTTCACGGTAATACTAAAATAAAATTACAATAACAAAACACATGCAAAATGTTGCCGCTTGATATTTGACGCTTTTGTTAAGGTTTGGCTGTTAGGCTAAAAGAGGTACATAATCAAAAACTTTTGTTACATTCTGAATATTACAAGTTATTACTTCTTTAATCACAATTTTTTTTTAAAGTTTGATACATTTTAAAACGGGTATACTACAAGTCTGTGCAATTTGAACGGTTAATAATCTTTTACTTTTTATATTGCACCTTTTCTTTTTAACCCGTTTTAAAATTCATATATGAGCAGTATAAAAGAAAAAAAGTGCTGTTTGGTAGCCACTGTTTATAGTGAACATCATTATTAAGGTTCCAAGCAATTGTGGTTGATCATACCAAATGTTGTGTCTGTGTTTTAAACGAAAAGTGTTGTTGCCAGACTATTTTTTATCGTCAAAATAGCAAAAAATACACAAATTAAAAAAAGCTAAAAAAAAATCATTAAAATTATACGATCAAAAGTTATTTACTTCTTAAAACTTGAGCCAAACGTAAAATAGTTATTTAATAAAACATACGGTGTTCAAAGAACAAAGACTGTGTCAAGACCACTTCCATATAATAACTACCTGTACTGCTTATTATATCTCTCTACAACTCTAAATGTTAATAGATTTTTATGTGCAAAAGTAAAAAAAATACAAACATTTAATTTAAATGCTTTTATACTTCTACTACAAACATCATTATGATGTTTTATTGCGATCGCCTGTCAGCCAATGTTTAGAGATTTTAATACTTTGTTGAGTCTAAAATCAATTTGTGACAAGAGAGTTTCTTGGGAACTAAAATTATAGTGAGAATTATTTAGGAATAACATTGCACAAAGTTTCCTTTCTTATTCATAGTTTACAATCACATTATGAAGATCTAAACTAGATGTGTTTATTATATCTAAAAGCCAAAAGTAAACAAGGAAGTTATACGGCACGAGTTTAAATTTTGCATGTATTTTATTGTGATAAAAATAAAATACATTTAAAAATCCAACACTCTGGGCTATAAGGACTCCATTAAATGATATTAATAAAGATTTTTAATAATAAAATATTAACTCTTGACTGCTTAAACTACGCTGTTCATCTTAAAATTATTTCCATTTATATCAGATATAATCAAGCAATAGATAGATGAGTGCATTAATGAAATCTTTTAAAAACAAAAGTCATTGAAATATTTTTAGGTTTTTCTAATTCGTCTAAAATGCATTTAAATAAAAATTGATATCCAGGAAAAAAAAACTTAATTAAAAAATTTATAATTGCATATATTTAAATAAATTTTATTGAAAACTGGTATTATTATATATACAGGGAGTTTTGAAATTTTTTTAAATCTTTTTTGGAGACAGCAAAAAAGCATTTGGCAGCTCTATATGATCCTCTCTTGTATGAATATGGTTTGAGGTATGATCATACCAACACCTAAGTATGACAACATGTTGCAATCATGCCAATCTGCTTAAAAGAACAAAAATCGCATACAAGGGTGGAAATTTGTTCTACAAACAATTGAACAAAATACTAACGTCAAATAAAATTTAATTTAGTTTAAAACTTATTGTTGTAACGATAGGTAGGGTTAAAATCTTTTAGTGCAGAAATTGTATCGAACGAATAACAAAAAAACGTGAGCGCGATTATATATTATGAATAATACGTGTTAGAAAACGAATTTTTCTGAAAAATGCAAATACTTGAATTGAAAACGTGTTAAATGTAAATTTCAAATTTTTTTGGTGCAATGTGATTTATAAGAGTTTTTTTTTCGTAAATAAATAAAACGAAAAAGTGTAAAGAAAATAGTTGTTTTACTTAACAAGAGATAAAAATCCTTTTAATTAAACAAACCATGAGCAAAAGGAAATCTTTTTAAAACACCGAGTATATCCTTTTAAGTGAAGTGACCCTAAATAAACAAAGAAAGAAAAACAAACAAAGAAGAAAGAGAAAAAGTGATACGTTTTATGATAAAACCATTTCTCTCTCAACCAAAATTAGTACCTGATCTTTTATTTACTATTAAAGTGAATCGTATTTTATTATTGTGTTGTATACAGAATCTTTTTTGTTTGTCATGAAAATTAACTTGTCCTCTAAACAAAGAACTGGAAATTAGCTGTAAAGATTTTTTACATTAATACCTGGATTAGCTCAGCGAAAAAAGGATCAAATACAACAAAGACAAAATGAAATACCTAAATAATGGTCATAAAGAATCCTATACCCTAGTGGCACGCAAAAGACATATGAAGAAATTGTTGTAAGTACATACATACACTCATTAAGAAAAATAAATTTTATATTAGATATTATATTTTTAAAACAAAATGAGTATAAATGGTTATTAAAGCGATGTAAACCTTAAAATATAAAAAAAGATTTTTTAATGATATAATAATCAAAGTAAAAAAAAAAAAATCGGAATGAAAGTATGTACCTACACATTAGGTCAGTATTTGATAAAATAAGAGTAATCACTAAAATGTACTAATTTTATCTCTAATAAATATGTGTTTAGTTAATAACACAGCTCTCACACGCATACATTACTGCATAACTGGGACAAGTGATGAATTTTTCGCCACAAATATTCGTCATAACAAATGAAACACATTTGTGTATATGAGAATGCATACAATTATGGCGTCGGGCGAAATTCACTGTACGCAACGAACTCTAAAATAGATTTATTTCTATATCTAACGTCGGCGAACGACGAATAAATTGGTACAAGGTTTTACTTTTTAACTTTGTTAGAAAAAAAAATAAGTTTTTACTTTAATAATTGTTTTAGTTTTATTATCTGTGTGTTTTAAAACGTTAAGGTTTTTAACACTATTAGCTGATATGCGAAAACAAAATTTTAATTATTATTTGCTAGGCGTATTCAGCACATTCTTTGCAAAGGTTTACGTATAAGCAAAAAAAAAATTTTTTATTTTAACAGAAAATATATTTATTATTTTGTTGAGTTGAACAAAAATTAAATTTCTTTTGCACAAAGAGTAAACAATTTTTTCACTATAATAGATGTTATTTTTCCGTCGTTATTGTGCTTCATACGGCGAATTTACACCGTGAATTTTTTTCTGACGAGTTCGTCGTGTTGGGCGAAATTCGTCGTTCGTCGCTGTTGCTCACTAATCATTTTTACCTCATTTTAAATAAAAATTGAATAAAACATATAACATGTCGACTTTTTTCCCATTTACTTTTTAGGATTTAATTAATTAATTTCTTACCAACTAGAGGGAGCTGTGTTACAACTTTTCTTAACTTAAACCAATTGCAATATCAGTTTATTTTAATATAACGAAAGGAAAATTGCATAAAATTGAACAAATATTTAACATAAATCGTAGTTACGCTTACTCAAGCAAATATTTGACTAATGTGAACATAGTATGTATTACAAACTATTACTCAAAAAATATTTAATATTCCTTCAAATTCAATTGATCATACTTTTTTTTTTGATTATCCAGAACTTATTTAAATTTTATTGTTATGTTTACAAGCCTCTGATTTTAAAAATTTATTTATTATGTTGCAAATCTAAAACAAAACCCATTAGTTGGTTGCACTTAATTTTCGGCGTAAACAAAAATTTACTCCTTTAATTATTAAAAATGAACAGACATTAAATAGGGGATGCTCACACTCTCGTAAATTATGCATACATATGCAAATTTTTACAATTTGGCACGCGCATGCTCATGCCGTTTTGCGCATTTTTTTAATTAATTTTAATTCTGAAAACAAAAAGTTAATTTAAAGGAGAGTTTAAAACACAAAAATATATGCAAAATGCTAATGAATAAAGAATTTTGACATGAAAAACACGTTTGAATTTGTTGATTTAAAATTTATGGATACGTTGTGTTTGCACGAACAGTTAATTTTTCCGACATGCAATTTATGCTGCGTGTTCAGTGATACGTTACGTAGCAAGTGTTAAATGGTCTTAATACCACACAAATTTATATTTATGATAATAAGATGTTAGAGCAAGTGCAAGTAAAAAGAGTAAAATTTGGCGGGATATTTCAAATACTTGTACACCAAGAAAATATATTTTGAAAAGTCTAAATTCACGAATTTTTAAGTAAAATTCTCTGATCTCTGATCGCTCTGATATAATAACTATTACAGACTCTCTTTGAATTTTTTTAGAGACTGTAATGTTTGTACACCCATTTGTTCCGAGCAAAATTTTTGTCAGGAGAAAATTTTTTAGTTAAAGTTTTTTGCAGCACGATTAATTCGTATTGTTACCTAATAAATTTTTTGACAAGTTATTCATTTGTTTTACGCTAGAAAACTTCTTTAAGATGCTAATTAACAAAAAATCGTATAAAGAGATTTTTTTCAAAAAGAAAGGATTTAAAATTACGCTTTTAAACTACCAAAAATATGTCTATGTTGTTAAAAATCTGCTACATCATCTATTTAAAGCGGAAAAACAAGATGATTTAATTAATTTTATTAGCAACCCTTTTTAAAAAATTCAAAAATCTTACTAAACAAACCGTCTTGACGGCAACAATGAATAAAATGCAATATTTACAAATTAATTAAAACAAAAAATAATTATTTCGTTGCCTTTTCCTTAAATATTTTCTTCAATTTGTTTTACTATGTTTTTAAGGTGGTAATAAAAAGCCTTTAAAATAAACTACATCATTAATAATAAGGACCATTTGACCACAGCTTTTGAAAGTTTCTCAAACATATTTCAGTAAAAAAAAAGGATTTTTAATGCCGCTAGCGGTAGCAGACGTTTTCTTTTGTTTGAGGATGTTTCTAGGAGAAATCTACAAGGAGTTTAAATGTATGTTTAAGAAAAGCTATTAAGCTGAAATTATTACCATTGGTTTAAGCCGATTCCGTGTAAGGTCTTTATTTTGTTTTATACATATCCGATTCTATATTCATGGTTAAAAACTACTCACATTTACAATTCCGGTAACTTTAAAATTTTGGAAACCTTAGGTGAAGTTGTAATCAAATTATTGAAGTTGTCCATAGCAATGTTGTTATAAACAACAACACGGACAATTCCAAACAATAAGAGATTAGTCGGAACATAACAAGTTTATGCATGTTAATATTCAAAATTTTTTTCGTTTTCAGTTTATAAGTAATGTTCGAAACTTAGGTCAATTGGGTAAAATTTAATAATTTTAATGTTTGTTGCAACAACTATAAAAATATTTTGTTAAACAGCTTTTCCAAAAACGAGCTGGTATTAAAGAACGAGCCATTTTCACATTGCTTAGATAAGCTTTGGAAGTTTAACATTCAAAAGTCTTAGTTAATTTGCTTGGAAAATGATAATAATAAAAAATACGATTATTTTATAATTTTTTAAAGGCATTTTTTATAAAAATAAACTTTGTGATAACTAACGAGCTGCTATCTTTCTTTTATCAGAACTTACACACACAACAGCTAGCAGCTATTTAGTTAACACACAGTTTCTTGTTATGAATAACGCCGTAAATTTAAAACTCTTTTGACTATTAACTATGAGTCGGTAAATTAATATGCAATTAAACCTGAATTAAATGGAAACTAACATGTCCTATTCTCGTATAGTATGCAGTATACAGTTTAATTATGTTACTTACTTACATGTAATATGTACCTTCAAATGATTATAATCTTTTAACAATTTATTAGAAAAACTTTAGTATTTAATTTTTTAAGTATTTTTTTGCTTAATTTTTCATTTATGGCTCAATATAATTTTTTGAGATTTAAGATAATCATTTTGTAAAGAAAAAAACTACAGAATTGTGTTGTATGTGAGTCCGTCCAACCGTCTGTCTATAATTGTATAATATACTTGTATTTATAACTATTTCATTTTACTCAGTCATTAATTGCATATGAGAGACTCAAAATGGCAAGTTAACTTTTGTAAAATGTCTATATAAGATTAGTTCAAGTTTTTTTATTTTAATTTTTTTGTCTTAATGCGAGTATTTATTTTTGTATTTTTTTTAATATTACAATTTATGATGGTACTACTTTATAAGCCATTTGAAGATTATAAAACAGTGTTAGGCGAGTAGAAGAAGAAAACAAATTAAAAATGAACGAGGGCGGTACAATTGATTTAAATATACACGAGTTGTGTAAGTAATGACGGGAATAAATTTAAAATAATGGTAACAAATTAGCTGTAAATTGTTCAAACAAACTTCATATTATATTCAATTTAAAATTAAAAAAATTATAATTTTAAAACGAAAAAAAAAAGAAAAAATGACGTGTTGATTTGTTCTTATAAGGCGGTTATAGGTGGTAATTTTGAAATCGTTAGTTTTCACAAACAAATATTGCCGATTTGGTAATAACGCCTTGAAAACTACAGTGTTTTTTTTTTGTTTTAGTTAGACACACAAGACAAGATTTTTATTGTCTTTTTTATAAGGCTAAGGAGGTTACTAAAAATGTTTAATGCTTTAAGGTTAAATTTTGGGATTTACTTTAAACGGGCGTGCTTATAAGGGAGGATATAGGTTTTGGTATTGGCAGAAATAAATCTTTAGGAAAAATTCTGAATTCCAAAGAGATTTAGTGTGTTTTTTTTCAGTTTGTCGATATTTTTTCACCATTAAAGGGAATAACATTTTTGCCGGGAACTAAAATCAGGCAAAAATGCAAAGCCATTTGTTAAACAGAATTTGTAGAAAATAATTTTAAAAAGTTTCAATTTTCGACAAATTTTGTGAAACAACTATTATAAACAAGAAGGAGCTCACATTCGGCTGGGTCAAATTTTTGATACCCACTACCAATTTTGAGTACTTTTGTCTTTGTCCATAAAGAAATTATATAAAATTTTAAATAAAACATTATATGGGAGGTAGGCGTAAAAGTGGGCGTGTCAGTTTAATTTTTTTGAAATTATACTTATATTGACCAGAAATTTCATCATCATCGTACATCTAATTCTGTCGATTTTATGAGCTTTCAAATTTCATTAACAGTAAATTGTTTGAGAAGTGGGCATTGAAGTAGGCGTGTTAAAGTAGTTTTTGATAAATTTAATTTAGATATTTCATCTTTGTCCATCGAGAAATTATATTAATTTGTGGTAAAGCGTTTTATGGATGGGCGTTAAAGTGGGGGTGTCACTCTAATTTTCCGTTATTCATTTGTTCATAAAGCAATGTTTGCAAAATTTCAGAATCTTACATCTAAGTCAGTTTTATTACATTTTTAATTTTAAATATACCGAAAAAGACAGTGTGCGTTACAAATTTTCGTACATTTTGATCTATAACTTCTTTCGTAATGTAAAGATTTGAGCAATTTTCAGGGGAAGATATTTTTTATTCAGGAAATATACTTTTGAAATTTTATCGCACTACGTCAATGCCTTTAGGCACATTCGCATTTTATTCAATGTATGAAGGACATTGTTTTTTGACCTACTCTTGCATTACGAGCTATAACTTTTTGCCTATTACACCGATTTTGTCCATTTTCAATACCAAACAAACCTTTTTGGTTCGAGCTCTATCGTGCTAGGAACCGACGGACAGGCGGACGGACATAGTTAGATCGTCCTTAAATTAAACAAGTAAGAGTGCTATATTCAGCCATACCGAATCTTATATACCCTTTACAACGTGTAGTCACGCAATAACAATAGTCTGTATCACCATTCATCTCATATGAAATATGTACATACATATAAAAAACATACCATAGTATATAAATATATATATAATATAAAAAAAAATTTAAAAAAAATATAAAAAAATATTTTTCTACATATCTCAGTTGCTTATGTACCGATTTTTCTGATTTTCAATACCGATCCACTCCCGACTATTTTTAATATTTTAATACTTCAAATGGATCCAGGCGATACGGACAGACTGACAGAGCTTAATCGACTTCCCTATTCATAAGCTTTCAGAAAATATATACTTTATGGGGTCGGAAATGAAAATTGTAGAAATTTCACACGGAATGACAAATATATATATACCCTTTTTCACTGAGTGAAGGGTATAACTAGGACTATATACTTCATTGGGTCTAAAATGGATATTTCGATGTTAAAATGATGATAAAATGAATATACCCCCACACTATTTTTTTGGTTTTAATTAATGTTTGACAATTTTAATTTGCAATTTTTCTATGCATGTATGTATGTCACTACATCACATCACAGTATTTTTTACATGTCTTATTGACATCAACAGCGTCTTCTCCATTTGACGCTGGCGTTTTAATGCATCGTTAAAAGATTTTAAAACAGCTAAAAATAGTAACGAATTGTCGTCGATAAAAATTATTTTACAGCAATTCTTATGCTGGTAACGTACCGATAACGACTTAGACAATCAAATATATGTACACACATGTATTATAAATATTTTAAAAATATTTTCTTTTAATTTTTTTATTTTACGAATTTTTGCCATTTAAATTGCTTAGAGAAAAAGCATTTATTTCAATGTTCTGTTTGTATTAGTGTTTTCAAATATTTTTAATTTATTAAAATTCAATGTAGAAAAACTTTGATAAATTTCTAAATATTTATGAAGAAATGCTAGTTTTGTATTGTCCAAAAAATATAATTTCAAAAAATATATTTTTGTAAAAAAGATTTTGTTAAATTTTCTATTTGCATAACTCGTTTAAAAGTCGCAGAAATAAGGGATATTTGGTTTTTTATGTTTTTTTTTTTATTAAATTGTGATTACTTATCACATTAATAGTTGTTGTTTAAGCCTTTGGGAGTGTGTTTAATATATGGCATATTGTAATATACTGTTACGTTTATACCTTTTATAAACGTTGGATTATTTCCTTTAAATAAACCTTTTTGAGTTCTTTTATTGCAATTAAAAACAGTTGAAATTCGTTATAAAATTAAGAGCACTTTATTTACTTAAACACACTCAAAGATTGCTTTAATATCACTTTACTTATTACACTTATGGTTATACACTTTTATTATCAAACACACTTTGATACGCACCTTACAAGCTCTACTGTAATACTGATTACGTTAGCTGTGTTGTTCGGCTATTTATAGTAACATAGTGGTGTTCGGTAACATTCGACAAAGTTCTCGTATGTACATTCTAGTACATTCGAAAACCGTTAAATTTAAATTAAGACGTTAAGTAATATGCACGAATAATAGAAGTGCCTAAAAGTATGCTACACAAAATAACAAACAACATTTTCGAACAACCAGCAAAATAAACTAATACAAATAAAACTACAGTAACTTAAACTACTACAACTAAAATAAATTATAATGTAAATTAAGCTACTTAAAAATAAATCTGTAACAATACGATTATTTACGTGAAATAAAAATATTGATAAGACACCAATACCAAATGTATTTTACACTTGAGTATTTGCAAAATGTAGATTGCTTAGGCCGCCTGTAGAGTGTTTATAACCATTTAGGGGGCGTTTTTGATACTTACAAATCCATATATATGAACAAACATGTCGAGTTTTTATGAATATTGTTTGTTGTTATTTCATTTTAAAAGCAGCAACAAACACATATGTAATGACATTTTGTTACTTGTCAGCTTTTAATCAACACTTGTTTTTCTTTTTGCTAAAAGTCAAAACTAATTCTGAGTTAATACTCTCAAGACAAATTAAATGTTGTCAAATCAAATTAAATTTAAATCAAAACAAGAAAATAACAACAATAAATTTAAAAAAAACATAATAATTAAGAACAATAAGCAAACCCTATATTGTTTTCCATTAGAGCGAGCATTAAAGCAAAGTAATTATAAATAATTTTTATTTATTTTTAATTCTTTTTAATGTGTTCTTGGCGTTTTCTCGACAAAATCTTTGTTGTTCCAAAAAGTTTCATAGCAACTTTAATTGCAATTGGCAACCTTGGTTATTTGATCTTAAAACAGATAAATAAATGTACTACAGATTTAAAAAACAAATAAAACAAGAATAATTTTTGCGCCCACTACTGCCAGTACACAAACAATTGATTGTGATGTTGTTTCTCATTTTAAATCTTTTTAAAAATCTGTCGCAACTCTTAATCAATTATTGTTTTGAAATATCTTTGTTAAACTGACAATTGTTTTCCCCATGTGACCACAACAAGGTAAATCTTTCTTACTCTCTGTGTTTAGTTTTTTAATTTCTTTAGAAAAAAAATTAAATAAATTAGTATGCAAAAAAGCATTATGCATTACGTCTGATTTAAATATAGAAAATGTGTTTGTATTCAAAGAAGAAAACTAACAACGACTGTTTGCAAAAAAAAAATTAATGATTAATTGTAATTTCTTTAGTCAATGACTGGAGGAATTATTGTGAATGTGTGGTATAAGATGTGGGAATTTAAACTTAAAATCATAACTTTTAAAGGTACTTTTACACGACATGTTTATTGCATATGAATTCATGACTTTTTTGCTCCCAGATGATATGTCTCTTAAAATTTTCATTTAACAGACAATTTAAAATTGTACTTTTAAACATCAGTTTGTCTACGATAATTAAAATCAGAGACTTTGACACACCAAGATAGGCTTTCTCCAAATAAAATCGAAATCAGTCAAATCAAGAAACAAAATTATTTTAAGTTGAATATTTTTGATGTGATATCTCGCATTTTTAAATTTGTTGTAAGACACGAATCGGAATTTTGTGAACTGTAGAATTTTAATAAAAAAATTTAATTTAGTTATGTAATTTTGTCGCAAAAAACAAATAAGATTTAGGAAAAATTAAAAAAATTAGTTGTGACCTTTTTTTTACATGATATAATTTAAAGCAGTGTCATTCAACCTATGGTACGCGAAAAATTTCCAGTGGTACACGAGCCAAAAAAGTTGAATAGCACTGATTTAAAGTAATATTCGTAGAAAGTCACCGATTAGTGCAACCAAAGTGTTTTGAAGTCCACAGATTCATTTATTTAGAAAACAAAGGCCAAGTATTTTCTAAAATAAACAGCCTTTTGTACAAGTTTGCATATTCATTCAATTTAGTTTTTAGGTCAATCTCTTCAAATATCATTGTCATTACATTTTAACTGTACTTTTAAATTGTAGTATTATATTTTTACTAAGAAAAATAAACCAACAGCAAGCATTATATAACAATTTCTTATATAATTTTTTCCCCTTTTTTTAAATGTAATTTGCAACAAAAATGTTCGGAAGGGAACTGAGACTGAGAAAAAAATCATTGTTGTATGATAAATATTGAACCACATGCTGTTTATATTACGCCAACAATCATATATTTTCACAAAAATAAACTAAAAAAAAATTTAATTTTTTTTCAACTAAAATTCTCTTAAGAGCACGAGTCATAAACTCATTGATACTGGCACAATTCAACTAACAGACTATCCTGTTTGACAGTTAACTAAAGGTTTTTCTTGTTGTTATCATTATAGACACTCAAGTGGCTTTGTGTCTCACAGAAAATGACAAAAAAAAGTGACATTTTTGTGTTTTACATGTAAATGATCAAATGTTAAACTAATGCGTCGTTATATGGGTCATTGACTGACTGACTGGCACAGCCACACACATTCATATACTGCAAAGTGTGAAACGAAAAGCGAACGAGTGTTAATGTCATAAATATCCCAAACACCTAAAAAAAAAAACGTTGAAAACCATTAAAGAATTTCTAAAGCTGGATCACGACAGCTGGTTGGGTGCTACTTTTTATAATTCTTAAGCAACCCTTTCCTTTTGATTTTCTGGGCTATCGTCTTAATACACTAGTTTTTTCAAGTTTTTAGACTTAATCCTTTTTATTACATCCTTTTGTAATTACCAACGGCAAGAAAGAGAGAATTCTATAAAATCTTTGAAAATTTTCCTTAAAATTTCAGCAATTTTCTTTCGTAATTCTCATTTTAATTTTATGCAAATTGCTTTCTTGCTAACTTCCGGTCATAATCATGTAGTTTACTTTCAAGTTGTATATCCACTCTATTAAATCCTTTTCTCAATGTAATTATTTTTACTTGCTTCACTTTTACCACCTTTAAGCATAATTTTACAAAACCTCAAATAAAGTGTTAGATCATCACTTTGCTGGTTTTGTTTTTTCTTTTAACTATCAGCTTTAGTATATAAAAGCGTTTTTTTTTATTTATTTATTTAATAGATAAATTTTACCAGTTTTTGGCAAAGTTGGGTTTTTCTTTTTTTTTTAGTCTAAAAAAAATATTCAACCACCCCTAGTTTCTGTCAGCAGTTAAGAATTCATAACAACCACTAATTTGTATTATTAAAGAACACTTTCTTGGTCACCTTGTATTTCGCTTCTGCATATAAAGAAAAAGAAAGAAGAAAGTTGAAAATTTAATTTCATATTCTTTTAAAGATCCTTGCAGCCCTTGTTTGTCATTAAGCTAAACTTTATTTCATTTCTATTGTTCGACTATCTTCTTGTTGTCTGTGCACAATTTTAATTTAACGCTTTATAAACGCTTCAAAGATGTTGGAAATTTAAAACTTCAATGGTTCCACCTCATTTCCTTTTATTTATCACAAAAAAATATCTTCCCCTTTTCCAACAGACGTGTGCATAACAATTGTAGTGTTGAATGATCATGATGAAAATCATGATCATGTGGATGAAACATTTGCGTATATTTAGCATATTTGAATTAATGTGGCGGGGACATTATTATTTTCATTTCGATCTATTGTTTTTACAATTTTCTCACAGTTTTTCATTCTCTACTCATTTACAACTTTTGAAAATTTGTTTTACGATTTTGTTATTTGTTTAGTTTGAAAATGAAAGGGTTCAGAGATTTGTTTATCAATTGCCAGGAGTACACTATATTATACACTCGTTATAAAATGTTGGTTGACTTTTAATGTGAGGAATCTTATCTACATTTATACTCTTTAACAGGATGTAGTTTTACAAATGAAATGACCGATCTTCTCTAGAAATAATCTTAAGGAAAAGAAGTGTTAATATTTTAGATCGAAACAAGGTTAGTTATACAGGGTGACCAAGAAGTTAACACGAGGCTTACAAATTTATTAACTTTTTCGTTGATATATTTATTCTCAGATTATAGAATGAAATTTTTATATACTTAGTATCGAATTTCCGTAACAGTTTGACCTTGAGTTCCAGGATTGTATCGGGCTTGTTCACATATACTCACTCCTTCAAACAATTCCAAAGAAAATAGTCGGGTGCTGACATATCTGAATTCTGCATTTATGAAAATAATTCGCTCTCCAAAAATGTAACTTAAAATGGCTTCATTCTACTGAAACCACAGCTCAGGTCTGTTTTCAAGAGCAGAACGTGATAAATGTTTTATAAACCGATGCCGCTTCCCATTTACGATTACAGCACTCCCATTCTAATTTTCAAAAAAGTCCTAGTGATATTTTCAGATACAATGCGACATCATTCTGTACACCCAATAGTGCAATTGGCATTCATGAATGGCTCATGGATTTTCAGAACCCCAGAACATACAGTTCTTCTTATTAACAAAACTTTTTAAATAAAAATAAGCTCCATCAGCAATAATCAGACGATCAATAAAGTTGATTTCATTTCTGGTCAACTGAAATTTAACTGCAAAATAAAGATTATTCTGTCACCAACTGCACTACGTGTTCTACCGGTTTGAGGCAAATCCTTTACGGCGTCATTTTGGCGGTTACGATGAACTAAGCAACTAATAATTGCTTTAGAGGACGAAATTTTATAGTTAAAATGTCGACGATATGCTTTTTGCGATAAAATAATTGATCCAAATATTAAAATTCTATTTATCCGTTTCTTTGGTGGCCAATTTACAGCTCCATTTCTTAAGATAATTCGGTTACAAAACGTTTGGCTCAACAAAGTGATGACCTTCCGGCGTGTATAGCATGTTCACCACCTTATTAAACCAATTTCTCCTGCAAATAATTTGCAGTGACATGAGCAATAAAAAAAGCAACAATCACGAGACCAAATTGCTGAGATAAACATCCGATTGATACATTCGATTCCTCTGTCACACTCGTGTCTACAGCGGCGAAAAATTAATGTAGTGATAAATTGGTCCATAGTATTAAGCAGTACTTGCTTAGATAGACTTTTATGCGGACCGAAAGTTTGACCAGCTGCTCTATAAGTTTCCCGAAATTAAAATCCACAATTCGTTGTTCTGGTGTAAGGCTTTGCATGGTGATTAAGACACTTCATTAATATGGCGGCTAGTTTTACAGTTATGCCTATCAGAAGTTCCATACAATTTTTATTAGCCGTTTACAGAGAGATTTTGCTGACATATAGATAATCTTAAGAATAATCTTGATTTTAATCGGTCCATGATGTGACTTAGTTCCCATAGAAGTGTCCCTACAACTGTCCACACATTGAAATTTTGGAACAAATAATTTAAATCAATTGCGTGCCACTATCAATGTATGTGTGATATAGGAAAAAAACTTCTTGCAACAATACTAACAGAGTTCTGAGCATTACTTACCTTAACAGCAAATTTAGTTTTATATTGCTTGATTAAGTGTTTTAATAATTTAGATTTTGAATAAAATATTAAATTTTTTTTAACATAATGTGTAGTAAAGTTCACGTTAGTAGCCATTGTTATTACTCTTGCTGTTTCTTTGTAGCGGTACAAAATATAAGTTCTCGAATTGTAGTTGTATAGAATGCAATACGTATTTTTTGTGCCGCTACACACTTCAGTTTTACACCGGCGAGGTAGAGCCCAACTGGCGACCGCAGATTTCGTCGCAGCATCGTAAACACCGGCAATCAGAATTCGGTTTAAGGAATCCAATACTAAAGAAGAGTTTTAAGACAGTAAATAGTCACCAGCAATGTACACCTTCTGTGAAGCTACACACGTGATGGCTCCTATTTTCTATCCGTTCAAACCTAAACAAGTTGCAAATTTGAAAAGCAAAAATAAATTTTAAATGTTTAATAATTTATTTAAAGTAAAAAAAAATCCTGATAATTATCTTAAACAAATTTAATGGCAGACTTACATCTTGTAAATTTAATTAGTTTTAATTTATTGCAACCCTGATTCTTAAAAAGAAAACTATTCTATCACATATATTTAAGGGAGTTTATTTTTCAAATCGTACATGATTGATTGATGATGATATTATTTGCGTTTTAAGAAAGTGCACTTTCTTCTACATACTTTTAATACCTTGAAAGTTGTTTAAGATTTTTTTCAACAGTCAATAAAAAAAAATTACAGGAATATACATAAAATCCTTTTATAGAAATTAAAATTACAAATGATTAATGGCAAAATAAACTAAGTTGAGTTTTATGTTTTTACTCATAAAATAACAATTACAAACAATTAAACGACATTTATGCCAAAATTTTTTTTTAAATTTGAATATAAAAAAAATAAACAAAGAATGAATAACAAATTCGCTTCCGTTTAACAGGCCTATACCAAAATGGAAGTACATGCCGACAGAAATTTCAAAATAATTTTAATATCAAAGGCATTAAGCACCACACTTGCTTTACACTATTTTAATAAAATTCTTTTATGCAAATTTATTGTTTGTTTTTTATAGTTCAAATATGGTTACAATTTTTTATGGCTAAAATGAGAGAAAAAAAAAGAAGTAACAATAAACAACATACTACTATTTTAACTATTGTTCTTTTAATGGTTCTTTTCCCAAGCACGTTCAATACAAGGTGGTATTCATTTTGTGAGGCACTGTACTATGTAAGTGATGACATTTAAGTGGAAATAAATTAAGCTTTACATGTCATTCTGACACTAAATTAAATCGTAAACTAGGAAAAAAGTACAAAGAAACAAAATTAATGTGAGAATTTTAAGATTTTTTATTCTGCATTTGAACAGTTGAGAGTAAATCTATTTACTTGGCCACACATGTGCATTCTTCCAAAACCTCAAAACAACAAAAATTAAAACCGTGGGGGCGTTCAAAAGCAATGTGTGAAAAGAACAAGAGAATTCAAGAAGAAGAGAAGAGTAGCACAGAACAAGACATTATTACTTACAGTTAAACTAACTAAGCAAAGATTTTGGTCATAAGATTAATGACAGGATATTGTATAAAAACATACACGCACACACACACATACACATTAAGACAAAACATGTAATAAATGTCAATGTTGGAAATACTCGTACTTCCCTTTTAATAAAAAATATCTCCAAGGAATTTTAAATTCATAAAAAAATTCCCATAAAATGTACATTTAACGGAAATTTATAGTTTTTTTTTCTAGTTTCTATATATTTTGTTGTTGTTATTTTTGTAAATTTTTCTTCATAATAATGGGTTAGAAAATCAGTGATAGAAAAATTCACAAAAAAAAAAAAAGAAAAACACAAGTAACTATGTCAAACAAACAAATACATAAAATGAAATGTAGAGCAAATTAAAAATAAAAAAATAAAAAACTGATAAAAATCACACAAAAAAATACAATAAATTGTGTAACAATGGAAAAGTGTCACTATGAATCAGGGGATAGATTTTCCTCAACTTCATGAGCATGAAGTGTAAATGTCCTTGTAATAAACGCCAAGCTAATGTCCTGCTGAGGGGCACTATTATAACTCTGATGCCATTTAGCGATAAAATTTTTCTATACAATAATATTCTTGAAACTATTTTTTAAAAAAGGGATATTTTGTAAATTGTATGTAAAAGTCAAGAAGTTTCGTAATATTCTTTTAAGGGTTTGAAAATAGTTTAAATGAGTTTTGCATATTAACAGTGTAATTAGGTTGTTCTAAACTCAACAGGAAATGTTTCTGTTTTGGGCACTTAAATGAAAAGTTATTATAGTGAGAATATTAGAAAATCATAGTATTTATTAAGTCATTAATTAGCAGGGTAATTATTAAGGAAAACTGAAAAATTAAAATGTTTCTTTCTATTGAAAAATATGTACATTTATATAAATGAAACAATAGCGAAAAATGCACAGAGTCACCAAAGAATATTAAAATGATGTCCAATAGACTTATCGATAGTGTTGTAGTATTTAGTCTAAAGGTTACAGGTTTGATTTCCGCCAGAGTTTTGTATCTTTTACACTAAAAGGAGGCAATATTTTTATTTGCAAATTCACTTTGACAAAACACCTTAAATTGACACAAAAGGTTTGCATGTTTCTTAACCATAAAATTGAGGGTATAGTAGAGGTTAGACCCTTTATACAATAAACACTTAAGCTCTAAACACATAGACGCCAGCAGACATCACAACTTCATGGCTTCAAATGCTGCCAACTTCAAATGCTGCTCTGAAGTCAGCTTCATAATTATTTTGAAGACAGCAACAACATAATAATCAGCTGATGTGCATTTTAGCAATACAAATTTCAGGGATGCCGCATATATATTTTATAATGAATAAAATTAAAGTTATTGATAAAAAAAATGTAATTATATCACGAAAAACTATAAAAACACATACATTTGTTTCTTTATTGTATTTTTGTAATGTTTTTTTATGTTTAATATCAAAAATAAGTTTTTGTTATTTTTTTTCCAATTTAATATATGTAATGGCAACACTATATTTGTTCTTGCTGCCCGTCAAAATAGAAAATAGCCTAAGTTGGCAGCAGCAGCAAATGCTGTTGTGCAGTCGTGCTGCTGTGCTGCCGTCAAAATAATCGTTTTCATTTAAACACATGGATTTTATTTTTGACACATTGCTGCTTGCTGTCTGCTGTCGTCTATGTGTTTAGAGCATTATACGTCAGTAGGCTACCGTCTACACAACTACAAATATCGTTAACTACAGTCATCACTGTGTATATATACACATGTAGGGGGAATATCGAAGCAGACCACTACTATCACGGGTCCCTTTTCGACCTCCTTCGCTCCTCAGTGATTTCGTGTCTACCGATCAGTATACCTTCAATCACTGAGTCCCGCGCCACAACCGGCGTTTGCTCTGGACTAGGAAAACGATTTCACACTGTCGACTGGTGATTGTCGACAATCCTCATCGTACAGTCCTTTGTAATCGCCTGTAGCCAGCTACTCAATTATTTGATATTGATTTCGATGCTGATACTGAATCTTTGTTTGTTGAAGAAATACATATTTAATTTCTGTCTCTTCTAAATATTTCACCCTTGTGAAAATAGATTTACTTATTTCAAATTAACTAATAGCATGTTAAAATATAAAAAAAATATATTTTTAAATATTTTTTTACTTTGCCGTGTTCTTTTCTGTTAAAAAAAATGAATATTTTTAAGCTGACCATTGTTCTTAATTTACTGGCAGCACTGGATCTGTTCATTGCAGCCAACGAAAATATAAATTGGTCCAAGTTGGCTACAGTGTCAACGATGGTCGTGTAGCCCAGTAGCTGTGATGGCGTCAAAATAATCGTCTTGATATAAACGTGTGTATTTAAGTTTGATCAGATTGTACGCGGTCGTCAATGTGTTTGTGAAAGTGGGCTAGATTTTAGGGGATTTCTTGCTTGGGTATATGTGATGCGATGAGTGCCACACCAATGGAATCGATGTTATGATCGCTGCTGTTGGACTTATTTAAAAGAGGAAACGGCTGCAAGATCAGCAATTCGAATGCAAAGCGATGGCACATGACATCACATTGGGTCAAATGTGGAATTGGATAGGGAGACTCAAATACCAATGGAGCGCATAATATATTTAATGATGTGATGAAAGTGGAGGTGTAGCTAGAGTATCCTGCACCTTGATTCTACGTGCCTGTCTATCAGGTAGAGGTGCTTAATCTGCTGCATTCTTTGGAGTGTCGGCGCAAGATACAAACATTTTCATTGCACTTGATCACCATTCGGTTAAAAAATATGTGCACCAGATGGATGTGTTTGTAGAATATACCTGGAGAATGGTGATCAAACAGCGCATGTAGTATGCGAATATCTAGCATTGGCTAGCGGAACATTAAGGATTACAGGCAGGCACACAATAAATTTTAATTTCTTAATACAATGTTCTTAAATTGTCAAACAAAATTAGAACTACATCTGATATCAAATGAAAAAACATAATTTTTCACATGTTTAAATCTTGTTAATTGCACTTACAGTCCAGTAGCAAATGTAAAAAAAACTTGTTAAATGTAAAAAAAGTCTCAAAGGGTTTGCGTTTTTCAAACTATTGTTTTCACTGTTTTTTTTTCAGCCGGTTTTTATGATTGTTTGATCATCAAACATAAAAACACGCCATATTTTTACAGACATTGAACATCATACTTATAATTTGCAAAAGCCTTACATACACTCTGAAGTAGCTTCAACTTCACTCAAACATATTTTTTTTTTTGCTGTATTCTTTAAAGTTAAAAACAGTAAGAAATATAAGTGCTTCTTATGTCCTATTGTTAAAAAAGAAAGAAACCAGAAACAGGAGAAACAAATCTTAAATAAAGTTCTTTTTGTAATCAAACTGAGCTTAGTTTTTCTGGGTTAACGCTTCAGTGACAGTGAAACAATAACAACAGGCAACAGCACTGAGGAAATCATAGAAACCAACAGCAATAACAAAATAAAAAAAAATATTAAAAAAAAATATATAAATATCACATGTGGTTGATTTTTAACGACAAGAAGAAATAAACCGGCAGGAAGGAAGTACAATGCTTTGTTTTTTTATTTTGATTTTTAAACCGTACATCACTACAGCTAAAAAGGATATTATGTGTTCGCGCTGATATATGTTACGTTCGAAAAATAACGATTGACTTTGTGAACTACTTTTGAATTAGTCCTATAAGCAATGGCCTGCCGAATTTCTGTTCATGCAACTATTGTAATCAAAATACAGAGAGCAATTTTCAATGGAGTTTTTTTTTTCTTGTTACTATTTTACTTAATCCCATTAAAATATTATCCCGAAATAATTATTTTACGTTTATAACTGCTGTAAAAATATTCTTATTAAAACCAAAAATGTTGGTTAACTTTTAAGATAATGTTATTAGAATTAGAAATCTTGTCAAATTTTTTAATGATCGGTCCGGTCCGTAATTGGCCTTAGCTCTTCCAACTTCGAAAGTAATCTTACTGCTTATAACTTCTTTTGTTACAAAAAAAGTATGAAATTATTAGCGGACTAATTTATACTGTGATAATCGCATTAAAATTCAGCACAAATAATTTTATATATTGCGCTGTAGGGTACAACTGATCAGACTTTCTTTGTTGTTATTTTTTATTTATTCCCTTTAAAACTTATGAAATGAACACTTGTATTTTGCAGAGCCGATTAATTATACACACACACACACACACACACACACACACACACACACATGAAAAGCATAGGTTTTTTAGAAAATTGAGCAGAAGTCAAGAGCGTCACATAGTTACAGATATTTTTTTAAACAAAAATTATAAGCTAAAATTACTTGCATGCATATGTATGAATGTACATATAACGGGTGTCTCAGTAAGAATAGACTTGTTAAAGTGCAACTCTTAAATTTGACTGCGTATGTTAATTTCGATTATTAAAAATGAAGTGCAATTCAGTATCGTTCTTAAAAATTTCAAATTTCATAAAAATATTTTTATGCGCACAAACTTAAGTTAACCATCAGCAAATTGTTAAACTAGGGGCTAAGAAAATCCTAATGCAATTCAGAAGAAACAAATGTACCCACAACGAGCAACAGTGTGGTGCAGATTTTAGTCAGACGGCGTGATTGGTCCATACTTTTTTCAAGTTAATGCCGAAATTGAGAATTCGCTACAGAATCGTAATAACGGAGTTATAATGGTCTTAACTGGTCGCCATCGATCTGGACGACATGTGATTTCAGCAAAACTGCCCCACTTACCACACCGCGTAACGATTTGGAGAAAAAAATATTTCAAGGAATTCTGATGTAAACTGGCCAAAACCTCAAATCTTAGATTTAACGCGTCATCGGTGAGATAAAGTCACATCTCTAAAAAAAAAGTCATCGACAAATTTATAAAAAGATTAATGGCTTGTTATCAGAGCCGTGGGGGCCATTTGATGGATATTTTTTTTATATTTAATTGGAATTGTCTCACAATTGTAAGAAAATTACGGGTTTTTATTTAACAAGTAAGAGCACTATATTCGGCTGTGCCGAATCTTATATACCCACCACCAATTTTGTGTACATTTAAAGCACAATATTTATTATTTTGTTAATCGCTATGGAATAATCTCTTTATAATAAAATATGTATCACTTTCTTTGTAGAGGGTGGTTAAATTTTAAGGGCCCATGTTTAAGGTGAACCACATCTAAACTTCAACTTTTTTCTTGTATTTCATTTGACATTTCTCAATCTCAGACTAACTCAATTTGAACCGTGGAAAGATACGCAATCGAGCAACGCTTTTAAATATTAGAGATTTTTATAAAAATGGGCGTTCAAATCAAAATGCATTTTGTGCACTTCATGATTCTTTTGGTCAACATAATCGTTGGAATTCGTCCACAATCGTGAGAATTGTAAAAAATATTTAAATGTCTGCAAAGCAGGTCTGTATGAAATGTCAAAACATCTGTGAATGCCATCTTACTTCGTTGAATGGGAAACATTGCTGTTTTTCACGATAACGTGGCAAAAGAGCAAGCAACCTCGACTCATCATCGTGCCCAACAATCGAGCATCAACAGTGTCATTGAAAATTTGGACTATCGGATCGTGGTGTGCCGCATAGGTTGGGGGGCCATTTGGCCGATATTTTGTTCCATACATAATTGAAGCATACAAATATTATCATTATAAAAATAAATGATAATAATTTCATAATAATTTTATTCAAAATCAACATAGTCCCTTAAAATTAAACCACCCATTATAACTTCGGTATGCTAGTAAAATGTTTTCGAAAATTTAGTCTTTCAATGAAAGTGGCCGTTAAAATACGCGTGTCAATAAAGTTTCTGCTAATAAACATAACTTAGATATTTCAATATAGTCCCTTAGTATTCCAAAATCTTTATTCATAGAGAATTTACATGAATTTAAGAGGAAGAAAGTGAATTTAAGGTTAAATTTTAAGGGCCACAGGGTGATTTAAAATATACATTCTCTGCATTTTTCTAAAACGGGAAATTTATTAGTAAGATTTTGATTTTTAAACTTCTATAACATTTTGCTTTTAAAAGATTTTCAAACGAAATAAGTTTTGTATAATTTTAAAATTTGTTAGCCATTAGTACATGAAAATAAATTGTTTATAATGTTTAGAGATAATTTTTTTTTTACTTAAGTCAAAATTTTCCTAAATTCCCATTTTTAGTAGAGCATAACTTCAGGAGAACATAAGCATAAGTTGTTAGCATGCCATCTAGTTGTTGCTAGTAGAGTCATCTATCTTATCATCTTTATCTTATATTTAGCTACAGTACAATAAATGGCGCAGTGTAAGATGAATAAATGCTAATATATATGACTAATATATTTTTATAAAAATTTAAGGAAAAAAGTGTGTGTGGCACATCTATTTTCCGTTATAACGAAGACTTTGACCAAAAAACCATGTTTGCAAAATTTCAGAATCGTACATATATACACTGTGCGGTATATATTTTCGTACATTTTTATCTATAATTCTTTTCCTAATTCATAGATTTAAGCGATTTTCAGGGAAAAATATTCTTTTGACTCGATAAATATATATTCGAAGTTTCATGACTACGTTTATGCGTCTGGACACAACTCAAAAGTGAAAGTTGGCGTTATAGTAGGCGTGTCAAAGTTGTTTTTGCTAATGAGTACAACTTAGGTGTTTCAATATAGTCCTTTATTATTCCAAAATCTTTATTAATAGAGAAATTATATGAATTTTAGGTAAAACTTTATATGGGAGGTGGGCGTAAAAGTGGGCGTGGCACCTTAATTTTTTGGCATAGTAATAAAATTGCATAGGGGGATAGACGTAGCAAAATTTATCATCATACCTCTAATTTTAGCGGTTTTATGAGCTTTTAAATTTCATTAAGGGTAGATAACGTGAAAAGTGGGCGTTAAAGTAGGCGTGTCAAAGTTATTTTTTCGAATAAGTACAACTGAGGTGTTTCAATATAGGCCTTTATTATTCCAAAATCTTTATTAATAGAGAAATTATATGAATTTTAGTTAAAACGTTATATAGGAAGTGGGCGTAAAAGTGGGCGTGGCACATTGATTTGCCGTTACAAGAAAGCGTGTCACCAAAAAGCAAAGTGTGCAAAATTTCAGAGTCGTACATCCAATTTTGTTGCTTTTATGACGTTTTTGTTTTTAAATATACCAAAAAATACACTGTGCGGTATAAATTTTCGTACATTTTGATCGATAACTCCTCTCCTAATGCATAGATTGAGACGGGGGAAAATATTGTCTTTACCCAGGAAATATATATTCGAAGTTTCATGAGTCTACGTTAAGGCGTTTGGACACAATTCCATTTTATTCGATGTTCGAAGGACACGGTTTTTTCGACCTACTCTTGCTTTTCGAGCTATAACTCTCTTCCTAATATTCCGATTTAGCCCATTTTCTTTCTTTCTTTTTCGGTGCGACCTCTATCGTGCTTTCAACAGACGGACGGACATAGCTAGATCGTCATAAAATCATACCCCGATTCAGAATATATATACTTTATGGGGTCTTAAATGGATATTTCGATGTGTTACAAACGGAATGACAAAATGAATATACCCCCACCATTTTTTTGGTGGCGGGTATAAAAATAATAAAGTGCATTCTTACTGAAACACCCTTTAAATGTGTATGCGTATTTTGGCAAAATTTATACAAAAACAATAATTTTATGAAGTTTTAAGAAAGTCATCTTTAAAACATGAAAATAAAACCACTTAAACCTATTATACAACATATGTATGAACGTCTTTCCATAATTTGAAGCGTTTTTTGTATGGTTTTTCTTTAGTCATTCTCTCATTCAGTCATTTTTTCTTGAACACAACAACGCAGTCTTGTTGACATACAAACATCATTTCTATTGCTATTGTTGTTTTCATTTGTTTATCAAAGAAATACGTACTATATTACACACACGTATAAAAAATATTTATACCTCTTCGTTTTCAAGAGGATGTTGTCATACTATTTTCATCACAAACATTTTGTTTTCGTTGTAGTTTTAATATTGTCAAATTGTTGTAAACCAGCTAGCAGCTGTTGTTGTCTAAACAATTATACATAGTGTTTTTTTTTTAGAGTTGTTGCTTTGCACTACTTTGTATGTAAGTAGATTCTACACAAACATTATTTACATAACAGCTCCTTAGAATGAATACTTCGCTGGTACTTGAAACTAGAACAGTAATAAATTAACACCTCAACACAATTACTCTTACTCGTACAGGACATTTTTTTTTAATATAAACAACAACAATAGCTTTAACAACTATAAGAGGACAATAATTGTAGTTGTATTTAAAAAATATGCTAATTTTAAAACAAAAAAATCTACATTTAATAAAAAACAATTTTAAAATTGTAGTTTTACTAAGTTGAGATGAAAAAATTATAACAAATATTTTTTACAAATTTTTCTTTTTTTTCATTTTTTAGACGTCAACATGCCTTTATGGCTAGTAGTGGCGGCAGTTTGACCCACAGTCCCGAACGATTAAGAGGCGCTACCCATGATCTCTTTGAATTGCTGGAACGTGTACAGTGTTCTCGTTTAGAAGACCAAAGATGTGAGCTCCCACCGTATTTTTCACAGGTAAGTTAAATACCACCACACACATTCCAACTTAAAATTAATACTCATAGTAAAACAAGGACAACTGACAATTTAAAATCTTTCAAGGCCTGATCATAAAATTGTATCCCTCTACTTTTTTTCTGCCTTATTTTAATCCCGGTAATTATGTGATCTTTATGGTTCAATTTGTGGTAAACTTTATTATAATTTGTTTCCAAAGTCATAAAAATTTTGTTTAAACATTTGTTTTTGTAATCATTTAGCACAAATATTGACATGTTTAATTGCAAAAACAAACATTTTATAAAATAAATATCGTAACTGTGCATGATGTTAAGGAGTAAGTGGCACCCTCTTTAACTAACAGACGTCAATGTGCTGAAAGAAAAATTTGAATTTTATTGTTTGTGTGCGAATGTGCGTTAATAAGAAGTGTACAGACATTCATTCATATTTAATTTTAGAACATAAATATAAAACGTTTATGACACAAAATACAATAAAAATTTTATTTAAATCACATCAACCAATTAAAAAAAGAACAATTAAATCGTAATCATTAGAACATGAACAAATCGTTACTTTCGAGATACAAACAATCAAATCTTTTTTTTTTAACGAAAAACTAAAATAATAATTAATTTACCAAAAACACCTACAACTTGTTATTTTGCAAGACACGGTCATCATGTTGCAAAAAAGTATTTTTGAGATCATTAAAGCTTGTGAACGAAAAAAAAAGAACTCATTATCAACTGACACTTTAATACGCTTTAAAGTATAATGTTTTCTTAAACCACGTCATGGTCTTGTCATTATTTTTTCTCACCTTCTTTTGATGAATTATGGTATGCCGCACCAGTTCCAAAAAACTTAATTAAAAAATATTTTCTTTCATTATAATTGCTTTTAATAAGGGTTTCTTTTATTGCAAATTTTTGGTTTTGGGTTTTAATAAAATAAAAAGAAATCGGCTTGTCGATTTGATTTTGGTTATTCTTGTTTTGTTTTTATAAATCGGGTTTTTTAATATTGTTACAAACGTTTCAATCTAAATATGTTGTATTTAATACAAAAGGTTCTGTTCGCCATCTATATTTCATATTTGATATTTATGTCTTTACTGTTTGATAACAAAATATTTTAGTTGCCATTTACACTTAATATTTGTATATAAAAGGTTCGTGTCTTTACTAAGAGGTTGCAGTACTGACTTGGTAATATACTCACATTTGGGTTGGCAAGTCTGTTAGTTAGACATATAACCATTGGTATTGCCACATTTTGTTGTGCGCTAGTGGTTGTTGTGCTGAATATATAAATAGTTAATATGAAAACATATGAAGCGGTGTATGTTCAGTGAATTTTTTTATTTTATTTTTTATTGGTAATGCAATAAAATGAAAATCATTATTACATGAAAATCATCAACTAAATATAACAGTGATTACAGAATTTTATTATACAGAATTGTGAAATGAAAATTTTGCAGAATAAAAAACTACATTTTTGCTCCCAAAATGAAACAAATACACTTCACAATCATGTGCATAGGTATAGTGACGTCATCGTAGCGCAGCCTATTTTTTTGTAATTACTATATTTAAAGGTTATTTAACATGATGAACGTTTTCATTAGGTATGTCATTCTTTAGAAGACCGATATAAATGCAAAAGCATTTTATCTTTTCTAACAGATATATGTTGAACATTGTTCCATAATGGTGTCCAATTGCCAGGAATAAAAAACAAGGTGATTTAAAAAATTAACTTATATATCAACCAAGTATTTCATTTTGCATATATTCCCTTCCCCCTTTTCGGGGTGTTTTTTAGAATAAATCCACTAATTGCCATTATGTGGGGGAGTTAGAGGGTAAATATGTTCTACAAAAATATTACCCATAACATTTTCTTAAAAGTGAATTATATTTTAATTAACCGATATGCTGCAAGAACATGCGAAAGCTGGGAAACTTTAACCACCAATAAAATAAATTTCCGATAACATATTTAAAAACGCCGACACACATTTTTTTTGTCTCCTCGCACCCCGTAATTTTTTTAAGATTCAGCACAACCGAATATGCATTCTTATTTGTTTGAGGTCAAAGGTTTTGTTGGATTATTTTTGCCTCTGCTGACAATATTTACTAAAAATTGTCTTAAAAAGTTTTTGTTACCCTGCGGAAGTAAGACTAAATCAAATTTTTCATTGCTAAAGTTTAACATAAACTAAAAAAAAACTAAAACTGTATTTTAATAAACAATAGAAAATACAATGGGCGGTTGTAAATTAAACAAATTAAATAAATTAAATATATACATTTTCGAAACAAATAAACAAATTTTGTATAAAAACTAATCATTTTATCGTTCAAGTTAAGAAAAAGTGTCTTAAGCTACGTTTACATTTGGTAAATGTTTGTATAAAAACTCGTAATTTTATCGTAAAATATTTATTTAATTGACTTTTCTTACACTTAATTATTAAAAACATGTATTCAAAACAGCTAACTGATATGGGCATTTGTTTATAATACTAAAATAAAAGAAAAATTGTAATAAAATGTTTTAAGTGTTACGTCTGTATGATCAAATATTTGTCCAATGTGAAAAATACCTAAATATTAAAGTAATAATAAAAATCATAAAAAAAAAAATATTAAAAAAATTAATGACTGCAAGACTTTTCTATCCGAACAGAAATATGTACACAAATTAATTAATTTAATTTTAGACTAACTACTACTTAATGGATTTGAAATAGAGAAAAAATAAACAATTAATAAGAACAGACCATTTCACTGCTGTCAAACTATTTGGGAAACAATACATACTTTTTTGTTTTAATTTTATTTTATTTTAACTTTACTTTAATTTCCTTTTCACTTTCATTAGTATTTTCGAGTAGCAAATTATGTTCGTTTGCCGATAGACTAGGCTCCTTATGTTATCACACACCCTCATAAATAATGACGTTTACAATTGTTGGCGAAAAATTTCCAAAACAATTCAACCTTTTTTATTTATGAGTTTTTTGTTATTCCATTTGTTTTATTTTAGTTACTGAAGAATATTCATAAAGTGACGATGACAGACGCCAAAGAGTCGCTTATTTTTTCAAATAAATATCGCAGTTTATAAGTTGGTCTTCTGTCAACGTTTTCATCCCAACCATAATGTTTATTAGATAAAGTTTTCAATTAGTTTTTTCCAAAAATCCATAAAGTCACATAAATGATGGCTACACATAAATACTTTTAGTTACATGTGTACTCATTCATATGAGCATAATAGATATGTGTGTGTAATAATAACTTTAGCAAAAAATAAAAACTATGAAAATTTACTACTAGTAGGTATGTAAGCAAAAGTTAAGATAATAACACAATTGTTATTTTATTTTTATATTTAAACGTATTTACTTTTAAGCAAAGTATCAATTATTTTGGATTTTTTTTTTCAGAGAGTTAGAGCGTAAAAACCTTTAGCGAACAGCTAATTTAGAAAAACGTATTTTGGTTAATGATTTAATTAACGAAAAGCAATATGTTCCTCTTTTTAATTAGTGGCCGATGGAAAACCATTCAGAAATTAGATAATAAAACTAAGAAGTGCTTTTATGCAAAACAATAAAATCAGATTTTTGGATTCTGCTGAAATTGATCGATTTTCAAAATTGTTTCTATTTAAATCTATTATCTTTAACAAAAAATGCAAACAACCAATGTTTACGTAAAGTTTTACGCTTTCTGGTGAGAACTCCTTTGTGCCACTAAATTTACATATAAAATAAACTTTTATTTTTTAACAATAACAACAAAAAAAAGATTTAAAAAACTGATAAAAAGAACATTAAATATTTTTTCTTTATATGAATCTCATATAAGTGAGAAAACACAATTCAAAAACAAATTAAAGAATATAATGAAATTGTTTTTGTTTATATTAAACAAAACTTCATTTAAAACTTATCTGCATAAAACAAGAGATTATGTCATACAAAACCGTTCTCTATTTTTGTTGCCATAACACCGTTCTAACTTTTGTGCGAATTATTATTATTATTTCATTGTCTTAAATCGTGCCAGCAAACATGCATACACATGTATGTACATATGTATGTAACTTATCTGATAACACCGTGTAACAAAAATCAACTTATTTAATGAACATAAAAAATTCGATTTGATCAACAATCTTAACATCAAATGAAACAATACTACTTACTTTACATTACATTACATTGCTGAAGGACAAAATATAAAATATCTTTTTGTTCAAATAGTTATGTATAATGTTTTATACTAATATGAGAATCATATTAAAGTCGAAAATGAATGGAATAAAAAAAATATATATTTTTAACAAAAAAAAAAAATGCTTTAAAAAATTTATCCTTCCATATCCTTGAAAGTAATAGTTAAAATACTTTATAAACAATTATAATGTATTCCTATATTTTTTGAATGAAAAAAACATATTTTTTCTCGCAAACTCGTATTCTTCTAATTAAATTTCACTTATTAAAAAAAGTTTATATATTTTTTATCCGTCACAGTTTTCTACATTTGGTCTATAGATTTATGGTCATATCAAATTTTTCATGACAACAAAACAGTGTTACACGGTGTAAATTTAATAAAAACTATTTTTATACCCTTCACACAGTGAAAAAGGGTATATATAAGTAGGTTTGTCATTCCGTGTGAAATTTCTACAATTTTCATTTCCGACCCCATAAAGTATATATTTTCTGAAAGCTTATGAATAGAGGAGTCGATTAAGCCCTGACCGTCTGTCCGTCTGACCGTCTGACCGTCTGTCCGTGTGTATGTTGAAATCAAATTTTTGAAGCCCCCCGACATAGGTTGGACCCGGGTAAGGTATTAAAATATCAGAAATATTCGGGAGTAGATCGGTATTGAAAATCAGAAACATCGGTACATAAACAACTGAGATATGAGCAAAAACCCACGACCACCTCGATTTTCTTTTCATAAAAACAACATTACAACAACAACATACATACATACAAACGTGTATACTGGTTAGAGAAAACGTGGCATCGAATCCCAGCTGAGGCAAAAAAATTTTTTTTTTAATTTTTTTAAAATTTTTTTTTTTAATTTTTTTTTTATTTTTTTTTATTTTTTATTTAATATATAATATATATTTTTATTATTATTATTTTTTTTTTTTTTTTTTAATTTTTTTTTTATTTTTTTTTGTTTTATATATATTATATATGTATATAATAATTTTTTTTTTTAATTTTTTTTTTAAATTTTTTTTTTTTAAATTTTTTTTTTATTTTTTATTTTTTTTTTGTTTTTTTTAACATACATACGTGAATTTACTGTTATTGCATGACTACACGTTGTGAAGGGTATATAAGATTCGGCACGGCCGAATATAGCGCTTTTACTTGTTTTAATTTTATGTGAACTTTAGGTTAAAACAAACGTAGATAAGTTTTAGCGACAAACGTGAATTGCTTTTGGTGATTTTTTTTCAAAGAATTTGTATAAATGAGCAGAGGGCAAATTATGATATACAAACGCGATCGTGATTTTAGAATTCTTATCAGAATCCCCATACCAAAAGTACAGTGAACTCAAACGCTCGAGAAAAACTTAAGATCGAGTTCGTACGTTGCAATTTGGCCCAAGGCTTTTTGGTTCAAACTTCACTCCTTATAACTGTGTGTTATTTAACGTTTGATAATTTCTAGTAAACGTTGCCAGAAGTTCCTTAGGAGCCGTAAAATTCGACTTTGTTTGGAGGTAATCGTATTCTTTTCCTCATATCTCAGCTCGAAATATACCGACATAACTGATTTTAGAGCAAAATTTTCGAAAGCAAATTTGATAAATTGATACCATATAAGAGTCTGAAGTATACTGGCGGGCTTTAAAAAGTTGATTTCATTAAATTAAATTAAATCAACTGCACTATCTTTAACGGTTCAGAATATATATACTTTATAGGATCTGAAAAAAATATACGTATACATACATAACAAAGTACGCAATTTTAAATTTGTTGGATGTTGAGCCTTAAAATAATTTTCAAAAAATATCTTATATGGAAAACCATTTAAATTCAGCAACGTAAAACTTTATAAAACCAAAATTTATAAAAAGAAATGGTAATTATACAAATATTCCTGTGAGAAAAAGTACATCATGCACTGCATTTGTTAATAAAATCAATATCCTAAAGATGCTAAAACTTTTAAAATCTGCACAAGATATTAACTTTAGATATTTTTATTCAAAAAAATAACTTTTGCAATACCTTGAGATGAGAAAATATTTCACCTAAAAAAATATAATTTTAAATCTATGACCCATGTTAACGTTTGTTATGTCCGTCTGTTTTCTCTTAATAAAAGTGACTACACTATCCGCTCTTTTGACAAATCTTAACCAGCTCTACATAGTTGTAACCAACATTGACGAACTATCGAAAATATTACGATTTTTAAAAACCTAATTCTAGGTTCCTTTTGTTTATTAAAATATTAAAGTAGAGCTATAAATTTAATGGAATTAATTTTTGTTTCTTACAAAAGCACGAAACCAAAAGGTATAAATTTTTTTTATTTTTTTTTTTGTCATGACTTTACCTTTTTTTGTTTCAAGAACAATAATTACAGAATAGTTTTGTTGTGAGTAAAATTTTTTTCGAGTTTATTCTTTTATATTTAATTATTTTAATTGTATTAAGTTGTACTTGTACCCAGTGTTGCCACGACCAAAAAAAAAATTTACAACCAAAATTACTTCAAAAAGTAACCAAATAAAAAAAAAGTAACCAAAATTAAAATATATTTGATTTATTTTGAATTTGTTTTACATTTTAATATAAAAAATATTTGTACCTTACGAATGAATTATGAACTAAAAATTAACCAAAAATTCAAGTCTTACGTATCAAGTAACATAAAAAACTTAAAGGTAATTTTATTACAAATAACGATAAATAAATAAAAAGCTTTTATTTAAAATAAAATTTTTATTTATTTCATGTATTTTTTCGTACTCCAGAGTTGATCATTTGCTAAAAGAAATAGGGTTTCAAGTCCTAACAATGTTGTCTAATCATTGTCACTTAAATGAGAACATTTCAATGTTAAACGTACATATAAGAACATGATTTATAAATAAAACATATTAAATACTACTGAATTTTGGGCTTTAAAAAAGTAACCAAAAAAGAAAAAAAAATACACATCTACACATTGGCAAAAAAAATAACCAATTTTGGTTATAAATAACCAAAAACGGCAACGCTGCTCGTACCCCTATTGCTCTTATTTTTGTGTATATTTCATGTGGTTGTTTTGTTATTACTAATTTATCAAGAATCCAAGTTTTGACATGTGCTTTAAGTAGTTTTCTTTAAACAAGTTGCCTTTATGCATTAGTTTCTTTTAAATAATATAAAATGTGCGGGTTTAAAGTAAATAAGAAATGTTTGTTCAAGTGTTGTTAGTACATATCAACTGTTATAATCATCGGGGCTTTTTCTCCCTCTACCTCTACCTCGACCTCTCTTTCTCTTTTTTGTTTATTATTTAAGATCCTTTCATTGTTCTGTTTGCAGGTTTTGTTTTGCTTCTTTTGCTACTTTGATGTTTCAAAGACTTTTGTAACAAACTAAGCAGTGCGCACAAAAATATTATGTGTTTAACTTTGTACTAAATTTAATTTTTTGAGATAGTTTTTTTTTATTGAAATTTAAAAAAGAAATATTTCGGTTAAGTATGTAATAAATTATCCGTAAAATTCATGAAATTTTCCATGCATGCGCGATGTGGCAGGTAACGCCGTTCGCAGACCCTGTTATTCATCTTCAAAAACGTAAAGTTCAATCACGCCGCCTGACCAAATTCCATTTGTTTGCTCATTGATGTTGCATTTGTTTCTCATGAATTGTATAATCATTTTCTGAGCCCCAAATTAGACAATTTTGTATATTCACGAAGCCATTCAGATGGAAATGTGCTTCTTTGAAGAAGATGACTTTTTCGATTGGAGTTTCTGAGTAATCTGAATTTTGTACACATAAAGGTCACAACTTTCTCCTTAGTGCTTTTTGAAATTTGAAGTTGTTCAGAACGATGCCGAATTGATGTTTTTACGTTTTCGGCGACACTTTACATTACATTTACAACAGCACTGTTATCAAGAGACTGACCGCTACGTTGATGCACAGGAGTCGCTACCGGAAATTCTTCGAAGTTTGCGGGCATAACTTTCCAAATTTTTGTAATAAGTTTTTACAACTATAACGCATCGTGACAGCTAACAAATTTCAGAGTTACCACTTTCACAAAAAATAAATGACAAATTTTGAAAATTAAATTCTTTCTAAGACATCCTTTACCTTCTTAAATATTAAAATTAAATTGCAAGCATTTAAGAAAATTTACTGAATAATTACCCCATTATTAGCCAAGTGAAATACATTATTTTAAATTAAACTTCTGAATATAAATATTTAGAAAAGTAGCCGCATTTCGAAATCTCACTACTTAAAAGTAAAGCAAATTAAAGCAACTTGGAAAACACATTTATATAATTGTTTTCAAATCGTGAAATAAAGTTGAAAAATTCGTACACTTATGTTTATATGGTTTATGGTAACATTTATTAGCGATTTTCGCCAGACAACTTAGAATAACTCCATAAATATGTACTATTTCATATTTTATTCCTACACGTGTGTGTGTTCTTTAAAACCTTTACCCTTCTGCTGTACAAATAAGTATTTAATGAGAAAGCGTTGAGTATGAGTACTACAGCAATTGTTAATAAAATGTTAATAATAAAAAAAATATTAAGTACAAAAGAAAGAAAAATAAACTTGGCTTAAAGCAACCGGAAAATAATTATAATTTTTTACAATACTCCATCGTTGTAGTCGTACTTTATACAAAAATCCACTAAAAATGAGACCCTAAACTAAACACACACAGGCAACATTATTCATTCATAAACTATTCATTCTGTGTTGTAACAAGATTTTCGATTCCTCCACAACATTTCAACAAAAAGAAAAAACACGACGATGATGTTGATAATATCAAAAAAAAGAAGAAAAAATAAACACAAAATTTACTATTCGTACTATTTTTTGTGTCTTTCTGTTTGCCACAATCTGCTGCTGTTGCTGTTTTAGTGGAAGAATCAGTCAACCAGCCCAGGCAACATACTCACACACACACATACTAACAACACACATGATTTAGAATAGATTTGTGACTAGACAAGAGTCTTTTGCTAGTTTGTAATAATTTCCACATTTTCACATTTGTAAATACGTGAATTAAAAAATGCATACAACAAAATGTGGCAGAAAAATAGCTGTTGTGTCTACAATGTAGAGTGTGGAGAAACGAGAGCAACATATTAAAAGAGCTGATGATGGTGGGAGTCCGCATACTGTTTTTGTGCGCTTGGTTTGATTTAGTTATTGTTGGTTTTATATGGCAATTTAAGCAAAACTTCTTCCACCTAACGTTTATACCACATACTTACATACATACATGCATATATTTTTTGTAAATAAACGGAAAAACTCATACCGCCCGCTTACGACTTTATGAAAAGTCTCATATATTCATTCCACAATAGGAGTTACAAACAACAAACACATCTTGCATGTTTATATGTGTGTTAAGTGCTGACGCAATATCTGACAGACGGCTAAATCGGTGGTTGTTAAGCTTTTTGGCTGGCTGAATGGTTTGTTGTCTTATTTCTTACTACTAGTTAAAAGGGTCTTCTGGGTCTTTCCGTTTGCTGACTACTTGTGAAAAAACAATAACTCTTTAATGTATCTACTCTTTGCTGCGTTGTAAGCAAATTTGGGCGGTACTCCTATTCAGCAATTACAGCACACGGTTTGCAACATTAAGTTGTTTTTAAAAATCCCAATTTTTACATTAAAATTTTTGTTATAAAGTTATAAACTTGAAATTTTTAAAAAATGTAAATCAAAGTTTTATGTTTTTTTTTAATCATAAACAAAAAATGTAATTCAGCTGAACCTTAAAATTCGCTATAAATACCCTTAAAAAAATAAAACCATTATTTTGTTTTCTAAAGCTGACATATGCAAAATTAGCCAAAAGCTAACTGAATAAAGACTTAAAGAACACTAAATAAAGTTTTTTGTCTTCATTGTCGCCTTTCTCTTGTTTAAGCAAAAAGTCACACATTAACAAGAGCCAAACTCAAAAGACCGTGAAATATATGCGAATAGTTGGTAGCACAAATGAGAGAGAGGGAGAGAGACAAAAACGAATTACAAGTAGTGAAAACATTAGCAAAAAAAAAAAAATAACGAAAAATTTTAGTGGACTTCCTGTTGAAATCGAAATACATAAAAAACAACCTGCTGGGAAGAAAATTCATTCAACAACAATGAGAAAAAGTGGATTTTAAAGATAGTCAAATTGGGGAGTTTTTTTTTTAGTTTGGTTGTAATTTAGTACGTTAATCGCAACCACACATAAGCTTATTGTTGTGTAAAAGAAACCAAAGGATAATTTGTATCCTGTTAGTGGTTTTACTGTATGTAAATGTAAAAAAAAAAGGTGTGAGTAAATCTTTTACATTAAAAATAAAATGTTGTTGATAATAAACCCATAACTAAAGGCTTAACCCATTTGACTAATATACTATATTTTAATAAAATTTAATTATTTTTCATTCAGGAAAATGTTTTTTATATAAATATAGAAATAATATTAATACAATAATAGAAACAACTTTTCCCTGATAAAGCAACCCAATGTGATTGCGAAATATTGGATTTTAATAAAATATTTTTTTAATAAAAACGACTGATCTCAATGGTTGAAAAATTAGGACAACATATTGTTAAAGAAAGATCGAAGAAAATTTCTAAAATATATAAAATTTGTAAAATTTTCAATAATATCTGCAGGTTATTGATAAAACCACTTTTTTCGAATTTTTAAATATTTCAAGAGAGCAAAAACAGTAAATAATTTTAAGACTATGACATCCTTATTATTTCTAAGAATATAGATATTTTTATTATACTTTTGTTTCACTTGAAGATTTTTTAATTGTTAAAGGATTTGCTTTCAGTTGAATGTTTAATCATCCTTATGAGTGTTTGCAGATTTCACTTTTTATTATTGATTTTCTATTGCATACTTGAAACTTTTAATTAATTGTTTTCTTTGCAAGTGGAATAAATATTCTTCTAACTGAATGACCATTACCAAAACCACCAAAAAAAGTTAGAAAGCCTTTAGTGATTTTAAAGAGTTTAGACAAACTGATCTGCTATAAAAATAAATACACTTTAGCCGGTTAAGTCCGATTATATTCAACCCTACATCGCAAGTAGTAGCAAAATACATTTTTTTTTTAGTTTTATAATTGTTTGGGTGATTGGGGATTAATATGTTTCAAACTTTGTGTGTAAGAGTTTTTATAAGAGAATTAAATTACAAATTCGTAAGGACTTTTGTCGTTATACTAATGTTTTTAACGGCATTTTAATCGGCAATGCTTTTTTCAAACACTTTACTGAAACTAATAAAAACAAAAGTCTATGAAATTTTTGGTTAACACACTTTGTTATTTTTTGCGACTTTTTATTCAAACTCTAATCGTATAAGTCAGTTATGACCGCTTAAGTATAGGCAAGGTGTACTAGGCACAAGTAATTAACAAACACCGTTTTAAATTTAAAAACAACATATGCACACACATACTTGATGTGGCAACCACATTATTTCCTAATCAAGTGATTCAATACCTGCAATCGAATTATTATTTTTTACACAATTAATTCTTACAATTACCAACATTTCTGGATATTACAACTGAAATTGTTTTCTCTGTCCACACGGGCACACATACATTTGAATAGATAAGATGAGAACACGTATTTAACATTAACCTCTAATAATCAATATTGTTTAGTAAAACTATTCATTTGAACTTGCATTTAAACAAAATGCCAAATATTAATTCCTGTCGTTTTAGGCTATAGTTTAAATTCAATTTAACGTAAAATTAATAACTACTTATGTTAACAATTTGCTCCACAATTAAACTTTAAATAAAGTGAAAGTAATTCATCAAAATAATAATAAAATTCAAATAAAACAACATCGCAGCATTTTTGTTTTACTTGCCATTCATACATTTCTTTAGATATGCAGACACACACACAACATCTACAAATCGAAATATTTTCTCACCTCAAAGTCTTTTATTAAATTTTATTACACTTTTCAAAAAAAAAAAAAAAAAAAAAAGTACAAAAAATATCACACATAAAGGGAATAGATATTAAATATATGTTTCGTTATTTAATAACATTTAATTCACTTCATACATACAAACATACATGTGAAGTTTACAACAAACATATAAATATGTAGTTAACAAAGAAAACATATGAAAGATTCATAAGATACAGCCAGCAAAAATGTTTACGTTATTGTAAAGCAGTATCGTGCATACTGCCTGTATGTGTTGAGTTGTTATAATTTTGAAAATCTCAGTTGAATGGCTTATTCTAATTAGTATGTGGTTCTTAAAGAGTTTCCAAAGCATCTCTTTGTTAAAAGTTTTTGCCAGACCATTTAAAACATGTTTTACAGACGTCCATATGTAGTGGAGATCAGATGTAGTATTGGCTTTAAATTAATATAATGATAATATCCTTTCGACAAAATTACTATCACTTTAGTTTAATCGAATAGAGGTCTAAAGTTCTAAGGCTACTTCTTATAGTTACCGAATGGGAGACCGTGAACATTTCCATTTACAAAAATTTAACAAAACACCGAATACTAACAGAAGTTTTAATATATTTCCAACAGCTTTATGAACTTGTGTAGAAATTATATGGGAGTTAGGGTTATTATGATTCGACCTTCGCAGCAATTGCTATGGAGTTCGTAACGTTAAAATTTAATTTCGTGAGGAAATTTCTATGGAACACATGATTGAATCATTGACAGATTGAACTTGAACTAAATTTAAATAAAATATACACATGTAACCATTAAATAGGTACGATTTTGATTTTATGTTAACCAAATTCATTCCTGGTAAATTTTTATTAATCGAAGTAAACAAATTAACCTTAATTTATCGCTCCAGAGTATCCAATTTTCTAGTTCCCTCTTTTCAATTACTCGTCTCGCAAGATTTATATTACACAGCCACGCTGCATGGTTCTTGCCAGAATTTATTATTTAATTTAGCTGTAATCGCTTTAGTGGACTTAAAATGGTCTCCTTTTGCAAAAGTTGATATGTATTCATTCGGGGCAAAATTTTTATATCGTCCAATAGAATCTGCTATAAATTAATAAGACTAATTTTGTCTAATACTTTCTTTGATATTTATATTTACTCATACATATTAGATTATTATTGTATTGTAACTACATAACAAATCTTAAATTGTTCAGTTCGACTATAACTTTTAGAAAATCCGAAATTATTTAGCAAAGTACCTATTTTATCAGCACATAAACTCAATTATGTTTTAAGAATTTTTCTCTCAACACTAAGAGAAATGTCTATAATTAACGAAATCTATTAGAATCACAATTTCAATTGTATTTCAACTACAAAGGTTTTACTTACTCAAACTTACTTACACAAACAGATGAAAATTTTGGAAATTGATCCGAAATTGATGCTCAGCTGATTGGTAGACTTCAAAGTGTATGTGTGTGTGTGAGCATACAGTGTTTAACATTTTCATTCGAAATATATCGTTATTGGTAAATCGTTGATCGTTTTTATTTATCAAGCTTGAGATCAATTTTTTATAAAAATAATTTTATTTTATTCCAATATTTCGCTACCACATTGGGTAGCTTCTTAATGAAAAGTATAAACAATTAACAATATAAAAATTATTTAAAAAAAATTTTTTTTTTTTTTTTAAATACTGGAATAAAGTAAAATTATTTTTATAACAAATTGGTCTCAAGCTTAATTAATAAAACAACTAGATATAAATATTACAAGCGGAGTAAATAATAAACGTAAATGGCTTATTTATTTATTTTTATACATTTTATTTAATTAACATAATAATATTTAAAGTTGAGCAGTTATTTTTTTATTTTAAACAAAGAAAGACAGAAACAGCATTCGATGTAAGCATTTGAATTAAGAATATTAAATTTAATTTAAAGATTATTTAATATTTAAACAAAAGAAGATGCCTTAAAAAAATTAAAAAGGTTTGTGTGGAACATGTTTTTGTAAAAATTGAACACTACTGTAGTGTTTGTACGACATATACAAACAATTTTTACGGTAAATTATTTATGTAAAGGGTGGTCCAACCATAATGTTCGATGTTAATTGTGAGGCACACCTTAACGTCAAGATTTTTGGCAAACTTAGTTTTACATTCTTTGTTTTGCGCTTGACAAATGCAACCATGAAGAGGTACAAGATTGAATAGCGCGTTAAGATTGTTGAAGCCTTTAACGGAAATGTTCGTTAAAATCAAAATGCATTTCGTGCACTTCGTGGTATCAGCCGTCAGTACTTTTTCGAAAATGATGTCGGCCAGGAGTTAAATGAATGTTATTAGCTATCGCGATATAACAGACTTCTTGTGGTCATAAAATGAGGATATGAACCTGGACGATATGTGGTTCCAACATGATGGTGCCACTTGCCATAAAGTCAATGAAACTATGGCTCTTTTGCGCTAGAAATTCAATGGCCATGGCTCACATTGTGGCGATGTTAATTGGCCACCACCAATAGACTTCTTTGGAAATATTTATTTAAACGTCAATAAGCCAAGAAGGATGAGATAATTCGGCGCTTTAACGACATTGATCCATTCTTAGTGTCATTAAAAATATGGACCATCGAATAGTAATAATGTCTCTGAAAACTTTTTCTTTTATTTACAATTAACATCGTGCATTTTGGTTGGACCACCATGTATGTATATGTAGTTAGGAAGACACACACATTTATACATATATTTTGTCTTCAGCTCTATCTTTAGAGTTCATCATGATGTTTGCATTTTTCTATACTTAATCGTTATTAAGTTTAATTATATTACTGTAACGATAGTTGATTTAATTTTTTTTGTTTGAGTTTTTGCGTCATTAAAATTAAGTTAAAATGGTAACGGTTTGGGTTATTAAAAAAAAGGGAGATTGAGAGACACAACACTTATACTTATATAAATGTAAGTTAATAAAAAATAATTTATAAAATGTTATAAAATTCTGTAACATTTATTTTTTATTGCACAAAAGAGTAAAGGGAAAACATCTACATAAAGTTTACAGTTTAAAGTACAGTGTAAAAATATTTTTTATTTCAATTAAATCAATAAACAAAATAATTAAAATTCAAAACATATTTAATTTTATAGGTACCAAAGAAATTTGAATATTATGCGGCTTGTTTTAGTTTTTTTTTTTTTTTAATTTTAATTTTCTTTTTCTGGATTGATATTTTAATTGTATATTTTCATTTTTGAATTTACGTATTTTGCATTTTATATTTCATATTATCCAAAATGCATTAAAAGAAAAAAAACGAAAAAAAATTAAATAAACTAAAGAAACAGAGACACCCGAAGCAAAATCTGTCTGCCTGTCAAATGCCAAAATACGATATACCTTCATTCAAATTGATTGTGTCTAAGCATAAGGAACGTTGCATTTCACAGCGATTATAGAAATTTGTTTGCTACACAGAAATCTTAAAAGAAAAACAAAAAGATAATCTGAAAATGAGTTGCCAACCTTTAGATAAAAACCATACACTTTTTTAGATGTGAAAGTTTCAAAAATGTATGAATTTATTATTATAACACTTAATACTTGTATTAAAAACCATTTCAGTAAAAATTGTAAATTAAATTATTAAATTATTTGTTTTATTAGTTGGCAACTCTTTTATTGTTATGTTTTTTCGTATGTCAGCAAATAATTTGTTTCTGTTTATCGTCATCATCATCTTGCTTTATTCAAATGTTAATAAAAACAAAAAGAATAGAAAAAAAAACACAAGTTGATGCCTTTTGTTTTGTAAAGTAAGTTTTGTAGTGTGCAGTATTATTATTAACTACAGAGTTTCTTAGGACTGACATCTAAAAATTTCTTTTTCGAACTACTAAAGGGTTTTGATATATAAATAATAACATTAAAGTACTAATTGACTGATAATATTTGTATTACTATAACATGTCTAGCGCTGCCAGCCCTGTATCCTCCAGGCACATATCTTTATATATTTCAGATGATATATAAGTTTTAATGTCCCGTAATCAACACAGTTAACTAGTTCATCCTACTCTGATTAAATAACGTGAAGTGGCATTATTCCATCTATTTTCTCTGACACCAACTCTCATAGTCCAGCTGCTTTAAAGAAAAATATATTTTTTAAATTTTAGTCATAACTATTTAATATATGTTGTGATTTTCTAATAGCAAAATCCATACCTAAAACCTTTGACACTTTACACTCTATTTTCGAAGAAGGGTTTTGTGAAATAATAGAAGTATTGTATTAATGGATTCTTCCTTAGCCGATCTATTATATAAGCAAGCTTACCAACAATTTTGTTAACAATGGTAATGCAATATCACGAAGCCTAGCACTGCCTAAAATTATCTATCTCATATTAGTCTGTAAAGGTACACACCTTTTGCACAGTTTTTTTTAACCTATTTATCTATTGTAATCCAGAAAGATTAGTGATTCCTCAGATCAATTTACAGAGCCTATGAAAACCGATTTTATTCTAAATCCTAGAGTTTCTAAAATCTGTTAATCTCTCAAATTCTAACTTATGTAACCTGACTAAATTCTTATTGCCCGTCATTTTGAATTGCACACGTTATTTTTGTTGTGTATATTTGTTTGTATTGGCCGGTTATCCATTCCTTGAATCTATAACCTTACCAACCGCATTTCTCCACTGATAACTCAAGAACACAGCTAGTGAATATTCTATATTAGGCACCCCTTTCTCTATTTAATTAACAACATTGAGATACACTCTCTCAATTGACTTGCCTTAAAGAGTATCATGTTGGTTTCCACTGATATCTTGAGTAACAAATTTGCTCCTTATGGTTAAAATAGAAGTGCCATAACCATAATTCCATAGCCGTAAGAAACCAAATTTCAGTGGGTTTCTATGGTTATTGCTATGTCGTTATGGTGATTCACCAATAATAAAATACACTGTTACCCATAAGTTTGGTTCCAACTGCTGTTTTGTATTGTTATTGTTATTGTTATGGAACATGTAAGGGTACATGGGTCGTCGCCCAGATTTTGAGACATACATTTGATCCACAACTTTTGAAAGAGAAAAGTCGAATGGACACCTTTTTCATTCGTATTTCCTCTTTCATCTACAAATTCTAAAGTTTTACAGCAAACGTTTTAAATCTTTGAAAACGACCAAAATATTATATTTTAGAATAAACATTGTAAAGTGGTAGAAATAATACATCTGGGCCTTTTGGATTTTACAAAAATCTATTCATCAACAGACTGTTTAACATAAACTCGTTATGTTAAACTAGTGATGCTAGATAATTTACAAAATTCCTACCTTTTCCAAATATTTCATATATTTTTCCTACTCCCAAAATAATTTTTTTTATTTGCATACCTATTTATTTCCTTAACGCTATATGAAATAGCTTTAATTCACTAGTAATAACAATGATAATATGTCAACAACTTTCCATAGTCTTTAATAAATGTATTAAAAATCATTAAAAAGGATTAGGAGTAATGAAAACATGAAACGTTGACAAACCAGAAATTCATATTACTTGCATGTATGTATGCAACTGCGTATTTTTTTATAGAAAAAATATAAATTTCTGATGTTAAAAAATGTTTGCTTAAAAACAAATTTCAATAAAATTATTCTAATAAATCTTATAAAATAATAATGTTGAAAACTTTTATAGAATATACGATTGTACCTATTTAATTGAAAAAAAATATATTTATTTAACATAAAGTTCAAAAGTTTTTAAAAAAATCCCACAAGTAGGGAAAATTATTAATATCTGACTGACATCATTGGTTAACATTGAACATAAGTAAATTCTGTACTAACTATAAAAGTATTACTTTTATACTTCCACCACTGAACACACCACACTGCAATTTCTCTTGTTCTCTTGTTTTTTTTCTCAACTCTCTTCTCTCTTCTGCACGCAACAGACTGGTAGTCTGTAAAGTTTCATATTATTTAGTATTAAGCTAATAGCAAGTAAAACGACAATACCAAATTTAAAATGTTGAGAAAACACATTTCATTCGTTAGTGAGACGTGCTAGAGATTGGAGCGTTAGTTGATTCGTTAACGGAAATCGATGGCTAAAAATAAGAAAAAAAGTGATTAATAAAAATTACTCCTAATACATATGAAACTAACTTAAAAATTTATTAATAAATTAAAATCATCATAATAATAAGACGTTAGCAAAAACCACAATGAAACCTCAACAAACAGTGAAATTTAAAAATAAGAAAATATTTGTGGTTTTATTACACCGTATTAATACATACGACTTTAAAGTTTTGTAAAACAGAAAAAACAAAACATGATTACATTTTAATTCATGTCTACGTATGGATATTTTAATAAAAATTAATGTTTTACTAAAAAAAAAATATCAAAAAAGTAAGAACATATTTTATTTAAAAATTTCTTAAGTGTCTCTGTGATACAAAAAAAAAAAACAACAACAACAAACAGAGCTTTACGAAAACGTTTAGCGTATTATAAAGTGTAAACACATTATAAAAACGAACACATATTAAAAGTAAAAAATAAAACAAAAATCTAAATAAAGCTTGGTTTTATTTGCTACTGAAAGTTCTTAAAATTTTTAAATAACACAATAATAATAATAAAATGCAAAACAAAAAACCTGTCAAGCAAGTTATGAAATGAATAACAGATAAAACAAAATATTAAATAAAAAAAATAAAGTTAAACAAAAAGGCAACAACAAACTGAAAGCAACATAGCAAGCCTTATTGCCAACTGCCACCAACAAGAACAAAATAAAAAAGCAACAAAATAACGAGAAAAAATCCTCTACCGATTTTTTTAATTTTTTAAACTGGATTTTGCTATTAGGAAAAAACCATTATTTATTAGTTGTTTTTCTTTCAAACGCCCACTGTAAAAAAATAACGAACAACAAACACTACACACAAATCCATGTTGTTTTTTTAGCAACAGCAAACAGACTCAAGTTAAAAAAAACAGGCTATTTTTTGTCTGATCCCCATTTTTCACAACTTCCTTTTACACATTACCCTTCTCTCCATATGCCTTGTCGTTACAACAAAATACCAACTCTTGCTTTGCACCACTCCGGTCTGCCTGTCATCCATAAAAGGAAATCAACACAACACACAAGTTTTATAAGAATATAAATTGTATGTTTGTGTGTGGCTGTTTTTGGCCGCCATCAACGTAGTTGTTGCCTCTAAGAACAATTTTGCAAACAATTTTGTTGTTGTTTGCTTATTAAATACAACTTGGTTCTTTTGGTCGGGGTGGGTCTGTCCGTTTGTGGTCGTCGTGTGCCTATCTTAGATTTTTTTCGCTACGTTGGAGTCCTAATTTGAAGGTGGCATTTTATACAGAAGGCGCCGAACGTCGTTGGGTTCGACAAGCCGTTATGGGGGTACTTCGGTGGCGCGATCTACCCGGATCGCGAGTTTCGGTTGGCTCATCAAATCATTCTAATAATAATAATCATATTAACAATAACAACAACAATAGAGGAGAGGTAAGTTTTGAAATTATTCAATAAAAGTATTTTAAAATATAAAATTTTGTTTAAATAAAAAAAAAATATGTTTTCAAATTGTACCTAAAATTTTTATATATCTTTATTTGTATGTAAGTACAGGGTGGTCTAACAAAAACGCACGATGTTAATTCTTAATAAAATAAAAAGTTTTCAGAGAATTATCTTAACATTTTTTATTATGATAGAAGGATCTATGACGATTATGTGTGAAACAAAATATCGGCCAAATGCTCGCCACGGCTTCGGTGACATACTTCTTTACGGTTGTCCATACTGAGACATATTTGATGTTCAATGCCGGTAATGTGTCGAATTTTGTCAATCTTTAGCTCTTGAATTGTTCTTGGCTTATTGACGTACACTTTTTCTTTTATATACCCCCAAAGAAATAAGTCCAACGGTGTGTCATCCCATTAACATATATAACAAAAATAGAACTATTGTTTCGTTGGCTGTGTGACAAGTGGCACCATCCTGATGAAATTACATATCGACCAGGTCCATATTCTCAATTTCTAGCCATAACAAGTCTGTTATTTCGCGATACCGAGCACCATATACAGTATCTGCTTGGCTGACCTTATTTTCGAAGAGGTACGGCCCGAGGACGTCACCAGCCCATAAACCGCACCAAAACAGTCACTCTTTGTGGATTCAATAATCACTCGTGGATTCTTTTTTCCGCAAATGCGTCAAGTCTACTTGTTAACGAATCCATTCACCAAAAAAATCACGAGGTGCAAGAAATTCATTTTGATTTGAACGCCAATTTTCGTGAAACGCTACCTCTCTATGGCTGAATTTGTCAAACACTGAAACAAGGAAATGTCAAATTAAGTTGAGCAACAGACTTACGTTTAGGTGTGACTCACAATTAACACCGAACATTATGTTTGGACCACCCTTTATATGAACGTTGTTTGTCTGTACGTTTACATGTCAAGGTTTATATAACTGAAAAAGAAACTGCTTGTGTTTTTCGACCTTTTTAGAGTCATGTCAAATAGAAATTATAAAGTCTAGTTTACCCACATACATATGTATCTATGCATGTAGGTATTTTCTAGTAATAAAATTAAATCTTTGACTTTGAGTAAAAACCAAAAATGCGTGACTATAAAAAATACTTACTACCACAGCTCTATTTGCAGTTCATGTCGTAAAAAAATCTTTTAACATTTCATTTAACGCTTCTTTATTAACATCTTTCTAACCTTAAAAAGAAATGTAATTAATTGTGTGATTAATTTCGGGTTTATAATTATAATTGTTATTATCTTTTTAACAATTCTACTGTTACTCTTACTCTCTCTTTTCTTCTACTTCGCTATAATTTTCGTTAATGAAAGTTTATCACTTAGCAACCTACGCACTTTTTAAAGTCTTTTTGTTTTACCAAAACAAATTTTTTTTACGAGATGTTTTGTTTCGATAGCATTACCATCATCATCTTCATAATTGACTTTGTTATTATGATCACAATGATTATGATCATCATTATCTTCCTCCTCATCTGATAGCGTAGAAATTACTCCGTCAACTTTCTCTTTTGTTTCAGTTTACTTTACTTCGTATACATATGTGTGTGTTATTTTTCTTGTTAACAAGTTTAATCATAAGAAAATTTACATATATACACAGAAACTAAGGTATATGTACATAAAAGTATCTTAATATAATGCAATATGTAAAAGAATATCTATCGTAGGGCTTTTTGAAAAGAAAAGATGTTATGTCTTGAGCAAATTTTAATCAGGTGGATGTGTGTGTGTGTGTGTGTGTGTGTGTATTAGCTAATTAAAATTTCACTTTTTTTCTATAATTATCTTAATTTCCCTTGAATAAAAAAGAAGAAATATTTTAAGTGCTTACAGATGTCTTAAAATTCACTTAACTTATTTTTACCACAGATTTACCGTAGTGGCATATGTTTGTATTCTTCTTGAAAAAGAAAACCTTATCAATAAAACAAATTTCTCCATGTACAGGTTTTGGTTAATTATTTATGAAATTTTTACACCACAAACAAAGAAATCTGTTCAAAGACGGTATTTTCTTAATATGCAATGTTAAAGGAAAAAAATCTGTTTTTCTTTTTCTTACACCCAGTTGGCTTTAACATAAAATTACTCGTACAAACACAATTGTTTTGTTTCGTATTTAAGGGATAAATGTAAACATCATAAATACATACAGTGCGCTCTCGGCTTGTGCAACCTTTATTTATAGCAACTCCTTGCTAAATCGCAGTAAAATTTTCTGTTAACGGAACTTGTCAAAATTTCACAACTCAGTGAAAGCAACTATTTTTTGTTCTTATTTTGTATGTTTTCTGTTACGATGGTCGAGTTTTTAATACTGTTCCAACATCTATACAATAAAGTCTAAAGAAGTATTTGTATTCAATGGTCTATAGAAAATTTCGTTAGTTGCACAGGCGAGGACATGCTGTATACATACATGCATAATACTTAAACACAATAAATGAAAAATTTATATTTTTAGTTTCATTCTATTTGCATAATCCGTATAATTTAGATAATTACATAAGCATTCTACAAAATCTTTTCTTAAATTTGAGCCGAAGTATTTTTTGAATCCTTATTTGCAACATGATAATCGATTTAGAAATAACAGTCTACAAAATCAACTTTCTGAAGCACATAAATGATACGGAATGGTATGAAGTGCCAATATGGAATGTTTTTGCTAAATTAGTAAAATTGATAATTAAATAAAGTTTTTTTTATGTTACATATTTGTATATTCTGTTCTAAGATATAAATCTTGAATAACTTTTACCTTAATTCTTAAGATAAAATTTAATTTTTGCAATGGGTCAATAAATAACTAAATGGTTGTCGTTGTATATAAGAATGAATTCATTGTTGCAGATAACATGACTAGTCCCACATGCATGTTAAGTACACTCCATAATAGACTAGGACTAGGTCTCCCAAATCTATAAAGAAAACATGGTCAGTCTAACATTACGATGTCCTAGGGCTGGGTAATATAAGACATTGAAGTAGCTTAAAACTACGTTTTGTCACTACTCGAAGGAGCACCTACACCACTATTATACACCTCTTGACAACACTTTATGTAATCGTTAAAACACGAACACTTGTCGGTTAACCACAAACACCAGAGGACCACGTAGTCCAGTATTATCTGCAAGGTTATAGACATTACAACAAAAACCTCAATTATTTATTTTTGTGTGTGTTTAAGCTTAGCAAGTTCACACCACATAAAATGAGTGTATGGTAACCTACACAGCTCAATAAGTATACCATTCTTACTTGTTTTCTTATAAAATATTTCAAGAAAGTTCGGTTATTTAAAGGTATTTAAAATATATTTTATAGATACAATTGCGTGTGTTTTAATTTTTTATAAAATGAAGAGGGAAATTGTATTTAATTACATGCATACATAACATGAATTGTTTGTCAGTCTAAAGAAGAAAAAATATTTCGTAATCTCAAATTATTTTTATGACTTTTTAAATAATTATTTTTGTCATATTATTATGTGTATGTATGTATGTGTATATTTCTACTTGCTCGTATTTTATATTATCAGCTTATATGTATGTTTGACACTTATCGAAATGAATGAATGAGTAAATATGTATATGTGTATACATAACATGTTTTCGTTTTTTTGTTGTTGTTGTTAAGTTGCCCAAAATCCACTATACATATATAGATTAGCAACATTTGTTGTATATCTTTGGGATTTTTTGTGCTGAAAACAGATTTTGATTTTATTCGCTTGTTTAGACGTTCATTTAAAAATCATAAAATATTATGGAAGGTTATGGTAGAGAATACGAACATGTGGTTTTTATTCTCTAAGAATTTCCTACGATTAAGGAAATATGTATGTATGTATGTATGTATGTTTGTATACTTTTTACATGTTAAATCCTCTAAATTGATTTTGACAAAACAATTAAATTCTTCACTGCAGTTTCAAGCATTCCGAGTGCATAAATTTGTTGCTGTTGCTGCTCAATATTATATAGTAAACATGCGATTTATATGTATTTCTTGGCAATGAAGTTTAAAAACCCTGCATAAGGTTAAAATGTTTTTTTAAGTTTTTAAGTTTTTTTAAGTTTATTTCGTTTTCTTTAACACAGAAATAGAATGTGAAAAATTCCTACGTGCATTGAAAAGTCCATTCAATTTAAATAGCTCGCCCAAGAGTTTTGTTCAGTTGTTTTTATTATCTCTCTTTTTTTTGTGTTTGTGGTTACAGCTGTTACAATATCGCACTACCAATCACTGACAAACGTATTTTGTGTATATAAAGGGTGATTTTTTGCTATTCAGTGTAGCAAAAAAAAAACAAATTGGTAACAAGTACCTAAGCCAAAACTGCTCTGTAACGTTCGTCATATCACCAAGAGTAGACTCACAAACGATCAACGACTTAAAATCATTGAATTTTAGTATTGAAATTCGTACTGTGTGAGAATGTGTTTTGTAAATTATGTTCATTTTACGGTCGTCATAATCGACCCACCGAACAGGCTACTTTAACAAACAGATTTGCCGAATTTGGTGTGAAGAGCTGCAGAGCCAGTTTAAGAGCATTGTTTAATTGTTGTGTGCCGATGGCAAGGTACCGTGCTACGATTGTCGACTTTTTTTTTTGCTAAAATTGAAGAAATGGACTTGATTGACATGTGGTCTCAACAAGGCAGTACTACATGTCACACGATACGCGATGCCATGATCTGAGTTTGGTGAGCAATTAATCTTACGTTTTCGAGCTGTCCAATATCATGCGATTTAAGCCACTAGACTATATTTTGTGGGGATACGTGACGTATCTCGTGTATTTACAGAGACAAGACAGTCACAATTTCAGCCTTAAAACAAAATTACACCTTCCATAGCTGAGATACCGGCCGAAATTCCAGAAAAAGTATGCCAAAATTGGAGCTCACAGATGGGCCGCAGGCAACATTTAAATTTCAAAAAGTAAATGCAGTCATTCATTTATTGTCCCAAATAAATATTTCATTCGCTTTTTTTTTTCAAAACTTAAACGGTTAATAAATCACCCGGTCTACATTAACAACACTATTTAAGTATATATTCATTGTCGTTGTTATTATTTTGTGTAACACAATAAAATATTAACACTCTAGTAAATTTGAGTTTAGTTTGTGTAAATGTAATTAAATATCTCTCTCGTTAAAATATTAAATTATTTTCAACTTGAATACATGCGAAAGTAAACATGAAAATGATCGCTTATTTAAACATTTTTTTTTAACGTTAAATGTAAAACTATTACTTATGGTTACTTTGCGATACTCGTCTGTTTAAATATTTAGATACATTCAAACATGCATATAAACGTTGTTGTTACTTCCTTGGCTTCAATATTTTTGCTGTTATTTATTTAGTAATAAATAATTTATTTATTTTTTTACTTAGAAAAATATCGCTAATTTGTTATTAAAGGCAAAAGTAAATGTAGCGCGTTGGCTGTTCAAATCGAGTTTTCTTAGTGGAATGACTAAAGAGGAGAAGGTGTTTTATTATTAAAAAACGTGTCTTGCATAATTAAGGTTCATTTCTTAATGCATTTACGTGTTTAACTCCTTCAATTATTTTTATTTATTTATATTTATGAAATCTGTTAAAGAAACACAAACTGCTAATATATTTGTTATTCAATAATTCTTCGTCACATTTGTGTAATATTTTACGAAAGTGTGTCCTCTAAGATAAACAGCAAAATCTAAAGTATAGGAATATTTTCTAAAAATGTTTGTACAAAAATTGTTAATGATTACTAAGCAATTAAAATATAATTAAAAAAGAAAAAGTTACATAATTGCAGTATTTACAGAATACAATACAGATTATACAATATTTTGTTTTTCTTCCGTCAGACCATTAAATTTTGTAATAAATGTGCAATAATTTCTTCATCTTTCATTTTAAAATTTTTTTGTTTAAAAGCTCTTTGATTACTATAAGATCATTAGTTATATTTTCTTTTCTTGTAAATACCGTTTTTTCTTTGTTTTTTTTTCCTCTTAATACGATAACGAATTAAATCACTTTTACTTTTATTATAATTTTTCCGACGATAAAGATGACCAACGGACTGAGTGAATGAATTAATGAATTATTAATGGGAGAAATGTATCATCGAAATAATAGCATTAACATTTTTCTTTTTTACAAATTATAAAAGGTTAACTTTCGGAGAAAGTGATTATTTCAAATATTTGTATGGAATGTTGATGATTTCGTTTCCAAAAAGAAAGAAAGGAGATTTAAAGTGTGGTTTAAGACCATTGTTATGGATAATTTTGTAGAACAATTCAATTCATTTTCTAAAATGCTCATGAGTAGTTTAGTAGTTGAAAGCCAGTATGTCAAAACAAAATTATTACATTTTTGTTTTGTTTTCTTTTCTTTTTTTTTGTTTACATTCACATTATCTTTATATTGTCATGTAACGAATTAATGTCTACCATTTTAACAAATAATTAATGAAAGCTATGAATAAGATATATTAAAAAAGAAACAATAATTTCTGTTGACTGCCGGGTTTTTGACTTCAGGTTTATTGTTGTCTATCATGATATAGTACGAGTATCTACAATGTATCGTTGTGGTAGAAAAAGTCTGGGTTTTAAAGGCCGGATATGCAAGCACGTTTTCTTGGTTATTTTTATTTTTCACTTCCAAGGGAATAAAATATTTTCAATCCAAAAATGAAATAAATTTATGACAACATTATAATACAAAAGGCAGGCAAAAAAGAGAAGAAAAAATCACAATCTGTTTGAAACCAACTACGAAGTTAAATTTAAACAACAGATTTTTTTTTAATGGACATAATAATGAAGATGAGGGGTAATAATTATGATAATAATAGTATTGTGTTGAGCTGAGTTGTACATTATGATGAGAAGCAATTATATGCAAAAAGTTTTGTTATTAAATAAAATATCTACAATAAACAATAGTGTTTAGACAATGCAATAAATAAAGTCTTAAATAGAGAGATATGTAAAAAAAAGAGGTAAACAAATTTATATACTTACGAAAGTTATAGTCGGTCTTGCCCAACTATTTCTTATAATCTATCTAACACTCAGCAGAAAGCAGAAGGGGCATTTTTATTCCTACGACAATGATTTTTTTATTGAGTTTTATGCCGACTGTAGTATTTTTTTTTTATTTTTATAAGCCGTAGTCCCTATAACCAATTTCGATAAATATTTTTGTATTCATTATTATGAAAATTATTATGAAAATAAAAAAAAAATTTAAAAAAAAAATTAAAAAAAAAATTTTAAAAAAAAATTAAAAAAAAAATTTTTAAAAAAATAATTAAAATATATATAATAAATATAAAATAAAAAAAATATTTAAAAAAAAAAAAATTAAAAAAAAAATAATAATAAAAATATAAATAATATATTAAATAAAAAATAAAAAAAAATAAAAAAAAAATTAAAAAAAAATATAAAAAAATAAAAAAAAATTTGTTGGCTCAGCTGGGATTCGATGCCACGTTTTCTCTAACTAGTATACACGTTTGTATGTATGTATGTTGTTGTTGTAATGTTGTTTTTGTGAAAAAATAATCGAGGTGGTCGTGGGTTTTTGCTCATATCTCAGTTGTTTATGTACCGATGTTTCTGATTTTCAATACCGATCTACTCCCGAATATTTCTGATATTTTAATACCTCACCCGAGTCCAAGCGATGTCAACATACACACGGAAAGACTGACAGACTGACATGGCTTAATCCCCTATTCATAAGCTTTCAGAAAATATATACTTTATGGGGTCGGAAATCAAAATTGTAGAAATTTCACACGGAATGACAAACCTATATATACCCTTTTTCACTGTGTGAAGGGTATAAAAAGACATGCAAAAGAAATGGTGAATGTGTGAGTTCAACCCAAGATAAAGTGGTTTAATTTAGATGAAACATGCATGATTTTAACATGAAAATGTCATTGGAGAGCATGTTTTTATATAAATGTATTGATAAAATTTAATTCATTCATATTAGATGAAAAGAAATCCATGTTTCACTAGCTAAAAATGTTTGTTTACATTAATTGTTTAAGATATTTGGCTAACTATTTTGGATTTGGAGGAAAAGGCCTTCTTCATGCCTCCTTTTCACTTATGAACTAGAAATCATAAAATATATTGTTCACATTTAATAAAACATTGCAACAAGGCTCACCAATGAAATATTTTTATATTTTTATACAAATTTATATATTAATAAATTAATTCATAAAAAATAAAACAGCTTTAAAGAGGTTTAGAAAACAAATTTCCATAGAAAATCTGTTTAATAAACCATTTATAAAGCTTTAATAATTTTCATGAATAAGGCAGTAATTCTTTGAAGTAAGTTAAATCACAAACTTAGTTGTTTCATTGGCATGAAATTTGAAAAAAAGCTTTAATAATGAATTCTTTACCAGCTACACACATTCTTCTACCCATACATATGTACATATTTATGTTTAATTTTTAAATACTATACATACTTAACAAAAATATTAAAACTATTAAAATTTATATAGCCTCCATAATTTTTAATTTTTGTTTTTATTCTTAAAAAAAAAAAAAAAAACATCCAAAAAATTTCATTAATGGTTTTACCAAATTCTCTGTTCTCTACTCCGGCTGTTTAATTTCAAAACATTTAAAACTGATAAACTTTTGCACCAATATCTTACAGATAAAAAGGTGGTAAATGAATAAAAAAAAAATAATACAATATGGCTGGTAGTTGTCTTTGTATCTTTTGACACACTACGTAGTAAGAGTAATTGTTTTTTTTTTATTATTTGGCTTAGTTGACTTTATAAAAGGTGATAAGACTTTGTTTTTAAAAATTTTCGTAATATTTTTATTCATAATTTTTATAGTTAAATTATTATTTATTTTGTTGTTTTTTTTGTGCTTAAATATTTATTTAGAATTTTACACAAGTGTTGACAAAATATTTATGTGTGCATGTATGTGTATGTGTTTATTGTTAAAGAACTTAATGAGTGGGGAAATCATTAAAATAGATCTTGCAGCAAGACAAACCGAAAAAAGAACAAACACACATTGAAAATTTGTTTATTTCTTCATCTAATTCCAAACACATATGTATGTATACATATCTGTTGTATATATAAATAAATATACTAGCAGTTAGAAATGTGTAAGGGCTGTTGTTAAAAAAGGGATTTGACACATTTTAAAAATTTTTGTCAATAATGCCACCAACACTCAAACTCAAATAAACACTCAAAAAAATATTTTTTTTTGGAAAATAGGTTTGTTTCTTATGAAATTAAAAATTAATTTATAACCAAATTTTTCAAAGTCGATTGTAAACATTTGACTGCTCCTATTTAAAAGACATTTTGATTAATTTTTTAAATGTTTTACATATTCAAATGTTAACTTTTAACTAGATCAAATGCGCCATTCTAAATAGTGAATGAAACAAGTATGAAATACTGACCGAAATATGTTAGAAATATCGCAGTGTGCACTCTATGCAACGTATTTAAAAAACTTAAGAAACTGTGATGTAGGGATTTTATTGAACAGAAAATTGGAGTTCCTTTATTGTACTCTTAAACATAAGGTTTATTTATTCAAAGTTGCAAGTTAACCTGCTCTATGAAAGGAACTATGGCAACTACTACAACACTAAAGGATTTTTATTTTTCATCTGTTTGCTGAAAGTAAACAAATAAATGCAAATAAAGAGCAGTTTCAGCAAAATGGAAGATGTTATTTATGAGTCAAGATTTTTACCCAACTTAATTTGACATTTCCAAATGTGTCCACATACATACATACATGCATACACGCCCATTTCATATTGCGGAAAACTTTGCTGTTGTTCGCGGTATTGTGGAAGAAGAGCTGTCTCAGTCTCATTAAGAATCTCGAATATAAGTAAGCCAACGAATCAAATTATTGTCTGTGGAAAATTCCAGAAAAATAGTTTGTAAATTTATTCTGCATAAAACTTTAAAACTCTTTAAAAAAAAGGTTACCGCTTTTCCTTTGTGTAACTGTTTTGTGCCCCCTCCCTCATCTCAACACTTTTAACTTTGCCATAAATTTATATCAAGGCATATCCATTAGGTATATGCAACGGCGAATTGATACAACAAAGCAACTTTTCATGGGATATTTTATGTCAAGGCCAATTCGTATATCAGGGATGGAAAAGTTGTTTTTACATATTAAATATAAAAAAATAGATTAAAAAATTGATATAAATTTTTTTAACACATTATTAATGACGCAAAAGCAACAAATATACATAAATTAAGCACATTTATTATCCAAAAAGTACACTCAAGTTTATTGTTTAATACCGAAACCAAAATCACATTTCCTATCCCTGCATTAATAAATGAAATCAAGGCAAATTAAACCAATTTTGACAAAAAGTTTCCCCATCAGCTGGGCTGATAATTTCACCTGTATTAATTCGCCTTGATTTATATTTAATTGTCGGCGTTCATAAAACTTAATTAAAGTTAATACATTTATGAAAATTGTTTGAATATTAAACAAAATTTTGACTTTTCTCTTCATTTTTCTTTTTTTTTTCTTTTATGTATCTCCTTTAGTAGATGACAACCCCATTCTTAAGTAATTATTCATAATTATTAATAAATAAAATTATATTGTTGTTTAGGTTTTGCGGCTAATTAACGATTTGTATTTTTTGTTCTAATTTCTAATTTAATTTTTTCCTGTCATAACAATTAATAATAATTACAGTAGAATTATATGTAATTAAGTACAGCATATAAATATAAGAAAAAAATGTAATAACTTAATGCTAATAGGTTTATTGTTTTGTCGCTTTGTCAAAGAGTTCTTGTTAGATTTTATTTTTTTTTTTTTTTGTATCTTGTGCAGTTAAAATGTACAACATTCGTTTTTTTCTCATTTCAAATTCAATACAAAATAAAAATAAAAAAAAAGTAATGAAAGGCTTAAAAGGAGGCCTTAATAATTGTTATGAACATTTGTATAGATTTTAAAGACTTATAATAAGAAGTATTCAAATGGGGTCTCCTCTTTTTTTCTGAACATGGCGTGTTACATATTTCTTATTTTATTTATTTATTGTTCCGAGGTTTTACATAACAGTACAAAACTACTTTAACTACTTAAAAAATTTGTCTTCTTCTTAAGTTGAATAAATTCTGTACATCATGATATAAATGCGTAGTCAATGATTTTTTACTTAAAAAAAAAAAAATGTGAGATATGATTGCTTTAATTAAAAAAGAAACTTTTGTTTATGTTTAACACTTAGTTTTGGAAGATCATAATTATTTTAGTATAAGCAAAAATGATTATATTTTTGAATTTGAATAAATAACGTATTAGACTGTTCGTTATTAAGTGCAATGACAATATTCTTCTCCTGAACCTGACCTGCGACAGGTGATTCAACTCGTGGTGACATGTTCTCTTCCAGACTTAAAGTACACCATAAGTTCTATTCAACCGTGAAGATTTCTGCTACAGCTCACTCTTATTAGGAAACAATTATTACAAATGTTAATTAATCTCCATGCATTCAACCTACATGCCATCGACATCTAAATTTTCCAAGCCTTTTACTCACATGAATACAGCTTATACTAAGTGATATAAATATATTAATTTCAGATTTGCATAATTTCTATATCACAAACCTATAAATGGTTGTAAGCTCATACATATATGTATATGTATTTAAAAACAAATGTATTACTTCTTTTCGTGTTTTTATGGTAACGAAGCACAACTTAATGTTGCTAATCCTTTGAAATGTATATAAGAAAATAAAAAAATATAAATTTTTTATGTTTAGTTCTTTTTATTTTTTATTATAATTTGTAAGCTGACACATATATTTTTTTACCAAATCCTATCAGTGCTTAAGATCTTTATAGTCAGTCGACTTAAAGAAAATCTGTACCAGGAAACGTTTGTTTTTATTTCCATTTTATAGATACATATTTACATACATAACTTCTACTGTATCTTCCTCATTTTATTTCTATCGATAATCTTAAGTGTTAGTATGTTTTAGAAAATTTGCAACAATTTATGAAAATGTTAGAGAAAATATATTTGTTGTTTCTAGCACCAATATAGCCAACCGTTGATTAAAACTACAAATAACTACTCCTGACTGACTACTACTTACTCCAACATCTTCCGCATCTGCAGTTGTTCATTTCTGATACGTATGTACCTCTTTTGTTTTCTAAACATTCCTAAAATGCTGACGGACTGACTGAGTAGCTGACTGGCTGGCTGGCTGGCTGGTTAGTTGTATGTAGTTTTTTTTTTATAATCGTTCATACATGTTTTTCTAGTTGTGTTATTGTAGTGCTGAGTTTAGTTCATTGCGTTGGTGACCCAGAAAAACTTTCTTTTCCGTAATGTGTTTTTCTTTAGGTATTTGCTGGATGCATGCCTCGTTGACTGGCTGGATCAACGTTTGTTTGTGTGTTTCTTAGTTGCTGCAAGCGTTATGATAATAATGATGGATTGTTTTGCTTACATTCAAGATGATTATAGCATGCAGGGCTGCGATTTTTATGTAAATTCATGTTTCTCTACAATCTATTTTGATTATTATATAAAAGCATTTTTCTATTCATTTTTATTTTCATAAGACAAATATGTATGTGTGACTGATCTGAATTCGGAGTGGAATCAAATTATTCAAAATATCATTGCAGTGTTGTTGTTGTTGTTTTTAATAACGATAGATCCGGACAATTTAACTCCACTCGCAACTCAGAACAGGCATAAAAATTTACAATTAATTAATAAATGTATTTTATTTTTCCTTAGTTTAAAAAAATTTAATGAAAATAACATGTAATTGATTTTTAAATTTCTATACTGTTTTGTTTTCAGTGCGCGCTATTTACAAATTGCATATTTAAATTTTTTTTCTAATGGAAATCGCAGCCCTTCTGATGCAGACGAAGAAAATAATATTTAATTTATTTACATGTTCATTTGCAACTTTTTTCTTTAATGCTCTTAGTATTTTTTTGTTGTTTTTTTTTTGTCTTTTTCCTATACATACTTATAAGAGTACTTAGTGTTGAAAGTAGAATTTTAGTTTATGATTATGAAATACATTTTTTTAAGGTTTTGTATTTTTGCACTTGTCATACGGTTTCTGAACAAAATAAAAAATTTGTTTTACAACTTTGAACAACTTGCGCAATTTCTTGTCCATTTGCTGCCGTTTGGTTTTTATGTTTCAAGTTTCATTTTGCATAATGTTGAATGTAAAATACAAAAAAGAAAAATATATAAGAAACAAAAAACTTAACATTTGCAAAACAGCAAAAACATAAACTGACATTAAAAAAAAAAACAAAAAAACAAAGATAAAAAATGGAAAAGCTTTTTTCTTTGTGTGCTTTTGCGTTACAGTAACTCGATGTTTATCAACTGTGGAATTTTAGAAAACTGTAAAAAATATGCTCCAACCTGCAATTGCAACTGTTCATGACATAGTCAACACTCAATCTTTAAATACCTGTTTTATTCGTTTTACAAAATTGCAAAAAAAATAATTCAAGATAGATTTTTTAATGTAGTATTCTGTCTACTTAATTCATTGATCAAGATTTGCATTTTGTCAGTCGTACTAGAAGCATTACATTCTACTAGTTTTTTTAAATGGGGACTTAAACTACTGATGACTTGTTCGTAAGAAAAACATGTTTTCAGACTTAAATCATGCCACCAATGCTAAATTACATAATTCCAATAAAATACTCATTCCTTTTTTTCATCATTTGAAAGAAGAAAAAATTAATAAGCTTAAAAAAATCTCATGTAAAAAAGTGAATGGCCCAGAAAACCTTGTACACTGCTGACTGTATTTAAAAGCGCTTAAATTCTACTGTGGTAATGTTACAAGTTTTGTTTTATACAAAATTTAAGCAGATTTTTCTTTATACACACATATCTGGTTTTTTAATTTTATTTAAAACTTAAAAACAAAAAACTAATGGATTTGTTACAGTTGTATTGTGCTTAAACATATTTTTTAAGCTCATTAAGAAAAGCAATGAGAACTTAAAATTAACACATTTTCCTTGATTTCAAGTTAAATTAGCATAAAGCGACAAAGGATGTTTTACAAATCATTAACTTAATAAAGAATCTTTGATGGTAAATAATCAATAAATTGTAAATTAAATACGTCAATTGCTATTTTATTGCGCGGTACGGGGTATATGTTTGAACAAAAAATATTTTGTATTTATCATTTTCTGAACCAAATAAAAACAGCAAACGCTTATACTTAAATCTCAAAAGGTCAATTAAATGATTTTAAGTATGAGTGAATAATTATTTATAAATAAAAAATATATAAAACTTGTTTTAAAAACGTTTAAAAATGTGTATTGTTAATGATAAACTTGTTTTTGTTCGTTTATTTCGTCTATGAATAGTTCAATAACTATTGTGTTTATTATTTATTTATTATTGTTTATCAAACGGTGAGAAATGTAAAGTTTTATTTTTAAAAGGTGTGACCCTTTGCGAGGCCCACACTTACTTGTATTGTACGTAGAAAAAAAAACTATTTTGAATATGTTTCAATTAACTTAAAGAATCCAGTTCGATTTCTCCTACATTGAATGAAAAAAAAAACAAAAAAACAAAAACTAATTTAAATAAGAAAATAAAAATATTCAAAACTATAATTACACTTGATATTTTTGTAACGCATTTATGTTTGTGTATTTGATTCAATGTGAGCTGCTTTTTAGGTTCGTATTGTATTTAAATTGTCTTAAATTTGTTTGTATTTCTCTCTGACTGTTTTTTTTTTCTTTTTAAATGAGTTCATTTTATTTTTAATTTGAATAATTCTTAATAAATTTTGAATCGCACTCAATTAACATTTGTAAATTTTGTCTTTTATTGAAAAGGCAATGAAATTAATTAATTGAGACTGCATATTTTAAACTTTAAGTATTAACTTTAAATGTATTTGCAGAGAAATCAATAGTTTGTATTTATAATAAAATATACATTGCTCGCTAATAAATAGTAGGCATTAAAATACAAGTTTTTCGGTTGAACTTTTTTTGGTCACAAGATAAAAACCATTTATTTTTATAAGATTAAGTCTCATTTTTATTAATAATTTTAGCAAAGTTAATTACAATTTTTATTCAAAGGCCTTTAAAGAAAATTTTTTTATTAGTTTTTTTTTTCATATGTGCAAAAAACCAATTTTTTAAGACAAAATGTAGGAGCAATCAACTGCTTTTGTTATAAATCAGAGCTCTTAAACTATAACGCATATACGACATGTCGTTTTGACGCCTACTTGTGTTCATTAGTGGCGCCTAGCGTATTCATAAAACAAGAGAACAAACAATTAAAAATAGTAAATAAGAAGTACAAATTAAGAAAAAATAACACAAAACAAAATTTTGTTCAAATTACTATCAAGATATCAACACTGTGTGTAGTGCAGTTTATACAATACCGTGCATTTAAAAACCAATAAACAATTTCGACTGACAATATCATGATTACTAAAGGCCAAAACGAGTCCAGTCATGAGATTATGTCAAATAAAAATCTATTAGGCTTCTGTCCTACATAAGAAAATCGCAACAAAATGTGTAAATGGATGCCACACTGTCATGCTGTACAATTTGCAACTCTGATCGCACAGAAACGACTATTTTATGAAAATTTTCAAAAGTTAAACGAATTGGACGCCTTGTCAAACAATTGGCATATCAAACGACTAAATCTAATAGTCAGCCATGACATTAGGAACTTAAATTATATTTATTGAAATTACTTTAACACATTTACTTATCGATAAGTACGTTATATGCACATTCAAATCTTTTGTACAAAATAACAAATATATACATATAAATATATTTGTATATATAACGTAATTGCTATAGAATTTGATTAGCTAAAAACTAAAAGCTAAAAATCATTCAAACTTAAATAAAATAATTTTTGATGCAAATTTTGGCATTTAGTAAATTTCTATAATATTCTTTCTACTTTTTATAAATGCGCTGCTGCAAAATAATATGATTAATATTTCTTTATTTAACTCTTCAATTTAAATTTGGTAATTTCCAAGTAATAAATATTATTTTATTCATATAAGTGTGTATTAAAAAACAAAAAGCATTCCTTAAATAAAAAAAATTAATTACTATAAAATAAAATTAAAATAACAGAATTTACTGCTGTTGAATTTTATGGTACTGTATGTAAAGTGACCATTATGAAAATCAAAAATATGTACTTATGTATTGTCATTAAATGTGATGTCATGGCTGTTGTTGCTTTGATTTATTTAAGAAAAATTAGTTTTCTTAAATAATAAGGTTATGTTTTAACTATATTGTTAAGCATTCTTTTCATTTTAAAACTACATGCCTTTTTTTGGTATAGACCTGTAAATGCAAAATTTCCTATAAATACTTTCATTTGCTTTTGAATTTATATTATTCAATTATTTAAGATTGGCCCTTATGTCACACATTTATTTTTTTCCATTCAATCTGATTTGAAAGTTTTTTTTTAAGTTTTTTTAAACTATCAATATATTTTTGCTTTAAACAGCTTCCCTTTATTTATTAGTTATAGCTAGAAATTAAAATTTTGTTTATCCGTGGAATATTTGTGTCATCAATAAATTTTTTTAATCGAAAAAATATTAAAATTCTAGTAGTAAATATACTGCCACATAGTGGCACACTTTGCCAGAAGACTTCCGAAATTCTATAACTTGTTATAGAATTGGTATTTTTATACCCTTCACCTGTGGTGCACAAGGGTATATATAGCTTTGTCATTTCGTTTGTAATTTCTACAATTTTCATTTCCGATCCCATAAAGTATATATTTTCTGAAAGCTTATGAATAGAGGAGTCGATTAAGCCCTGACCGTCTGTCCGTCTGCCCGTCTGTCCGTGTGTTGGTTGAAATCAACTTTTAGAAGCAACTATATGTTCCTCCGATCTGTATATGGTATCAATCTATTGCAAATGTCCAGGAATGAATCGCTTTTGAAATTCAGCACAATCGCCCCATAACTTTCTGAGATATGAGCAAAAAACCACGACCACCTCGTTTTTTTCACAATTACAGTTAACGTGGCATCGAATCCCAACTGAGACAAAAAAATTTTATTTTATTTTATTTAATATATTATTTATATTTTATTATTTTTTATATATTTTTTTTAATTTTATTAAAAAATTTTAAAAAAATTTTTTTTTAATTTTTTTTTAAAATTTTTTTTTTTAATTTTTTTTTTAAATTTTTTTTTTATTTTTAATATATTTTATATTTTTTTTGTATTTTTTTTTTTGTATGTTTTTTACATGTATGTACGTATTTTATAAGAGATGAATAGTGATACAAACAATTGTTATTGCATGACTACACGTTGTGAAGGGTATATAAGATTTGGCACGGCCGAACAAAGCACAGTTACTTGTTTCAATATAAGATGTCTGCAATTTAACATGCCACAAAAACCAAAAAAATATTTGCCTTAATGAGCCATAGCATTAACTTAAATTTATTTAATTTTTTATTTATTTTTTTTTTTAAATATTTTTTGAAACTAAAAAGTTATGAGCGTTGGAAGTTAAAATTATGCTAAAAAATCTATAAGAGAAAGGTTATTTTAAAATGGTCCTCAACGCTAGAAAATAATTAAAATAAGCTTACCTTTTGAGATTTTCAAGTGTTGCTAAGCTACGTTATTATTAAAACTTTTAAATCGAGCGCCCTAACAAAAAACAATTTCTATCGCCTGCTCGCAAAATTTTTCACTGTGCACCGCTTGGCTGTGTCTCTCTGCGTGTCGGCCTAAAAAGATCAAAAGTCCCTCATAAATATTAGTACGATGTTTGCATATGATAAAATATTGTAATTATTGATTTTATGACCCTCTCCCTCGCCCTGTTCTTGTCTTACTTTCAGTGATAAGCTTCGTTTATGTTGGAGCTTAGAAAACTATTTATTTAGTTTTTCCTCTTCTTGTTGCATTTAGGGTTATGTTACTTTAAATACGAGTATATACAAACATACACACACATACATATGCAAGTGTGTGTACACACATTTTAAATATGCCATGAAACTGGCAATATTTATTTAACAATTTTAATATGAATGTCTGTCTACATACAATAAACATCAATATTAAATAAATGTTACTTTAACTAGATTATTTAAAAGTATTTACATACACAAACATAAATATCATATTAATCGTACCAGTAAATTCGTTAAAGGTTTTTTGAATGCCTGTGTTCTATTTCAGTTTAGAAATTAATTTGAAGCATGAAAATAAATTAGAAATACAATTGGAATTTTATATCTAATTTTAAATAAAGGCTGTTTAGTTGTGACATGTTATTATTATAGTTTACTTCGCTTCTATAATTTGTTTTTTTTTTATCTTTATTTCATATTATATCATTATTATTTTTAAATTTATAAATGTACTGTAAATATATATATGTATATAAGTATATGTATAAGTATTGTATAAAAATGTATGTATGTATGTATATAGACATTATTCAAAGACATTTTGTTTACAACTTCTCTTCAGTTTGGTTTTTTATTAAAATTCTTAGTTAACAAATATGTCAAATTATTGAAACAGCTGGTTATTTAATGTCTTGCCTTTAAAAAACTTTTATTTGTTTACTTGGCTATTTTAATAGGAGGGAGTACAAGGAAAATGTTTAATTATTTTAATACATTTTTTATAAATATTTTTTGTTTTAATTTCCGCGTTCGTTTGTTTTTAACTAAGTTTTTGAAAAACACACCAATATTTATCCTTTTCTATGTTTGTCATATTAATTTCTATTTTGCTTAATTTCATATACATAAATAACTAAGAAAAGGCCAACATGGCGTCATTAGTTTGTCATTTATTTCATTGTCTTACGAGCTACCTTTTGTAACTCTGTCTCTATATATTGCGTATGTATGTAAGTATGTGTTTAGCATTATTAATTCAAGACGTATTTATCTAATGGATATTGTCAGATAAAATAAATTGTATTAACAATAACAATAATTTTTTTAACCATTACGAGACGAAAAAAGGCTGCAGGTATATTAATTTTGTCATATCATTTGTAGCATTTAAAAAAATCTTTTTAAGTCTGTAAGATATGAGTTTTATGGCTTAGTAACTTTTTAAGTGACAGTACAAAATCATAATATGGAAAATGGATTTGTTGATATTTGTATGAGAATATAAAGTAAAATCTAAATGCCATACCTTCGGAAATTAAACCATCTACAGATCATTCCCAACGTACCCTAAAATTATTGTTGAAATCAATCGAGCCGTTTCCGCAGGTATTGATGACATCAAAGTGCACACTTCTTTATACATATATATAGATGTAAAGTCATGTTCATATAATTGAATTTTATAAAAGTGAGAGTGCTCAGCTTATTTGAAAAAAACTCTGTTAATGGGTATATAAGATTCGGCACTGCCAAGTGTAAAGTTTTTTACAAGATTTTATTATTTTTTTTCTAATAACGACATTTCACAATAAATTACGACGGTGTCAGCTTAAAATGACATTTGCAATACAATTGGCAGTAGCAGCAGTTGCAGCTAAAATGGCGGTATATGTTTTTGTTCTACTTAAGAACATTTTCAGCGCTTTTTTTTCTGTTTCTGCTTTTGATTTTGCACCCAAAAAGGAGCTCTACTTACTGGCGAGTATTGTAACAACATATGAACAGTAGCTTGTTTTATTTTCTATTTCATCTACCTTTCATTGTTAAACGCATACAAATGACAATAAAGTGTCACTAACTTTGTGTTGTAAAGTGTGTCAAAATAAATGCCTGTCTCTGTGTTTAGAACAAAAAAAGAAAATACACAAACCAGCAGCCGGTACAACACTTAAACCGGGTTGTATACTAGCACAAGTGAACATTGTTTCTAAAGCTTTTGGATACTTGGAGACCTATTTTTTGGTGCTGTTGTTATTTTTTTTTTGCTTGTTGTTGTTGCCTTTTTCCTGTTCTCTTGCTGTTTTTTTAAGGTCTTGTTAGTTTCTGTTAATGCTCGTTTAATTTAATACGCATCTGCATTATGACATGACAACATTTATAATATAAATTACATCTAAAATCTAACATAATGTCTACCAATACATATAGACACATGTATCTACGTGCATATGACTGTAATAACAATATCATCGTTATCACATAATGTTCTTGTTGAGAACAGTTTATGTGTTTAGTTTATATTTTCTGTCAAGGCACAGGCAAAAAGTTTCCTGGTCGTTTCTCTTCTGCTCTGGTGTGTTGAGTTTTTTTTCCAATCTTATTTCTTTCAAACAAGGTGTGTCCTCTTTTGTTGTGAATTACAAGCGAAAATATATATGTTGATGACTCATGCCAGCTAAAGTCACGTTTAAAATGAGTTTTTACTTGATTTTTTCCACCTTTTTTTTCCTGCATATAATTAACATAACAAAAAAATGTTTCTTGTATTTTCTTCGTAGTTGCAATAGCTGGTAACACATGCGAATATGAACTCATTCGGATTTCTTAAAAAAAAAATATAATAAACGACTTTCAATTTGAATAATAATTTAAATACATAAAAGTTATTTACCTAAATCACTGGTTTTTAACATATTTTAAGGCCATGACAAAATTTTAAAATTTTATGTTTCAAAGCCTGGCCAGATTTCTATAAAATTTGATATAAAAACATTAAAAATACTTGACAAATAAATAAAGTAACGAATTACATCTATTGTATAGAAAAATATTTGTGTAAAAAAGAATTAACGAAAATATAGAATAATTAAAGAAATTTGCATTTTTTTCGTATTATGTTTTTAATATACTACTTGGTTCATAAACATTGAGATACTGGTATTAATATTGTTTAAGTTTTTAAATAACAAAGCTCTAATTCAAGGCTTAAACTTAACTTAATTTTAATAAAATTGTTTGCTGAGAGACTTGTTTCTTTTGAAATATTTAAGAAACAAATGTATGCATAACTTAACTATACAGTGAACTCCCCAAAACGTAAACATGGGAATTGGTTTGCTTTTATACAACTCTAAAACTGTAATGTTTAACAAGATTTTATTTTCACTTTTCGGTTCTCAATGCAATAAAATTATGTCATAGACAGGATGGGAATAAGGGATATGGTACCTAAGTCAAAAGATAGTTGTAAATATTAAAGTTCTGCTTTTAACACTTTTTCGCGAGTTCACTGTATGGGCTTATATTCATTTTCATTATAATTAACTTCCTTTGTTGTTATGTCATGCAATGTGAACACATCGTAAGATTTCCCAAGAATTTTACACAATTCATTTATTATATTCCCATATTAAATTAAAAGGAATAAGAAAAAAGCTTAAATTGCACATCATTTTTTTTCTTTATTAGATCCGTTACGACTCTCGTACGTTGTTGCTGAATCTCTTGAAAGATTGTTATTTCCGTTTTCCGGTTGTTACCTTTTTGTTATTTCTTTGTACTTACTGCTAATGAAACAACATTTTTTATTTTGCTGTTTTTGTTTTCTTATATATAATTTAAATGTAACCATTAAAAGAAACTATACAAATTCTTGAAATACTATTTAGTTTTGCTTCGCTTATTGTAAAGTCTAAAATTGTTGGATTCACATTGGCTACAGTTTCTAGGAAATTGTTGTTGTTGTTTTGATATTTTTGCATATTTTTTTTTGGTGTACATATTTAGTTATTTCTTTGAGAGTGTTTGAAGTATTATGTAAATGTTACAACATTTAAATTGCGCTGGTAATCGTGTCATAGTATGTTGTCGGTAAAATTATGTATTTAGTTTTGAAATATTTTTTTTATTATTATTATTTTTATTTTGTGTTATCCTACGAAATATTATAGAATAAGTGCTCTTAATCTCTTAATTCAAAACGACGATTCATCCGTTCGTTCGTTTGGCTAAATGTCTGTTTTTGTTGTTTGCTTTTTAGTTCTCCACCTGCTACTTTAACATATTCCCACGTTGTTAACAAACCTCCCTCTTTTATTCATTTCATTTCGTTTTATATATAAATATTTTTTTTGTAGTTTTGAAATATTTTTTCAGTTTCATCTGTAGTATTTGTTTGAAGTATCTTTCCTTCATTTCAATACATTGTCTTGTTGTGTGCAGTGCAATAGTTTTTTGTGTTGTTAAGAGCAGATGCTTTTTTAGGATTACGAGTAGTTGGCTTTTGTTGATGATGTTCACTTGTGTTATTTTCCTTTTCTTATTTTTTTAATTTCCCCTAACAATTTCAGCCCTTTTTGTTATTCTTTCAGTTTTTCTATATCTTACTCACTTGGCTGGTAAATGATTTTGTATTCTTATTAGAATCTTAAATAACATCCTGAATCTGTATGATGAAAATTGATTTTGTTTCGTTTTTTTTTTTATTATTGTTAAGCTCGACCCATTTTTTGCACTTAAAGATTTTCTGAGTTCTATACGCGTTTATTTGAGTTTTTTTTAACTTCCGGTTGCAAAATGTTTAGCTCTTTTCTTTAGAAAATCAACATTTTAATTCGTATTTGTTAAATAGTTCAGAGCTTTCGAAGGGGTTTTTATAAAATACAAATAACTTTTTCTTAAACTTTTGCTTTCGTCTGACCTGTTTTTGTTGGAATATCAATTCTTATGGAAATAATTTAAAAATGTTGTCGGCATATTTAAATGCAGACGTTTTATAAAACACACAAAACGTAACTTCATATAAAGTTTATTTTACATTTAAATCATTTAATTGATTTTTATTCCTTGTTTGGCTTTGCTTATTAGCTATACGTCCCCTTCCTTTTACAAACATAAGAATGTAAGAATGTGTAATATTTAATATTCCACCTTTCACATTTATTTATTTATTTTTTTATACCCTTCACACAGTGAAAAAGGGTATATATAGGTTTGTCATTCCGTGTGAAATTTCTACAATTTTCATTTCCGACCCCATAAAGTATATATTTTCTGAAAGCTTATGAATAGAGGAGTCGATTAAGCCCTGACCGTCTGTCCGTCTGTCCGTCTGACCGTCTGTCCGTGTGTATGTTGAAATCAACTTTTTGAAGCCCCCCGACATAGGTTGGACCCGGGTAAGGTATTAAAATATCAGAAATATTCGGGAGTAGATCGGTATTGAAAATCAGAAACATCGGTACATAAACAACTGAGATATGAGCAAAAACCCACGACCACCTCGATTTTCTTTTCATAAAAACAACATTACAACAACAACATACATACATACAAACGTGTATACTGGTTAGAGAAAACGTGGCATCGAATCCCAGCTGAGGCAAAAAAATTTTTTTTTAAATTTTTTTAAAATTTTTTTTTAATTATACCCTTCACACAGTGAAAAAGGGTATATATAGGTTTGTCATTCCGTGTGAAATTTCTACAATTTTCATTTCCGACCCCATAAAGTATATATTTTCTGAAAGCTTATGAATAGGGAAGTCGATTAAGCCCTGTCAGTCTGTCCGTCTGACCGTCTGTCCGTGTGTATGTTGAAATCAACTTTTTGAAGCCCCCCGACATAGGTTGGACCCGGGTAAGGTATTAAAATATCAGAAATATTCGGGAGTAGATCGCTATTGAAAATCAGAAACATCGGTACATAAACAACTGAGATATGAGCAAAAACCCACGACCACCTCGATTTTTTTTTCACAAAAACAACATTACAACAACAACATACATACATACAAACGTGTATACTGGTTAGAGAAAACGTGGCATCGAATCCCAACTGAGCCAAAAAAAAATTTTTTTTAATTTTTTTACAAATTTTTTTTTAATTTTTTTTTTTTATTTTTTTTTTATTTTTTATTTAATATATTATTTATATTTTTATTATTATTTTTTTTTTATTTTTTTTTTATTTTTTTATTTTTTTTTTTTTATATATGTATATTATATATATAATAATATTTTTTTTTTAAATTTTTTTTAAAATTTTTTTTTAAAATTTTTTTTTTAAATTTTTTTTTTTTTTCGTTTTTTTAACATACATACGTGTACGTATTTCATATGGGATGAATGCTGATACAAGCAACTGTTATTGCATGACTACACGTTGTGAAGGGTATATAAGATTCGGCATGGCCGAATATAGCACTCTTACTTGTTTTATATTTAGTTTAGTTTTTTATACCAACCATTCAGCAAAAATTTCATATGCCATTTTCCTACATAAAAAAAAACAACATTTGTAATAAAAACTTTTTTATATTCTTTATATATTTATATAAAAAGGACTCAGCACAACACTACTAAACATGGTGAACTCATTCTTTCCACATGTCGCTTTTGTTTATGTTTTTTTTACAATATTTCTAGCCTAATATTTGCTTTATATTAACGTTATTTTTTCTCTCTTTTTTTATTTGCAGGTATGTAATCTACAAGGATTTTCAACTCACATACACACATATTGATACATAATACACATTTATGGTATAGAAAATGAAAAAAGTGGTTTGATTCAACATCAGTAGATTGTGTAACTGAAAGTTCATTCATAAACGTTCATAAAAAAAATATAATATACCGCTTAAAAGTATAAATGTTTATTAGATTAAAATCGAAAAAAATTAAAGATGTTAAAATATAACTTCATAATAATCCGATTAGATTTAAAAATTCATTATTTGAAAATCAAATAAGTCCAAAAGTTAAAGTCAAATCCGAACATACACTACAAATGAAATCAAGAATTAATTTTAATAAATTTTTACTACGACTTCAATATGAGACATTAGTTAGGCAAAATTTTTCGAAAATGAACCGACATTAGAGAAATATGGTAGAAGCATTTTGTTAGAATTTTGTTTCGGTTCAATTTTATTTAAATATGAATATCTATAAATTAGTTTGACGTTGTTTATGCGTTTCAAAAATAGGGTATAATAATATGTAATATGTTTGTCTTGGGAAAATTTCAGATATTTTTTTAAACAGTTTGTGTTATTAAAAGAATTTAGTCATTGTAAAATTATATGATTTTAGTATTCTTAAAAAGCAATAAATCCCAAATAATACCCTTGATAGAAACAGAGAAGATATTCTCCTTTAAGGTGGAAATAATTATATGCATATCTGTGAACTTTTGGCAGAAGCATCTATTTCGAATATATTGTATGAAAACAAACAACAATCAAAAAATAATTATATTAAAGTGGTTCTTTTTGTTTGTGGAAGTTTTTCTTAAGACCATGTTAGATAAAATTTCGTTCTTACTTTGACAGAAAAGCGCAAGGAGATAGGTGTATGTCACAATGAAAACTTTGACAACACTTACGCATTGTTTGTTTACCTAAAAAGTTGGCAATTACTTTTCTAATGTTTTCACTATTATTTCATTATTTAATAATATACTTTTAATAAAAGCTAAAAATGTTATTTTATAATAATTTTTAAACTAATGAATTTTGCGTTTTGTATGAAACTTTGCCATCTGATTGTCAAAGCGCGCTTAAAGATGAGTGTTGCCTAACTTTAAGCTTCGTGCTGTGTTGAAAGTACTTTATGTTGCATGTTTCATATACATAAGTATGGCTATTTCATCTTAAATGTCAAAGCGAATTTCTAACGCAACGCAAAGCGAACGTTTTATCTGACATGGCCTTGAGTGTAAAAAAGAGTTTGTAAAATATGTTAAACAACTTTAATTGTTAATTTTTATATCGAGTAAACAAAAATTATTGATCATCTTTTGCTTTGAATTGTTCATATTACTTCATACGAATTAAAATGTTGCTGCAATGTTGACAGAAACATTTCATGTATTTTTTCACGTTATAAACAGAGTACTGACTATGCAACATTATCCTTAAGTACAGGGTGGGGCAAAAGTCGCGAAGGGGTTTAAAACAGTCATAACTTTTTTAATTTCATTTCTTTTTTTAAAAAATAATAAAATATGATATTGGGAGATTTTTTAAATTTAGGTGTGAAAGATTACGTCACGTAAGTGAGCACCATTTTCAGCCTCGCAAAGTTTAGCTCTTTTAATAGCATTTTCCATGACACGAGTCAGAGTATCTGCCTGCAACGCTCTTATTTCGGCTCGAATATTCTCTTTGAGCTGTGCAAGTGTTCTGGGTTTATTGATATACACCTTCTCTTTCAAATATCCCCAAAGGAAATAATCTGGTGCTGTTAAATCCGAGCAGTGTGTGCAGTGGCCCCATCTTGTTGGAACCACATCTCACGATTGTCAGAAAGAGATGGTCTTAAAAAAATTTTGGACCATATCTCGATATCGCTCGCCATTTACCGTTACACCATTTCCATCGTTATCTTCGAAAACGCGTTGAATATTTGCTTCACTAATTACATAATGTGGTCTTCCGCTTCGTGGAAGATCCCTTACTGAGCCTTGTTCCTGAAAACGTGTCACTAAGCGTCGAATCATTGATTCGGATGGTGAATTCCGCACATTAAAATGACGACGATAGGCTCGTTGAGTTTGAATTATTGATCGATGATGTTCAAAATAAAGTTCTATGATTTTGGTTCGCTGGATAACGTTGTAACCTTCCATAATTAATCTCCCAGATTTATTTTACAAGTCCTAAAAAGAAAAAAAAAATTAAATTAGAAAAGCTATTAATTTTTCAAATCCCTTCGCGGCTTTTGCCCCACCCTGTATTTTCTTACGAGTTTTTTTTATATGGGGCTTGACAACAGTTTGCATGAATATTGAACAGAACACCAGACTAGTGTTTTCTTTTCCAAATGTTGTTACTTAAAGTTTTCTAAATATTTTGCAATGTAATTTTTCATAATCATTTTTATAAAAATTTTACAAATTGATTTGATTGGATTTTTTTAATATTTGCCTTTTGTTTTTTTGCCACAAATTCTATATAAATGAAAATAATTGGAGATTTTATAAAATTTCGTTTTTTTACACAAAGAAAAATGTTTAAAAATTGTTTATTTGCTGAAAAGTTTTGTTAAATCTCTTGTAACATTTAGTTAATACTACTTTAAAAGGAACGATCAAAAAATCACACTGTAGTTGGTGGAGGGTAATAAAAAATTGTCACAGCCGAACATTCTTAGTTAATTTTGCCTTTTTTTCGTCCTAAGCAGCATGTGACATGTAAGGAAAACCCACAGAAATTTGACACCATTTCCGTTTTAGGTTTTATTTGTTTATAAACTTGACTGTGTGCTTGTGTTTACAAACATATCGACTAAATGATATGTGAAATATTTATGTATAATGTATGTGTATGTTCATACATATCCGGTATGCAGTTTGTGTCTAAATATATATATTTCTTCTCAATAATGTTTTACTTTCATAACCGCTAATGGTACGGAAGTTATAGCCATCAATCAATAAAAGCAGGTCATATTGAAACATACATCTAAACTAAAAGGTTACACAATGACTTGCGGTATTAACAAAACAGTAATTGAAATTACAATCGTAGAGGAAAAGTTGTAAATGACTTAAATAAACTTTACAACATCATCATCAGCTCAGCGTTGTCTTCCTCACCATCATTGTCAGATATGTTTTTACAAAAAGAAAAATGACATCATTCAAGTTATTTCTGTCATAAGTCATTAAAATTTCTTCATTACAAAGAAACAAAGAAACAACTAAGTGTTTATAAAGTTTACATATCATTTAGTTAACACAACATTTGTAAGTGTAATTAATCATAGACGTTAATTAAAGTAATTAATATTTTAAATTTATTTCTTTTATTGAAAGTGTTACCAATAAATTCACCAAAATTAAATTAATGATGATATACGATGGGCATTTATAAGCGATTTTTCTTTTCTTTTCTTTCATATCTACCCATTTTAACTTTTATTTGATTGCTCTTTATTGTCTACCAAAAGTACTTGCACTGTTAAGTATAGCGAATGGCCAATAGTTATACAGGAGTGAAGAGTAAATTAGTCAAGTGACCACATATAGACCATAGTATTTTGTGAATGGCTGATGGATTTAGATTAAACGCATATAATTTTAAATTAAAATTTCTTAGGCTATTGACTTACTCTCTAAGTTATACAGTTGTACTCTAACAATTAAATTGTTTATGCACTTCATTTATAAAGTGTTTTTTTTTCCAACCACTTATGAAGTTTAATGAACTTTTGCCAATATCATTTATCGGTTTGCAGCAATAAACCACCACAAGTGTAAAAAAAACTTTAGATATCTCTTATAAGGCAAGTTTAACAAATAATCATCATTAAAGTTAACTACAACTTGCAGAAATAAAATATTTTTAGTTAAGTTATATAAATCAACATAAGTATTTAGTATTTAATAGTATTATTTATTTTGTTGTAAGAATGTAGAGATCAGCATTTTTTAATACCTCTGCTTTAGTAAACATTCACTCCCAACTTTTAACTGTTTAAATATTTTTTACAATCTTTATGCCAGTATAAACTTCTTATAAAACAATTAAAGCGATATCTTATTCAGTTTTTATTATGTTTCTACAAATAGTATAAAATTTTATATGGCAATCGTAAATCTAATGAAACGTTGAGAAAATAAAGATTGTCTTAATGTTTAATTAAACTAACGCCTATAAAGTTTTAAAAAATAAAAAAAAATAAAAACAATAAAATCTTCCCATTGCTATAAACTTAAGATGTTTAATGTTAAAATAATGGAAATGTAATATTTTTTTTTCTCTGCATTCAACTAATTACTTTGCGAAAGTTGCATTAGGGATTATACTTAAACCAAACACTACTAACAATTCCAGATGGGTTGGGAATCTTAAGCAATTTTTCTCTAGTTTTTATTTATTTTTTTTAACTGTGCTTTTCTCTATGTTGATGGCTTTTTCGCCTAGTTGCGGTTTTGTAATACAATAACGGGTTGTAACAGCCAATTTACATACATATTTTCACACCAATTTTTTCCGCCAGAGTTTGTGTCACATCTTTAAAATAATACACTTTGTAAAATGTTGTATGCTGTAGTGTAGAGTTAATAATACCAGTAACCCGTTTGTTTGATAAATATTTATTCGCAAGACAGTTTTTATTATTATTTGTTGTTTTTTTTTACACACAGTCATCTGCTGCTCTGATGTTGTAAGAAAACTACTGCAATTGCTATAACTATTATTGCTTCTTCTTTTTCTTCTTCATTTTTTCAACCAAGTTTTTTTTTTTTGTTATGCCAGGATTTGTATATATATTTTCATACTAAGTAATTATATTTTTTAGTCATTTAAATCAGGTTTTATGATTTGGTTTTAAATATTTTATATTTAATACTAGCGTGTGCCCGCGACTTTTTAAGTTATTGGGATGAAAGGTAGCCTGTGTGTTAATATTTATATGTTGTTATCTATCTGTGAGCCAAATTTAATTTTGTTCCGTTTTTTCCCGTTTTTTGCGAGATTCAGTAACAAAGATCCAAACATACAAATATTCATATTTATTATGTAAGTAGGAATTTAAAGTTTCTTGTCGAGTGCTAGTGTCATATGATTGACAAGACTACATCTAAGAAATGTTAGCAGACATTTTCGCAATTCTCTATTTGACAGATTTTACACTTTACAATTGCTGACTTTCAATTTCAGTTAAAGAAACACGTTTCTGTTTTAAAAAATCCTCCTTAAGATTTTTTACATGAATATTGTTCCACTTTTTGTTTTGTTTCCTCTTAATTTGTTATGCATTCCACTTCACTTAGCTTTTTTTATTTTTTCATCTGCCTTTATAAATCTTGATGGTCTTTTCCTGTTCTGCTTTAGTGATTATTTCATTTGTTTTTTAAAACACCTGCCTTTATGAAATATAATTTTTAAACAATTCATTAAAGACTTTAGGCTTTAGTTCTGTAGCTTCACAAAGTTAAAGTCACAGCAAAAACAGCTGTCTCTAATTTATTAGCACATGCTGCGTTAAACCCTTTTTTCGTTAAAATCTACTTTCTTATTTCCTTTGGGTATCAATTGCTTAACTGAATTATTTTGTTTGATTTTACTTGTTAATTAACATTTTAGTAAATCCAAATGCCAAATAAAAAAAAAAAATAAAAAAAAAACAAGTGATATCATACAAATTTTTTATTCACTTTTTTAATCGATTGAAGGGCTTCTTAATTTATTAGTAACTGATACTAAAATTAGCAATTTGTTAACAAAATAGTTTATCATTTGCTTTGTTTCCTTTTGCATGTTTTGTTAGTTTATTTTAATATTTTCTGAATTTTACGCACACACTAACATTTGAAATAAATATTAAAGGGGATGTTTCATTTTCATACTTTTAGACAAGTCATTTATTTATAGGCAACAAAATACATTTTTTTTCTTTTGCATCTAAAGAGGGAGTATTTTTGCTGTCTAATTTATATGATGATGTAACCCAAATTTGTAATAATCGTGATAAATTACTAATTACAAATATTATAGATGTTTAATAGTACTGTTCATGGTTTTTTTTAATAAAAATAATTTCATTTAATTCTTGCGATCTTTTTTGGTCATTTTTAAATATTATCCAAGTTTTACCATTTCATTAAATTGTCTTGTTAATAAAACCAATTCTGTGGCTTGGAGCTAAAAGGGCCAATGTCACTTTTTTGCTCTTTTGAGTTTATTATTGCATTAGATTTGTTTTCTTGCTCTATTTCAATATGGTAAAACAACTAAAGTCATAATTAACCCAGAACAGCTTCATGCCAATGTCACTATGAAAGCATATATAAAAGTTAAAGAAGTTCAGTTCAAATTTTCTCAAAAGTAAATATTTTGAGATTGGCCCTTTTAGCTCCAAGCCACAGAATTAGTATTGAATTTTTTTCGAATCAAGTATTTCTTATAATTCCATTTATAAAACGACCTTAAAGGAAAAAAACGCAATTTTTTTGTCTATTACATATTAATTAGCAATTGATTTAATTAATCTTTTTTTATTGTTATGTGTGTTCCAAATGTACATATATAAGCACAAGACTGTGTAACATAATTTTTTGGACCCCCAATAATCTACGTAGTGAAACTGTGCACTCAGTTTTTAATTTGTTGATGTTGTGTTCTTTTTATAAGATTTTATAGTTCCCAAGGATACAAAATGAACGTGTTGAAAAGGTAAAAATATCTAATTAATTATATAATTTTTTATACCAAGTTAGATATGTGGAAGGGAATTATCGGCAGAATGAAAAAAAAAAATATTTTATCAGAGAAAAATATAAACAGAAAAAGGAGGTGTTGTCCAGTTCACTTACTAATCCCACTTAAATGTTTCACTTCTTTTCATACATCCTTTAGAATGTGTGTTTCAAACTGAAGAGGTAACTTTAACATTGTGAAATATGCATTTTTAAGTGTCTTTAGAACTCTTGATTTTAGTATGATGCATTTATGCATATTGTTGACATTACAAGCGATGCTCTTTTCTGCGCAAGGTCTAACTAAACAAATATATAAAAAGTAAAAAAGAAATAGTAAATCTCTAAACTGCAGCCAACCATATAACCCAGTTGAAAAGGTCATTTTTTTTACTAAGTGGCGTTGTTAAGTGTTCTTTTTCATTACAGAACAGTTTTTAAAAGAATATAATACCACACAAATAATTCAACTTAAGTGTTCACTAGCATGACATTAACTGCATATTTGTACTTACTTTAGGGCTTAAAACTGAACATTAGTTCTTAATGAAATCTAATATATTCGCTGCTGAAATAAATATGAATGTAGACCTTAACAGAAAACCCTTCCATTAAACATTAGATGTGTTCGTTCGTTCGCTCATATTTTTATTTATTTGATATTGTATTGACAACAATTTGTTAAATATAATAAATGACATTTGGATGACAAGTAATCTCAATGTTTAATGAGGCGGTTGTGTTCACAAAATAATATCAAAACTGTATTTTGTTTTTTCCTAAATCTGTTTTCACTATTTTAATTTAAATCAAGAATGAATTAAAATTTTTATTTCAAAGTCTTAATATTTTAAAAGATGAGTTTTGTTTCTTAATATTTTATTAATTATTTAAACCACAAGTTCAGTTCTTTGTCAATAGCGTAACGTAATTATTTGTAAACTGAAAGTTCCTAATTCATTAAAAATATTAGAGATTTATGGAACTTATTTTTTATTAAAAGCTAATATTAATTTGTTAACTTTTTTACAATTTCTTTAAAGTACATTCTAGTTGAGTTTCTGTTCCTCCTTGTTTCAAATAATAGACACAATATAGAGGTCAAAATAGTATTTAAGTTGATTCGAGTGATCTTTGAGGTTTTTGTTTAGCATTGTTTATTGTGAGTTAGTTTGTGTGGTTGTTCTTGTCCGAAACAAAAACCGTTTTTTTTTCAACTGACTTTTTTTTTATAAATAAACAAAAAATATACCACATGATCAGTTTTGAATTCAACATAAAGATACAAAAATATATACAAGCCTCATTCATTGTTCTTTTACTATATTTAAACTTTTCATAATTTGCTTGCGCAATTCGTAGTAAAATTTGTTGGCTTTTGTCTGCTATTTGAGTTCCGTTGTAACGTTTAGTTTGTTTTGTAAGCAAAAACACATTGATATCATTTTGTGTATCTTTTTTTTTTTTTTTTTTAAATATGAAACATGACCTTCAGATGAATCTTTATTTACAAGATGCTTCTGCTTAAGGCTGATGGCTTTTCGTCTCTTCTTTTGAAAAAATAAAAAAACAAACACGATAATTGTTATATAAGACAATTATCATTCCTACAAGTATACATCCATATATTCATAAGTACATTGTAAGTACAAACTTATAAAGCTATGGTTTTTAAATAAAATATTTAATTTAAGAAATATTTATAGTAAAATAAATGCTTTTTAAAAACAATTTGGCAAAATATCAAATGTAAACAAATAGTATTTAAAATTTTTTAAAATTAAAAGTGTGATTTTAATTTTAATAGAAAGAATTATTCATTTTTCCATGGCACGAAGCTTCAATTTAATGTTCGCTTTTACTGTTTATTAATATATTGTTATTATTAATATTTATTTTTTTTTTTTTGTGAAAATCCTTTTAAAATGTTTTTCAATATTTTCATCACTTCATTTTTAAACAACGGCTGGAAAATCATAAATCACACATATTGTTGTTTTCATTGTTGTTTAATAAAATTTCCATTTAGTTCTTTTGGTTAAATATGTTTGATTTATTTATTTTTTTTTTTTGTTGTTGATGCCAGTTGAAATCAATTATTCACAATTTATTGTAATTGTAAATGTTGTATGATTTTTTTACTTAATTCACAGATGTGTATGTATTTTCTTCTTCTGATTTACAAACAATATCCAAGTGTTTTCAATTAATTCTTTTTATATTTTCGCTGATAGCATCAATACTCTAATTTATTTGCACTATTTATATGAATTTCAAATGTACATACACATTTATGTTTACAAATGATTTATTTTTTACATATTTTATTTATCTATTAACAATAGTTTGGAATTAAAAGGATTTTAATGTCTGTCTATTTGTTTTTAATTTGTCCAAAATTGCAACAATCTTTTTTCTTTCAGTAGCTAACACAGATTTCAATTATGAACACTTTCTACTTTGCTTAAAAGATTATTGACTTTTAAACTTTACGCCGTAAAAACAAATCAAATGTCTTTATTAAAACAACCTTGATTTTATTACCCCTTTGCTTGAGGTGTTAATACCAGAAAAAATTGCATAAATAATGGTAAAAAATTATAATAACTATTATTAAAGATAATTAATATTATTGTGTATTCAAAACAAAAATGAAATAAAAACGACACTAACATAAATGAAACCAGTAAGTAGTAGCAGTATTGGTAGCAAAAAACTTTCGCTTTTAAATGCAAATTTTTTGCCATACAAATTAAAATGCACATATTTTTTTAATATAAAAAATTTAACATAAATTGACATAGTTAATTTAAAAATAATCACAACAAATTTGTTAAATATTTATAAACAAATAAATACCTTATTTAAAATCCAATTTATATGAAATTGTGTTTGTTTTAACAATTAAATAGGCAATTTGACATTCGTTTATTAAAAATAGAAATTAACAAATGAAAAAATGTATTCGTAGTTTTTGTTTTTATTCACATATCCAAATGTACATACATATGTACATATACATATGTATGTATGTATGTATGTATGTATGTATGTATGTACATACTTCAATTTGTTCAAATATGCATATACAAAATGTTTACTACTTATTTAGTTTTAACCTTGAAAAATTATGTACAAATATGAAAAAAAATATGTGAGCGAAGTATAAAACGACACACGGTAACACATTGTGATAGTCAAAATTCTATTACTTAATATAAATATAATTGAATTTTTGTTGGATAGATAGTTCTGGAAATTAAAAAAGGTTAACATGGGACAGCTATCATTTTTGTTACAAATTTTTGTTACAATTATCAGAAAGTAATTTAAACACAATGATCAACTTGTTATTGTTATAATCTAGATTAATTATAATCGTTCCATAAATTAACATTGTCACCACAACAACGCCCAGCCCGAGTTGAGTTTTAGAGTTCATATCTAAAGAAGGCTTAACCACTGTGCGAAATGAAGAAAATTTAGGAAAAAGCCAAAAATATACCAACCTAAACACAAAATTTTTAATATAATCAAAGATATATACAACTAGGATAGCATTCGTATGTATGTATGTATGTACAACTGTATATAATTTTCCAATTTGGTTTTAGTTTTGTTTACAAATAACTGAAAAGTAAACAAAAAAAAAGTATTTTTAAAGGAAATTAATTCTTCAGTTTGTTTGAAATTTTGTTTTTTTATTTTAATGGTTTTTCCTATATATTTTTTTTTTTAATAAGACATTGTTGCTTTCGTTTTTGTATGTACATAGTATGTGCGTTTAAAAATATTTATGGGGCTTAAACCTCTTAAACTGTTTTTATTTCATCTTCTTGGTAACCTCGTCATAGTAGTTTCCGTATTAAATAAACAAAATTCCACTAAAATAGAAAGTAAATCCAATTTAAAAGTAAATAAAGATACAAAAAAATCACAAAAAATTCAATATTGAAAAGAAAGTTGCTTTGATTATATTTTTCTTTTTCCATGGTTTTTTTCTTTGTGTTTGTATGATTTTAAACGGCTTAATTCGAAAACCAAAGAAATAACTTGCTGTTGAGTAAAATAAAAAAAAATTTCGCTCCCGTTGACCATTATTAACAGTAAGTCATTTTAAAAATTTTGTACTCAATTTCAATTTAAAACGTGCCATTGTTTATGAATAATTGACTGCTCAAGTGAATCATTAAAAATTAAATTAAAATGCATTAGACGGTTTTTTTTTTTTTGTTTTTTTTTTTTTTTACTTCAATAACAATAATATTGAATAATATGTACATATTTTTTCAATACATGTAATAATTGTTAATTTTGTATACACATTTTCAGTTTTATGGGTTAATGCTTTTTTGGATTTATTTTATTCGATACAAATTAAATTTTACGTTGATTAGATTGTTGTTGTATTCAACCGGTTGGTGGTAACACGCATTTCTAACGTAAATTGTCTGTCTGCTGCATCTAATGTTAAGTATTGTGGTTGGCCATACTATTTATTGGTAATTCCATTAGATTTGTTTTATTTACTTCATACATACATGTATAGTTTCTATATAATTTTATAATTTTATGATTTTTTTTTATTATTTCGACATTTCGGGTAATTGCATGTTTGGCGTTTTTAATTTTGTTTAAAGTTGGGTGTTGTGGCTGGTGTTTCATGAATTTTATTTTATTTTGTTGCTTTTTGTTGTTGTTGTTGTTGTTGTTATGGTGTGTATTTGTAACAGCAATTTATTGATTTTACCAGTTAAAAGTGTAATAAATCATAATCAAACATGCAACATCGCTAAATCTTAGACAACCCAAACGGGGCAAAAATCACTAATACTATTACAAAAAATATAATTTAAACTTTGACTGTGACTTAATAATGTGCAATAGAATCCAAAATTAAAAAAGATAAAACTGAAATTTATAATAATCTTTAAATCAGAGACTTTTCTATTTGTTTGCTGGGTATATGTAATTTTTGCATGTGTTAGTAGCAACTTTTGACGCTTCTAACTTACAAAATACGGAACAGAATACACAGGCTTTAATTTTTTTTCATTCCTTCTCCATATAGACTTTAACTATGAAAATTCTATATATTCTCCGTACACTCTATGTGGTCAAAGAAGAGATTTTTCCTTTAAGTCAAGTAAATAAAAAAAAGTTTTTTTTTTTAAATTATTACACTTTTTTTATAAATACATTTATTTGCATACATATTAGTTTCTTATGTTAGTTCAGAACGGGATCACAACGGGACCCTCGGAGGACCCAAGTGAGCTATGACTTCGGGCGGCTGCAGGATCTAACCTAGTTCAGAAAATTATAAATTTTTATATTAACTTTTCCCAAAAATATTTTTGTTGTTGTTTTTTTTTCGAATTAATAGAAAGTTTGTAATGCTTGTTTAAATAACAGATGAATTTTAAGCATTTTATGTATGTAATTTAAAAACAAATTTTTTATTAAAATTTTGGTTTCACCTTTTACTCAATTCCATGTCTCATGTTAAAAGAATGATTATTTTCATAAAAACTAGAAAGTTTACTCAGCATTATGCAAACCTTTTAATAAATTTTCTTTTCTTAGTTTTTATTTTCATTTCAATGAGATTGACTTTTGAAATATGAACAACAATTTTGATTTCTAAAAAATGTTTCACAAACTGAAAATCATTGCTTTATAAATATAACAGAAGACTATTTTTATTGCCATATTTTTTATTGTAGTCGCTGAATATTCACTGTTTGTTGTGGAAAACATTTTGCTCCACCAACTGATTCTCCTACTTTACGCCATTCCTCGAAACAATTTTCATATTGCGAAATCTAAATGCATACAATATCCAAACTAACCAACCAACCATACATACGTACACACACTACCTCCTTACATACATACATATATATGTATGTATATGTATATACTAGATACTCCTTGATATTGTAAATTGTGTAAATGTATAGATAGCGTGATGACAGACAAACGATGTAGTCATTTGAGCGTTCTAAATGTGTGTTTTTTTTTATATTTAGAGAACACGCACACATACCAAGAGTCAGCCAGTGAAGCAGCTAGTCAGCTAAATAAAGCAAGAGCGAATGAGATGTGGTAAAACTGAAAATGCACTGGTTTGTGGGGTTCAAATTGAATTTAATGAAAATTTATGCAAAAATATATTTCTTTGGTTGCCTTATTCTTTCTCGCAATAAAGTCTTGACAAATCTTTATTAATGTTAGGAAGACATTATTAAAAAAATAATAATGAAATAAAAATGTAAATTACGTAGCAAAATAAATAAATAACGCAAATTTATGTGAAACTCTATAAGAAAAACATCTAATAACCCAAATGTCTTTTTTGATTCTTTTTAATTCACGCAAAATGTACAAGTGTAAATATTAACATTTATTCCATAATAAAAAATTAGCTAATTTGTAAGCAAATTAAAAACTAAAATTAGAATTTTTTTTTAATTTATATATTTTTTGTTAATACTTTTAAACATTTACATTTCGTTAAAAATAATAAAATTTTTAAATGCATATGCACGTACAATACATATGTAAAACATGATACATTTACCTACATACACGGAAAAAAATGCGTTGGAAGACTAGTGCAGGGATTTATATTTAACCTTTAAATTGCCGAGTGAATACTAAAAGCACATTAAATAAATTGTTTATAACCACTCTAGCCAGATTTCCTCACACCACAATAAAAATAAAGTTGTTTGAGCTAACGTCTATCACGATTTCGACGTAGAACTCTAACCAGTCAAATTGTAACAAGTAAGAGCGCTATATTCGGCCGTGCCGAATCTTATATACCCTTCACAACGTGTAGTCATGAAATAACAGTAGTTTGTGTCACCATTCATCCCATATGAAATACGTACATACATATATAAAAACATCCCATTGTAAAATTATAAATTCACGTATGTATGTTAAAAAAACGAAAAAAAAATTAAAATAATTAAAAAAAAAAAATTTAAAAAAAAATTAAAAAAAAAATTAAAAAAAAAATTATTATATATAATTATAATTATTATATATAAAACAAAAAAAAAATAAAAAAAAAATATTAAAAAAAAAAATTAAAAAAAAAATAATAATAAAAATATAAATAATATATTAAATAAAAAATAAAAAAAAAATAAAAGAAAATTTTTAAAAAAATTAAAAAAAAATTTTTTTGGCTCAGCTGGGATTCGATGCCACGTTTTCTCTAACCAGTATACATGTTTGTATGTATGTATGTTGTTGTTGTAATGTTGTTTTTGTGAAAAAAAAATCGAGGTGGTCGTGGGTTTTTGCTCATATCTCAGTTGTTTATGTACCGATGTTTCTGATTTTCAATACCGATCTACTCCCGAATATTTCTGATATTTTAATACCTTACCCGGGTCCAACCTATGTCGGGGGGCTTCAAAAAGTTGATTTCAACATACACACGGACAGACGGTCAGACTGACAGACTGACAGGGCTTAATCGACTCCCCTATTCATAAGCTTTCAGAAAATATATACTTTATGGGGTCGGAAATGAAAATTGTAGAAATTTCACACGGAATGACAAACCTATATATACCCTTTTTCACTGTGTGAAGGGTATAAAAATAGTTGCGCTGTTATAAGAGCGTTTTGATGATTTTTAGATGCAGGACTAATTATAACAATATTTGTTTACTTGCTTTTAGTATTTTTAATAGTTGCATAAGGTTTAATGTGATTTATGTAAGAGAACTTTAAATGAGAACTAATGTCAACCATTGCCAGGCCTTTGCAGAATTTTTATTTCTTTCAAGCTAATTCGTAGTTAATTATACCCTTCACACAGTGAAAAAGGGTATATATAGGTTTGTCATTCCGTGTGAAATTTCTACAATTTTGATTTCCGACCCCATAAAGTATATATTTTCTGAAAGCTTATGAATAGGGGAGTCGATTAAGCGCTGTCAGTCTGTCCGTCTGTCCGTCTGACCGTCTGTCCGTGTGTATGTTGAAATCAACTTTTTGAAGCCCCCCGACATCGCTTGGACTCGGGTGAGGTATTAAAATATCAGAAATATTCGGGAGTAGATCGCTATTGAAAATCAGAAACATCGGTACATAAACAACTGAGATATGAGCAAAAACCCACGACCACCTCGATTTTTTTTTCACAAAAGCAACATTACAACAACAACATACATACATACAAACGTGTATACTGGTTAGAGAAAACGTGGCATCGAATCCCAGCTGAGCCAAAAAAAATTTTTTTTTAATTTTTTTTTTTTTTAACTTTATTTATTTATTTATTTTATTTATTTAATCAATACAGTACAACAAGAACTAGTCTTATATAAAAGTACTGGGGAGATAGTGGCACAATATGATTTTTGTTATTAAAAAGAAAATTAAATTAGACAAAATTGAGAAAATAAAAATATTAAACGATATTTCAAAAATTACAAAATTATGATGTTTAAATTAAATAAAAAGAAAGCAAATAATATTACTAACATCAAATAAATATAAGTTAACACATTAAATATGTAAGAGTTATATATAATTAGTTTTTTTGTTACCCTAAATGATTAAATATCGCAATTTTGAAATGCTTTGCATTGCTAATGATTTAAATATTAGGGGGAAGTTGGCGCCAAAGATTAATAGCGTTGAAGAAAAAATGTCTTTTCGATATATCTTTTCTGATGCGAAAGGTATTAACCCTCTTACCTCGGTCAGACCTTGAAAATATTATTCTATTGTATAGGTATTCAGGCTGTTTATTGTAAATTAATTTATGAAAAAATAATAATGTTCGAAGCTTTAATAGGCCATCAAATGATATATTACATATTTGTCTAGAGTACTGTGAGATTCTGCTTCGCCTACTGCGGCCAAACACATATCTGGCAATATTATTGTATGTTACATTAAGCCTTTTCATACTTAAAGTATCACAGTTAGCAAATAGTTCACAACCGTACAAGAGCGTAGGCAATAAATATGTTCTAGCAAGTAACATTCGAATGTCAAAAGGTGTGTAATGTTGCGATATCCAAAGGTCTCTCAACATCGCATATGTCTTACCACATATAACATTAATGTGATTAGTCCAGTCTAATTTCCTATTAAATATTACTCCTAAATTTTTGGCAGTTTCGTCTATTGTGATTATGGAGTCTCCGATCAGTATTGGTGGCAAAATATTTTGCACTGATTCGGTTTTTCCAATTATCATAGCTTTCGATTTCCTGGCATTCAAGGAAAGTCCATTGGCTGAAGCCCATTTTCTAACACTATCTAGGTCATTGTTGATCCGGCCAATGCAATTATTAATATCAGATGGTTCACAACTTATAAAAAGTTGTACATCATCTGCGTACATATGCATTCCACAAGAACTGAGTCGAGAAGGTAAATCATTAGAATATAATACATATAATAGCGGACCAAGTATGGAACCCTGTGGTACACCTCTCGGAGTTGAGCAACTATAGGACTGATCAGTTCCATGATACACAGATTGGCTTCTATCACACAGATATGACGAAATCATCTTTATGGCGGTAGCCGAAAAATGGAACATATGCCTAAGTTTTTGACAGAGAATCAAATGGTCTACTGTATCAAATGCTTTAGAATGATCAAGCAAAATTAAAAATGATATCATACTGTTGTCCACGTTTGCTCTAAGCTCTTCAGAGACTTCAATTAAGGCAGTAATGCAACTGTGTTTAGGTCTAAAACCAGATTGCTTGTCGGTAAGCAGGGAATTTTCATGTAAAAATTGGCTCATTTGAGTGTGGATTAAACGTTCGAAAGCTTTAGATAAAAAGGGTAATATAGCTATCGGTCGATATGTGTTATCAGCTTTCGGTATAGGAACAATCTTTGCGTGTTTCCACGCTGATGGAAAAGTAGACGTAGTAACAATATTGTTGAAAAAATGTGTTATATGTAGAAGAGTATAAGTAATTATTAACTTTACGAACTTCGGGTGGATTCCATCGTATCCCACAGACTGGGATTTAATACTTAAAATTGAACCTAGAACGTCTTCTTGAGTGAAGTGAATGAAATTAAAGCATAGTGTATCATTGGAATTATGATTACTGACATCCATGGTATTAGTAGAATTATCATAAAAATTAGGATCCACTTCTGGCATTGGAATATTGGTAAATTCATAATTCAGTTTATTAATATCAATCGTATTATCATTTTCGGCACTACAATTAACAATTCCCATATTCCGAATTTCCCTCCACTTCTTCCTCGAGCAAATAGCCGATTCGAACTTTTCCTTATAAAATAATGACTTTGAAGATCTAATTTTCGAATTAACTTTTCTTCTGGCGTCTTTAAAAGCATTATGGAGCTCAGTAGTTTTAAATCGCTTCCATCTCTCATAAGCTATGTTTCTTTCCGTGATCAGTGTTTTAATCTCATTTGAAAACCATGGTTTACCATTACGTAATTTACTTGTCTTTATTGGAACGTATTTATCATATAAATAAAGAATATTATTCTGCAAGAAAGTTAATTGCTCATCTACGGTCGGCATAAGGAAGATTTGGTTCCAAGAAATGGTCGACAATTCAGTTTCCAATGATTGGGAATCTATATTCCTAAAGTCTCTAAACGTTATTTCCCGTGTCTGTTCTTGAGATTTTATATTATAGTCATAAGACAAAAAAATCATGTCATGTTTTGAGAACATGGACGCGGAGAGCTGATCAAAGAGCAACAGTTTTGAAAGGTTATTAATGAAACAAAGGTCGAGTAGAGTACTTGAAGTCCGTGTAAAGTGAGTTGCTAAAGAACTATTAACTAGCGTCAAGCCAATGGCATTCATATCCATAATCAAATTTCTGTCAGCTAATATGTTTTCGTTGAAATCTCCAGTAATAATAACGTCAGTATAACCAAGAGTAAGCGTTGTCAGCTTGCTCAGCAGTGGGTTGAAATCAGTATCCTTATTAGGTTTATAAATTGAACCAATTAAAAGATTCTGATTATTGTTATTAAATATTTCGAGAAACAGATACTCGATTTTTTCATCTGGAAGAGACTTACATTTAAGTTTACAGGTAATTGATGATTTTGCATAGATAGCTGCACCTCCACCATTTGAGTACCTATCGGCTCGGAAAAGACGATAACCATTTTTTTTAAAATTTTTTTTTTTATTTTTTTTTTATTTTTTTTTTTATTTTTTATTTAATATATTATTTATATTTTTATTATTATTTTTTTTTAAATTTTTTTTTATTTTTTTTTTGTTTTGTATATATTATATACATAATAATTTTTTTAAAAATTTTTTTTTTTTAAATTTTTTTTTTTTTTTTTGTTTTTTTTAACATTCATACGTGAATTTATAATTTTACAATGGGACGTTTTTATATATGTATGTTTTTATATGTATGTACGTATTTCATATGGGATGAATGGTGACACAAACCACTGTTATTGCATGAATTCACGTTGTGAAGGGTATATAAGATTCGGCACGGCCGAATATAGCGCTCTTACTTGTTTTGTCTTAATACCAATATTTTTAACATGTTTTTTTTTTTTTTTTGGAAGCGTTAAGCAGATTTTCGGAGTAAGTCTTATTGAAAGCTAAGACCAGAAATAACAAACCGAAAACCCATACCTTGAGGTAGTGTACGAACATAAACTTAAGCACAAATAAAACACCACCCATAGCACTTTGGAAAAAAAACCAACAATAATTGTAAATATTTTAAATATTTGTATGATATTTACATTCAACACACACTCAACCACAAATCGAAAAGTGATGACAATATACTTTTTTTTTAATTATAAATAATCACAATTAAATTTTTTTTATAAAACTTTTTTTAAATATGAATTCAAGCCTAAATGAATTAAAATATTTTACAAACATTTAAAATACTCACTAATCAAACTTTGTCCAACTTTCACTCTATCGTTTGTGGGTGGAATTTAAAAGAAATATGCGTACTTAACTGATCTAGTATTTTTACGTCTATTAGCACGCTTACATTTAATTTATTTAAAAAAAAAAACATTTAATGGTAATATGTGGTATGTCGTATATATTGTGATTACTGACGCCAATCAGGCTGACTGCCTGGCTGGTTGGCTTCATGACTCTCTGTGGGGTTGACAGTTATTTTTTGTATTTTTAAACCAAACAAACTAAAAACAAAAGAGCTCCACAAAAAGAAAACTATTGAATTAAAACAAACAAATTTACAATGTTGGTGTTACTGTAGTGCAGTTGTACTTACATACAAGTCATACACACTTAATAAATTAACAGCTACCGAGTAACGTATGGTGGAGTTGTCTTTAAATACTGTTCTGCCTCCATTGTATTTAATTTTGTATTAATGTTTGTGACCTCGTTTTAACATTATTGTTGTTTTTGGTACAGTTTGTATTTGTTTGTTTTTTTTTTGTGCATAATAAAGAACACAAGACACATGTTATAAAATTGATTACAAATACTCGGTATAACCCATTCGCACCAGTTTCAAATTCAACATACAATTTACTTACACATAAAAAAAAACAAACAAACAAACAAAAAATAAAAATGCAGATGTGGGTGAGCAAACAAATAGCAGATATGTAATATATTTTTCTAGTTGATGGGGGTTTCAACAAATCTATAATATTTCAAAAGTACACATAACGAAAAAATTTATTAAAAAAAAATGTTCTTAAATATTGAGAAATTAATTACATACATATTAGCAAGAAAATTCTTTTTAATTTTTACCTAAAATATTTATTTTAATATTATGAATTAAAAAATGCATTATCTAAACAAAAACTAACATAACATTTTACCACTAAACATTTCGCTCTTTAAACATTTACAAGAATATCAATAACAATTTGAATTTGTTGCCAAGAATGTTGAGTTTTACTCAAAAATTCCCTGAATTAAAAACACAATAAAATTTTTCGTTTTATTGTTTTAATTTGTTGTGGTTGTTGTAAAAATATACTAAAACTACTGAAGTTGAAATGAATTATTAAGTCAACCATCAAATAACAGCGTCATCAAATCATTATCGTGATCAGCATATGTATATGCATGTGTGTATGTTTACACGTACCATTTACTACCTTTTCTTGTCAGCTTTTGTTTTTTGTTTTCTTTAAACTGAACAAACATTTCTGTACAACAAGAAACACATATATGCTGCCTGTCTGTCCATTCATTAGTACGTCTGGCTTTGTGCTTAAAGATTGTATACATTAAAAGTTGTCCAAACAAAACCCTTCTCTTCAACGTGCAAAGTGACTAAATTATCTCAGTATTTTTTTTCTCAGTGTTGGTGTTGTTTTTTATTTGGTTTATAATGAATTAAATAATTTATTATGTATTTATATTTGCTATAAGGAGAGTGCATTTACATTAAATTTTATTCACATTCAGTCATTTTAATGATGACATTGGCACCTTTATTAGGTTTCTTAACATACAAAACAAAACAATTGGCTGCATGGCTGGGCGAACTCTTTCTCATTCCCCTTTGTCACTACGCTCGTTATATCTTTGTAATGACTTTAGACTTAAACAAACCAACCATTAAGACTCACGTAATATGATGGAAACTACAATCAAAATAACGAAGAACTAGAAAAGTTTAAGTGCTTTTTTCAAACTCAAAATTGTGTGACGATCAAAAATTCACAAAAATGTTTGTGTTTTTTTTTTTTTTTTTAATTTCATACATATCACGTAATAGTAAATTTTTGCTTTTAAACAATGAACTTATATTTTTTTTCAAACCAAAAAAAAAAGTATAAATAATATAATGTAAAGTTTAGAAAATAAACTAAAAATCATCGACAACAACTTCATCGTCGTAAGGCACACAAACACCAACCCACCGTTTTAAAAAAATGGGCTGGGTTGTGAATTTGACATTATCTGATGACTCTGCTTGAGGTAACCCAACCATTCATCCAACCAACCATTCATTAAGCATAATCGTAATGAAAATATGTTTGAACATTTTTCTTTTTTCATTATAAATTACCGTCTGAAATTTGAGAATTTTGCTTGGGAAAGTTTATTAGGCTGCTAAAGAAGTGGGAATAAAATAAAGTTCTCATGTCTTGTAGTGCTTGTCATGATCGTCGAGAACAAAAGGAAGTAAATTAAAGTTTAGATTCTAAATACATTTAAAATCGTGTTATAAAATTGTATACATATGACTTGTACTATTACTAAGTACAATACAAAATCACTCAAATGGAACAGTTGTGAGTGACAAAAGGGTTATAAGACAAAAAAAAAATGTGAAAAATAAAACCTCTTGATGAATTCTGTACAAAATGTGAATATCAAATGTACGCTCTTTATATCTTAAGCATAAAGTTAATTCCCAGCAACTGCAATTTATATTTAGGAAAATTGTACGGATAATACAAAATAATTACAAACTATAACAACAATGCTTAAAGACATTCCGAACAATTTCATTCCTCTTGGCATACACAACTCAAATAATTATTTCATAAATTCAAATTACAAGAACTTTTCGGTTCGATTATGTACCTTTACTGTTAAAGGTACTTTAAAACTAAATAGATAAAACTGAGGTAAATTACTTAAGTGGGTATTATATTCCAATTCAAATAAAATTAAAAAAAAAAACTTAACACTTATCAAATGTAAAATCTTTAAAAAGAAAAATAAAACTAATGACAGCTAAATGATTGTCAAATTTCTATACGTATTTTTACACTAAAAACTTTCTTAATGCATTTTAATTTTTTTATGTCTATACTGAGTTTCACCCGTAGTTGTTGTTCGTTAAAACTTGTTTTCACAAATGCGTTTTTAAGACTTTTAATTAGTTTAAAAAATTTGGATAAATATGCAGTAGTCATTACTGGGTATTTGTTAGCTTGTTAGTTTTGCAACAACAAAATGTACAGGAAAGCTACTCAGTAACATCTTAAACTCGATGTAAACTTTTTTCGTGTAAAAGTATCTTAAACAACAATCATGTATGTTAATATCAGAATTACTTTCACCGAATTTGGAAAAGTTTTATAAGAATACAAAAATTGCTTCCAGTATATAATTTTTGTTTCTCAGAAACCACGCCAGCTTAAATATTAATAAATTTACTTTAACTATGTTTCCTTCCATTATAAAAATTTTTGGGCAACCGATGGACTTAATAGACCAGAATCATACAAATACACAAGCAGAAAATTTGTTAAATTATCTCTCAGTGTAGCGTAATTCTGCACAATTTCACTCTTAAATTAATAAACAGTTTTTTAAAGCGTTTTTATTTTTAAGTTTCTTTTTTACTCTGTGCACTACAGATTTGATAATTGGTGTAGAAAACTTTATTTTGTTATTTTAATCTACTTTGCTTCACATTTTCATTTTGCTCTCTTTCGTTCCCTTTTCTAAAGAAATAAATATTTTGCTGCATTTGCCAAATTAATCTACGTTTATTTATTTCTGGTACTCCAAATGTCTATGTGAAATAACTTTAACAGGGGTATTCACATAAACCAACAGCTAAGGCGTTATGGAAAATGCATTAAAAATTTGAAACGTATAATATGAAGACTTATTTACGTATAAGTTTATTAGTTCCCATGAAATAAATTACCAATTCAATCTTAGAGTTTTCAAACATTTTCCATAAAAAGAATATTGTGAATACTGTTGTTTCAGTTCCACTTTAAAGTATAAAAGCTTACTTGTAAAATTGAATGAAAACAAATTAATTTCATAGATTAACCAAAGAAAAAAAAACAATTTAAAAATATTGACTCGTTATTTTTGTTTTGCTGAGCGTGCGTTAATGTTACAAATTTACTGACTTTTTGGTTAAAGATTTTGTTTAAGTTTGTTTATGGTTTTGTAGATTTGCCGCCACGTATGTACTTATGTTTGTATTTTGGTTTTGTCTGAAACGAATAATCTTGACATCAACAAAATTTGTGTAATTTTTTGTGTCTTTTTGAATTGGTCTGTTCTTTAGCTGGTTGAAATTGGTTTGTTGCTGCTACTCACTCTATCGTACTGTCATTGAAGTTCTACATTTGCTATAACTTCCTAGTTTTGGTTTTTGGTCTAGATGAGTTTTTTTTTTTATTATTATTTAGTTTTATCTTTTATTTCGTGCATCGTTTCAAGGGGGGACTAGTTAACAAAAATGTCTTAACAGTTTTCTGTGTTGCTGGTAATTTTTCTGACTCCTGCTTTTTTTTTAATTCTATCAAATGTCATTGACTTAAGCTCGAAGATATATTCTAAACACTGCCGCTGCTTATTCTTCCTTTATTATTTTGTACAGGGTATCAATTCTCGTTCTATGAAACTATGAAATGAAAAGTTTTTGTTTGTAATATCATATGGTGCCACCATACCCTTTGCTATACAAAAACTTTTTCATTTCACAGTTTCACAGAACGAGAATTGAGCCCCTGCTGTAGCATATTTTAGCATTAAAACATCAAGACTGTATACAAAACATGATAACTAAACTCATGCGAGCACAAAAATAAATAAATCGATTTTGTTCTCTAAATTGTTCCCTAAAATAGATGGGATGTGTGTTTGAGATCAGATGGGATAAAAGTGGATTTAGTTTGTCGAAAAATGGCATTGCCTGTTAATTAAGCTAAAATGTAATGTAAAGTTATATAATAAAGAAGGGATTTTTTGGGGCTATTGACCAAAATTGCTTTCAAATTATAAATAATTGTGCAATCGAGACATGTTTTTTTTTTTTGACGAAACAGTAAAATAATAAAACGATTCCGTTTTTTCTTATAGTTTCTAGTTTCATATATTAAAGAAAACAGGTCGGCAGCTTAATTTTAAAATGTAATAACCAACAAATTTTTTTGAAGTTGATTTATTTTTACTTTTAGTTTAAATTTAAGTTGGATCTCGTAGACATGATTCGAATTATACATACATATATCATACTTAGGAAAAAAATCATATTTTGTTTTTTTATTTAAGAAATTTAAACCAAATTGAATAATGTTGTTTAACAATCACTATGTCTTAAATCTGGCCAGCCGAGGTTATGAACAATTTTTTAACTATTTCTATAATTAAATTATAAAAAGCAAAACTACTAAGAAGTATGTTTGAAATTTAGCAAAAGGAAAACTTAATTTTTTTCTTTTCTTATTAACAATTTTATTACCTTGTTGTTATTGTTTAAAACGCAAACAAAATTAAGTTTGTCCGTCAGTCACTTAATCACTTAACGATTAGTCACAGTTTAGTCACTTGCTTATTAGTGACAAAACATTAAACTCGCTTGAAATCTGGTGGTAATCAAGCAATTACCAAATTCGTTAAATTGTTAGCAAAAGTAAATGTTGTCTTTATTGCTCTGGTTAAACAAGTTAAGAGCTCTACATATGGTATGTGTGTGTTTTTTTTTTGCAAAAAAAAAAAAGAAACATATTGTTTAATAATACTGACAGTACTGAAATGTTAAATATAGGGGGCGTTATAGATTTATTTATATGGACACAATTCTGAACTTTTGTTAGCACATTGATGGAATGCGAATTATAAAAGCACATTTATAAATATTTAAATGATCTAATAAATATACAAATTTCGTTTTCATTTAAAAAAAAATTTAATAACTAGATGAAAAAGTAGTGATACAATTATAAATCAAACAACAAATAAGACAACATTTATTTAAAATTCCAATGTTAAACATTATTTAAGGCAATAATTATTTCCTACTACTAACTACTCGTCTTTAAATATATCTAAATATATTTTTTGTTTTTAAACTTAACCTTAAATAGGCAGCATATTAAAACAACTGTTTTACATAAACTATTTTAGTTTGATACTATTGAATATCCTTCTATCAGTACAATGTAAAAATATTTTTTTTTGTCTGGCAATGAATGTCAATGTGCTACCGCATATTGAAATAAGTGAAAATGTATTAAAACCAAGAACTGAAGTATGATTTACAATAGAGTTGCCAAATCTGCAAATGAAATTAATTTCTGAGCGGGAAAAATAGTAGTAAAAAATTAAAATTTTTAAAACATATTTTTATGGCGGGCTTAAAATCCAATTTTGCATTAGTTTTGCATTAAATGCATTTTTTTTATATATTCTGTTGACGCTATATATATTTTTGTTGGCAACTCCGTACTCTGTACTCAAATATAGCAGTTATATGCATACATATGAATGCTATTCTTTTATGTTTATAACTTATGAACAGTTACACATAAACTTTTTCTTTGTTTATGCTTTATGCATGTGCAAAATGTAACCCTTGTTTGCATTATTTTGCACAAAAAAATTAAAATAGGGATTATTTACATATACATGCATACATACGTACCTACATATGCACATGTATATGTATGTATGTAGCAAAGTTGGTAGGAAGCCTTAAGATATTTACATTTTACCCGCACCTGTCGAAATTCTTAAAATAAGCACAAAAACAACATACATAAGTACGTATAACTAAATCTGTATGTATGTTTATGCATATGCATGTTCGTATGAATGTAAGAAAATAAAACAGATAAAAAATGTATTCACAACTTTTTCAGCAACACGATAATAATAATAATTTTTATACCCTTCACCTGTGGTGCACAAGGGTATATATAGCTTTGTCATTCCGTTTGTAATTTCTACAATTTTCATTTCCGACCCCATAAAGTATATATTTTCTGAAAGCTTATGAATAGAGGAGTCGATTAAGCCCTGACCGTCTGTCCGTCTATCCGTCTGCCCGTCTGTCCGTGTGTTGGTTGAAATCAACTTTTAGAAGCAACTATATGTTCCTCAGATATGGTATCAATCTCTTGGAAATATCCAGGAATGAATCGCTATTGAAATTCAGCACAATCGCCCAATAACTTTCTGAGATATGAGCAAAAAACCACGACCACCTCGTTTTTTTTCACAATTACAACAACAACATACATACATACATACATGTAAAAAACATACCAAACAAAAAAAAAATACAAAAAAAAAATATTAAAAATAAGAAAAAAATAATAAAAAAAACTAAAAAAAAAAAAATTTAAAAAAAATTTAAAAAAAAATTTAAAAAAATTTTTTAAAAAAAATTAAAAAAAATATAAAAAAAATAATAAAATATAAATAATATATTAAATAAAATAAAGTAAAATTTTTTTGGCTCAGCTGGGATTCGATGCCACTAACGTGTACGTATGCACGTATTTTATATGAGATTGTTATTGCATGACTACACGTTGTGAAGGGTATATAAGATTCGGCACGGCCGAATATAGCACTGTTACTTGTTAATTGTAGCAACGATATTGTTTCTGTTTCCAGTTGAAAGACCATCTTCCTTTAAAGATGTGTAGTACAAAGTAGGAAAGGATTTTGTCATGGCATAGAATCAATACGTAACGATTTCATTAATTCAGCTGTGCTGAATCGAAAGTACTCTTCACCAATGTGTTAGTTTACATACCAACTTTTTTTACATGTGTCTCGAAGTTTTCTTGATCCTTATCAAAAAATAAGTTTAGTGTTTGAATTTTATGTTCAAAAAACAGATACATCGAATGAAATGAAACATAAATTCAAAAGTGAATCTAAAATTTTTATTGCCGATTTTAAGAACAATTTATGCCATTTACTGTTTAAAAATGATATCATGTAAATGTTGGTCATGACTACGTCTAAGGTGGTCCATTCAGAAAGTCAAATTTTGGGCGACTCGTTCAAGCATAGCGAATCTTATGGAAAACACGAGTGATTTCAAAATCGTCAAACCTGGCTTATTCCTGAAGCTCTCAGGCTTTATATATCCCTAGAGAAAATAGTCCAAAGTTGTGATATCGCACGATCTAGGTGGTCAACTACAGCTGCTATATTCTCTTCAGTACATGCTGGATGTGATCTAAGCGATCGAGTGTCATCTACTACTGAAAACTGGGCCTAAAATTAACGAGTGGTATTGGCAATAGTACACGCAAAGAAAAACCATGGTTACGACATGATCACGACGGTCATATTATTTTTTCTAAAACAATATTTGGTTGTCGAAAACAAGTAATAGTTATTTTTGTTTCATTTCATCATATATTTTGTGACGATAATCAACCATTTGTTTGAATTATATCATTAAATGATTACTTTTCGTAAAAATTTCAAAATGAAAATCATTTAAAAATATTATGATTAAAAAAAATTAATTTGACAAAAATAACATTATATTCAAAATCATTTAAAATTAAAAATAATCATTAAACAATAAGTGAGACAACAGTATGATTACACAATAAACAAGCTATGATTTTTTTAATAATAATTTGATTTCAATTGTTCTTCTTCTTGTTGAATAAATTTTTATTATTTTAAAAGTTTAAAATGTCAAAAAAAGGAACAAAAATTTTGAAAAATTAAAGAAAATTTAAAAATAAACGATAAAATGTAAAAAAATGTTGGTATAAAAATTGCAATTAAAATGGTAAGTACAATCAATATGTGTATGTTACAGCAAAAGACAATAATTTGCCGTAAAAAAGCAAAGATTGACGATTTCAATTGTAGTCATATATATGATTATTGAATGATGCTTAAATTAAACGTAATAATGATAACTGGTAACCATTATTATTTTAAACATAATCATACAATTCAATCATAGTATGTTGCTCTTCGATTATGGTTACCACAACCATATTTTTTCTTTGCGTGTAGTTTCAATAGGTCGATTATGCTCACCTTAAGTTCCTCAAATCTTACGAAAACCATTTCTTACAGAACGCCGTTTTGCGTAATACAGCTGCACATTTTGGTGACGTGACAGTCTTTCCATGATGACAACCCAATGATACTGAAAAAATAACATCAAAGCAGTTTGATTTGCGTCATGTGTGATCTGTCAAAATAATCATATTGCAAATCAAACCTTACAATGAATTAACATATAGTTGTAGTTTTTGTTTCTAACTATGCTGTTTAAAAAAAAAAATTTCAAAGCTGTGCGACACGATTGTATGTTCAAAAATTATTTAGGCATTTAGAAAAATTAAACAAGAAGAAACCTGTATTTTCTCAATATTTTTTTGCTTATATCTTTGTCATTCAAAACAGCAGTTTCTATATCATTTGGTAGCCGAAAGAAATTTTTTTAATAAAAATAGAGTTTTTCGGTCATATCTCAGTCGTTATTTGGTAAATTTTTCTGACTATTAACTCCTCAATTCTGATATAATCAGAATGATTTATAGATACTAGGGAAATTTGTTGTCACAGACAGTCGGTCATCACTTAATCGAGGTCTCTATTTACAAGATTTACATTATATTGATGAATATTGTAGAAATTATAAACGAAATAACAAACTTATATGTTTGCCAATCATGGTGAAGGGTATAAAGCTAAGTCAAAAAAATGAAATGTACTTCTTTTGACCAGAAAGTACTTACTTTAATTAGATTTTTAATTTACATGTCTATGTGGCACATATTTTAATCTAAAATTTTGACGTTGTTTCTTTAAATGGTTAAAAAAAGGCAGAGTACATTCAAACCTCTTTGTTAAAAACTCTTAAACAAGATCACGCACGCTCTATTTCTCACTGTCCATTTGTAGTTAGCTTGATATAACTTCTTTCCAAACTGTGCTTACATTGTTTTAATTAAGTTTAATTATGTCTTTTATTTAAGCCTGATTTCTGCTTAATATTTTCGTTCGTATTAATTCACAATTGGGAGGGTGTGTTTTGTGATAATTTCATTGCAAGGAACGTCTCTCAAGCTGAATTAATTATTCTGTAATTAAAGTTTGAGTTCAAAAAATTGTTCCGTGTTTTATTTATTATTTTTTTTTTTTTTTAATTTCAATTTTGATGAATCATTTCTGTATGTGCGTATGTGTATGTAAACCAGTAGACAATAAAGAAATTAACTTCCTTTTCTGTCACTTTCTTTTTCGTTAATGTTGTTGTTGTTTTACCATCTTACTACTACCATTAATCATAGTCTATTTATAGGGCTTAACAGTTTTTGTTTTTTTTTTCGTTAAACTTTTACTAGAGGGGTGAGCAATTTGTATGTCCTTTTGTCAATTCAAATCCGTCAGCAGTGATATTAAATGGCTGGCGATAGAAACGAGCAACCTTTAAAAGGTAACAACCATAATATTTGCCTTAATTTAAACTTTATCAACCACCCATGTCTTTTGGAAATTAACAAAATGTGTTTAGTTTTATTGGAAAATAAATAAACCTTGAACACATCGTCAACTTCACGATATTTTTTTTTTGTCAACATTGATGGTAATTAAAGGTCAAGTGTCTCAAGTAACTGGGTAATCTACGTTTTAAAGGTTTTTAAAGTCTAATTTTCAAACGAGAAGCTGTCCGTAAAATGCATAAAATATTTTTAAAATCTAAAAATATTAAATAAGAAAATCCGCTTAATTCGTGCATATTTATTTTATTTTGTTAAAAAGGTCTTAGCTGAAAAAAACTGAAATAATATTTAAAATAATGCTTAGAATAAACTGCAACAAATATTTAAAACACAATAGTCGACAGTACAAATCTGCTTTACATGAATACACAGTTGTTAAAATTTCTAAAATTGAATGTAAAATTAATGAGGTTTTCCATACAATTTTCTCTTGCGCTCTCTCTCCCGTTCTTGCCATGCTTGCAAAATGGCTGTTTGTTGTCTGTAGAACAACTACAAAAACTAATAAAAAAAAATTTATTTTTTATAAATTTCGAAACTTGGCCGTCTACTGGCAGCACGAAGAATTAACGAAATGAAAAAAAAAAAGAATCATTCAAACTTCTCTATAGTTTTTGGCACAGAAACAATAATGAAAAAAGTAACCCAATAAACATTACAGAGTAAAACAAATATACATACATACATGAACTTAGTTTTATGGTTTTCGATTTTTGAAGAAAATTCTTAAATTTGTGATAAAATTCAATATCTTTGCAATAAAGAATTTCAATGCAACGCAATTATTACTTTTCAATATAAATATGAATGTGCAATTAAATTAACAAATGAATTTGCATTTTTAACAATAACGTGGGAGATTTTTTTCATACATCTTAGTCGTCATCCGAAGTGACACAACTAAAACAAAGGAAAACTGTTGACAATTTCATTTTAAATCGCTTCACTTTATGTAACAAATATTAATGCTGTACCACTAATAAAAAATAAAATATTTTATTTAAATATTTTTGGACTTTTGACAAAGAAACAACTTATATCGAATTTCCAAACATTTTAGGAGAGTAAAAACAAATAAGTTGATTCTATTTGATTAGATAGTTCTTATCTTATAATTCTTTGTAAGATGTGAATTTTGTGGACTGTGAATTTTTAATAAAACTCTTGTTAATCCATGTTAACGTTCTTTTTTTTTTAGCAAAACAAAGATAAAAAAAATTAAATTAGTTAATTCGTTCTTGGTCTGATATCTATAGAATTATGCGTAGAAAGACGCCGATTAGAGGGTAAACAAAGCTTCTTAAAATTGTTTTTTTTTCGGTTTTGATTAAGATACTTTACTTGCCTTGACTTTAAATGTTTTGACAAAAGTCCACAGATACATAAATAGATATTCCGCTTTTTGTTTCAAAGGAAATCAAATTGTTTACATTTATATTTGAAGTTGATTGCATGTTTAAAACTGTTCCACTATTTTTTAATAGTTTCACTAAAGTGTGACAAATTGTATGTAGATTTTCAAATAAAAAAATAAATAAAAACAAAATAAATGAACGGCAAATGTTTACATTTGCAAAAATCTGCAATCACTTTAAACATATTTGTAACCATTTGAATTTAATTTGAACACACAAACACAGAAACACGAAAAAAAAAAACAAAAATCACTTTATAGACAAAAAAATAAATCTAAAGCCAACACTAAAAGCCAACAATGAAAATAATGGTTCATCAACTTGAACAATGCAGAAGAGGATGTGGAGGAGGGAGACATTATAGTTATCGTTTGAATTGTTAAACGTTTCAACAAAATTTCATTTTGTCTGCATCTCGTTTTTCTTCCATTCCTCCTCAATGAAATATTTTTAAATGAAATTTTTTGTTTTTTGTTTTTTTTTTTCATTTCAAACCATTCATCTTATATCTAGCTATCCACCCACATTTGTATAGTTTATAGTTGTTGGCTGGCTGGCTGTTTGTATGTATCCAAGTAAGGTAGCATTTGCTATGTAGGTGCCATGCTTCATATCCAGGTCTGCATACTGTGCATATGTATGCGCATAAATATTTTGTCTCGTATGATGAATAATTTAAGTTCCGTATTTGCATGTTTAGTAGGTACGGTGGGTTTACATTTTCTTTTTCAACGTTCAGCATTCACTCACACCATTTACTAGTTCCAACTATTTGTGCCAGTGATGACAATGTGATAAAAACTTCAAGTGACTTTACGAAATGGTTGAAATACTCGTGAGAACATTTGTCACTAGTACAGCACTGGCAGAGTTGATTGAACACGCTTTTGCGTTTGAAATTGTTTGCAGTTTGTTAAATTGCATATAATTTGTTGTTGTTTATGCCAAAAAGATTGAATCTGCACGTACTAAATGCATATTGTAACCAACATGGCCAAATACGTAGTTAGTGAGGAGTTAGTCGACTTTTTTTTTTTGCTGGAATTTGATATGAAAATTGCAAATAAGCATGACGTAAAAACTAAGGCACATAATCAAACAGCCACAAATAGACAAGCGCCTAAACGAGCGCATAAACACTACTTGTGACAAGCCATTATGAATGTATGTATGTACGTATGTGTGTTGTACTTTGGCGCCTGGCAAATTGACAGATGTTTTTTTAGCGTCCATTAGACAAACCAACATCAATATTGCCAAGTACAATTATTATGATATTACAATAATTTATTGTTTTAAACTATTTAATGACTTGTATTTCTCAAAATTTAACAAACATTCTTTTTATTTCTATTCTTTAAGACACATCACCGTAATTCGAATGATGAACGTGTACCCAACCCACATTCACCTCATGACATTAACGCTGGTAACAGTATGCATGTTGTCACACCTCACAGTTTGCAGCACTCTGCTTCACGCTCTACCATGAGACATTCCATGTCTAATTCCTCCAGCAGCACACCCGCTTCTCCTCAGCTAAGTGGCATTATCACTGCCAGCGGTGGTCAACTATTGTCGAATGGTCATCACTACCAATCTCAATCATCGTCACAATCATCAATAATCTCAACGATACCAACATCGCAACGTGTTCTGGAGGAGATACTGGGCAAGGGTGCGCCGTATCCCATGATCTGTCTACCCTCGAGTGGTTATTGGGTCGATGGTACCGATCATGAGTGCACCTATGATTCGAGAGGCAATCCCATGTTGCCACAAACCACCTGGATGGCTAAATTCGAAACAGACGATACGGCCAAATGTTATCGGCGGTTTTACGCTGCGCGAGAACATTCAAATTTAGTAGGCTACGATGAACAACTTGGCCCGGTTCTGATTTCTATCAAAACGGAAAATGTTGCAAACCAGGAGCACATACGCATCTTGCTGCGCCTGAGAACTGGTACTATGCACGAACTGATACCAGTATCGTGCCTGGGCCCAACACCAAGTCCCAATAAAATGGTCCGTTTGTTAAACGATCAAATCAACGTTGACAATTTTATGCCTGTTCTCTGCCCTAAAGCCTCACAATTGATTGGAGTATACGATGAACATGTTCTAGTATCGAATTTTAAATTCGGTATTCTTTACCAAAGATATGGCCAAACTACCGAGGAAGAGCTGTTCAGCAACAACAACTCATCGGCTGCTTTCGAGGAGTTTTTGGATGTTATTGGTCAACGTATAAAGCTCAAGGATCACAAAGGCTACAGAGGGGGTTTGGATATACAAAACGGTCACACTGGAGATACCGCTATTTATGAAGTGTTCAAGGAACGTGAAATAATGTTTCATGTTTCCACGATGTTACCCTACACGGAAGGTGATCCTCAACAGTTGCAGCGAAAACGTCACATTGGCAATGATATTGTCGCGATCGTATTCCAGGAATCGAATACGCCTTTTTCGCCAGACATGATTGCCAGTCATTTCTTGCATGCCTTCATCGTAGTTCAGCCGTTGGAGCCTAATACTCCCAATACACGTTACAAGGTCAGTGTGGCGGCTCGCGATGATGTTCCCTTTTTCGGTCCCACCCTACCTAATCCTGCCGTTTTCCGCAAAGCTCAGGAATTCAAAGAGTTTCTTTTGACAAAATTAATCAACGCAGAGAACGCCTGCTACAAGGCCGAAAAGTTTGCTAAATTAGAGTTACGAACTCGTACGTCTCTTTTACAAAATCTGGTAGACGAATTAAAAGAGAAGACTAGAGAATTTCTGGGGGCTGATTTAGTTGGGCAAATTGCTGCGAGTCCTACGCCAGAAACCCCTAAAACCGATAATACCACAGCGGGATCACGTTTTATTGATACAGTCAAGAAAGCCTTGATTTCGCGTGTACGCTCCCAGAGTGTTGACACTAGTAATTTGGCGAGTGTTGAGAAATTCTGTGTTTCAACGAAAATGAATTCCTCGGCCACCAGTACAAATTCGAAGAAGGACTCGAGTCTGGCAGAAACGCCTAATTTAAATGTAAGTATTTTCATTAAAAAAATTAAAAAATTTTTGTCGAATTTTTCATATTAAATTGAAAGTTTTTTATTTAACATTTTCTTAAAATATTACAGACTTGTACCCGTACTGCTTCCAAATCTTCTTCGAAATCAAAATCTTCTAATGACTCAACGTCATCCTCACCCGACATCACATCCCGGGGTCCCCTAAACAACGGCACAGCGAATAACAACAATGGCCATTGTTCGTTGACGAACAACAGCAAAGATTTGCAAAATGGAAATAGTTCCAACAACGCCGGCACAACATCCAACTGTGGAGGTGCTGCGGCCACTATGTCTGAAACTAGTGATGATTCCAGCTTGAACAGTGTAGATCTAGATCCAATGATGGGTCACTTAGATGGTGGTGCTGCTTATATTGACAGTGATACTGGTTTGGAGTCCATGTCGTCGGCTGAGGCTACCACAAAGGCCTGCTCTTTGTGTTTGGATGGTTCACAGGGCATTATGGGTTCGTCGCCCAGCAACGAAACTATGGTTATAATTGAGAATCTAAGACAGGAGGTGACCAGACTAAAATGTGACAAATTGGATTTGTTAAGACAGAATGTGGTAAAATTAATAACAATTGTTTAAATCTTCCGAACATTGTTCTGATTTTTTGTTTGTTTTTAATTGCAGACTTGCCAACGTGACATTAAGCGTCTGCGTGAACGTGAGCTTTCCCTTCAAGGTGACTTGGCTGCAGCTGGAAAAGAAATTTTACGCTTAAGAGATCTACTCAAGGAATATATGCCTGATTTAGCTGCTTCACCACTTTCGATTTCTCCCATTTAAACTGAAACTGGCGACAACGTACACAACAACGAGTATCTTGAGCGATATTTCCAATTTGCATTATCGCTAAAAGGTGCAAATTCTTAACGAAAAGAAAACAATTTGCCAAGCAAATTCTACCAATTGTGCCGTGTAAAACACTTTGCAAACAAATAGAAAAAACCAACAAACAAATGCTTAGCACAAAAACCAAAACCTTTAACAATCTGTGAATCCCGGGGGAAAATGTTAAAAATATATATTTTTGTTTTTGAAAAGCGTTTGACGAACAACCGCAACACAAAAGGAAAATAGCAAACATTTTATTTTAATTTATATAATATTTCTAATTAAGTTGATTTAATACGTTATTAGCAATTAACATAATAAAATGCAATAAGATTAAAGAAAGCATACACCACACCAACACAAATATCTACACCAAAAATATAATTTAAGTTTTTAATTTAAACAACAATCGCAAAGAAATTTATAAAATTTAAGACACAACCCTTAAGCAAAGATAATAGCTAACACTCAAAATTGAAGTTAATTCGGAATTTCAAATAGTCTAATAAAAATCTATCAAAATGAGAATTTTCAATAAACGTTTTTACTACCATCCATCGAATTATTAGAGGCAAAATTAGCAAAAAATAAATTATTTTTAAAATTATAGGTAAACTTGTATATGTAAATGGTAAAGATAAATTTAAAACTCGAACTTGTTTCAACAGTTGAAATAATAAAAAAGCTTAATCTCTTAATAACAGTATTTAACAGTTTCAAAATCATCATAAAAGAAAAAAAAACAAAAAGCTAAAATGGAAGCTTCTATCACATTTAAAAAGTAAATATATAGAAAAATATATACCAAATAATAGAAATACATATATTATATCATAATATTACTTTCTTGTTTTTATTTCTATCAAATGCATACCTACACTAACAACAATATATTCTTGTGTTTCGAAATATTCTTCAAACTCTTAAAAAAAAAAACAAAAAACATTTTTAAACCTAAATAACGAAAACTAAACATTTCTCTTTTTATATGAAATTCAACATTAAAATATCTTTCTACATACATGTGTACATGCATGCCTACAACCATTTATATAATAGAATTTATATCCATCATTTCCTTGTAATACACACATACATACTTAGTTTAAACCCAAAATCCATTTTGTACATACATACATACCTGCTATGAAATAGAGATAAACAATTTGTATTAACACTACATTAATATACATACATGCATATATTTGTGGAAAAAAATGTGTTAAAAGATCTAAACAGAAATTATTATCAATAATAGAAAATAAAAACGTAATCAAGTTAAGTGCATATAATAAGGAGTAATCACACGTGTGTAAAAACACACATTCATACATAAATACATACATAAAAATATCCATATTTAAATTTTCCTTAAAAAAAGTTTGCAATAAAATAAGACGTACATACATGTACACATTAACTATTTAACAAAATACTGAAATATACTCTTAATATTTCTTTAAAATTACACAAGAAAAAGGAAAAGATCGTTGTTTTTGAATATTATCTCAAACGCATATTACACTCACAAAAAATTAAATAAAAAATATTTTGATTAGAAAACGTAAAAAGTCACAATTCTTTTTTACTTCTTTATTTTATTATTTTTGAACTTGGCTATCATCAATCAATATCAATTATTTTACAATACGTTGGTTCTCCAAATGTTTTTATTTGCATTTAAAATATTAAATTAAAAAGAAAAGAATTACAGGAACTGTTTTTTGTTACAACTTTTTTATATTAATATTTTTTATTATTAATTATTATGTAGTTTATAAGATTAGAGCAACATTAACAAGTTAAGCCAATATAGAAGTAAATAACAAACAAAGTATAAATTATAAAGATATTTATGATGTTGCAATTATATAAAAAAAAAAGCAAACAAACATACAAACGTTTTCAAAATGCAAGCTTAAATGAAAGAGAATTCAAATAAACTTTATATTTTATTGCAAGATGAACTACATTGATAATGAAGAAATATTAATAAAATCAGACAAATATAAAATTAAATGAAAACTAAAACAAACAAAGAAATCGTGTAATTTTATTTAAATTGGGAAATGGTAATTATTGAATACTAAACATTGATTATCATCTATCTTCCTCATGTTGGTAGCACATGACAGCACTAGTGAACTGTAAAGCTAGTGAGCTTATTTTAGATACATATTGGTGGTGCTGCCATCGTATTTTTGAAAAATTTTAAATTTATAAACAAAAGCGACTTTTTCACATTTTAATACATTCAATCTTGTAGGTGATAAAAATTTCCACTTTTCGTATGAAAATCGTTTTTCCGAAATCTACTGGATCGATATTCTTTTAAGCCTAGCAATGCGGTCCAGGTTCAACTAGTATAATTATGTAATAATATATGAATACGAATGAAACGGGGTGATAATGACCGATAATATTCAACGAATGTTTTACCAAAAATAATCGTCCGATTCATATGCACATTTTCCTTAAAATTTTCAGTGGGTGTGGCAACGCGCCACACCATATTTAATCATTGTTTTCGTTTAAATTCTGTAAACTTATTAATCAATATTCATCTGGTATGATTTTCGTACAAAACTTATTATTCATTAAGAAAAAATCAAAAAAATATTCATCAATTAATTTTTAGCGCTTCATTTAAAACAATTGATTTGAAAACGAACTATTTCTATCAAATTTCTGATAATTTTAAAGAAATAACTAAATAATTAACCTAATTGCGCCCTAAGGCATGCTACATATTTTACGCAAAGTGATATTCGCATCAAACACTTGTGCTTGTTTTCGTATAATTTCCTTGAATTTAAGTTTTTTGCATTTTTTGCGAAAACTACTTGGCAGATTTGGCTGGAAAACACTATTGAACCGAAACTTTACACGCTGAATCTGAAAATCGCGACCAAATTTCAATCTGACGAGTTTTTGTACAATTTTGACCATTTTCGGGTATGTGTCTTAAGTCATTTGAAATTATAAAAATTAGTTTGTGTCTTAAGTCTTTGTTTCATAAAAGGTAAATCAAATGGATTTTAATTTACAAATGCACATTTCTGACACTTTATTGTACGTTTTGTTTGAATGTTAGTAAAATATCGAAAACAAAACTGCGAACCCCAATTACTTCACAGACAAGAACAATTTTTAAGAGCGTAATTTTCAGTTTTTTCGGTCTTATTTTTTTTAGAGCAAAATGTATACGTGTGAACATACATAGATGTACATATAAGTGAATAATATAAAGTTTGACATTTTTTATACTGCTGCAACACTTTAATTTTGTTTTTCACATCATCAGCTGTCACATTTGTTTAAAAATCTTTCAATTTAATAACAATTTCTTCAAATGATTGATTTTTGTGTTTATATTTTTAAATGGTCGGGATGAATCACTTTTTATAAAAATTCGTGCTGTTTTAATTCATTCATTCATTTTAGACTTTGCACGACCAGCCTGTTTTCTTTTTCGATTTCAGTCGACTAATGACAAATACGCTCTGTTAAAAAAAAGCAGCAAACCTGTTTTTTTGTGTTGCTAGTGCGAAGTTGTAGATGGTATAAACTTTACGTCAACAAATAACGATACCCTTCATCTCTTTTGCCTATAAGCAGTCATTTTTTGCTGGCATAATTGTTTTCGTGTGCGAAAGCACATTGTATAAATTGTCGTTATTAACTAATTAAATGTTTTTTTTTGGCAAATCAAATTATTAAATACAAAAGTTAACTCTGACTTGAATGTATAAAACAGATATTATTTTTAAGATTATCGACTATCTTTTCGCAATATTTGTTTATTTAACACACGTAATATGTAATATAAATTTGCATGTGTCAATAATGTGGAGTTACTTGCATACATTTTGCTTTTTATTGACTATCGTTTCGAACTTTTTTCTTTTTATTATTATTTGTTTAAGAATGTTTCCTAAATGTACCAACCTGTTATTATTAGTGTTGTATGAAATAAAAACAATAATTCAATTTTTCTGTTGTATATTTAAAACATCTATACACTTTTTTGTTTTTCCTTGTTTTTTTTTGTTTTTTTTGGTTTTTTGTTTTTGTTTTTAATATAACAATATTTAGCTAAATTAAAAAATATATAAATTCAAATTGTTTACCCTATACAAAAATATTACAAATAAGAATATTTATAGTGAATTCATTAAACAAGAGAAAAAAAATGTTTAAACATAAATAATGATAGCAATATTTATACATAATTATAAATCACAAAATCAATTGGTTTGTGTAGGTGGTCGTCCATCTTAATAAATAAATGTTGTGTTTAAAATCTAGAAAAATAAAGATCCTTGGAAACTGTGTATCATGTAAATGTAAAGATTAATTAAATGTACTTTTTAAACATTTCTTCTTTTATTTTTTAATAAACAACAATCGAAAATATATGCATAAATTATTATTCATTATTTTCTACTGAGCAATTAAACTGGTACTTATCTACTATTATTTTCTTCACGTTTTTTTTTTGTTTTTGCTAAAAAATATTTTTAAAATAAAATATCTAGACATGGAGGGTTGTTGTTGTTGTTGATTTTTTTTTTTAAGTTTTATAGTAAATTTAAAACTAGTTGCAATTATAACATTATTAATTTAAATATTCGAATACATGTAGAGACAGAGAGAAATAGTAAAATATTTAACATAATGCACTCTATTGTATGCACATTAAGATAAAAAATCTTCTTATTTTTTATTGTACGATTATGTCAAACATATAGATCATAATAAAGACAAAGTATTGTATTTGTTCTACAACATTTCCAAATTATTCTTAGTTGCATTTATTGACATCGTGGTAAATCATAATATTCTTAATCTTAACTGAAATTCATTTTAAAAAAATGGTGACAAAAGCAAATCATTAATATTTTAATGTAAAATAAATATGCAGTGTTAGTCTTTTTCATTTACACAAAATATATTCTTTAAATCTAAATAAATGTTGCTGTGGTAGTATTGAATGAAATGCAAAGGAGAGATTGAGGTAAAATTTGCTTAATTAGCTGCAATTTTTATGAAATTAAAAGAAAGCTTTTGCTTTTATTTCATTCAAACATTTTTATACAATTTAATTTTCTTTCAAACAATTTTTATTTGAAGAATTTGTTATGGATGTTAGTAAAATGCCAAATGAAATGCAGCCTTTCGAAATTGAATTTCTTTCAAACAATTTTTATTTGAAGAATTTCTTATGGATGTTAGTAAAATGGCAAATGAAATGCAGCCTTTCGAACTGGAAAATGTCAAATGCTTTTATCGGGTTAAATGGAAATTTTGTCTGCTTTGATTTTATTTCGGTAAAATATTCGTTAAAGTCTTTTGATTTTTTAAATTGATATACAAATAGAAATTTCTGAAATATTATTAAAAACAATTGGAAATGGTGTAGTTGTAAAGCACCAAAACATATTTCCTTTTTGTGTTTGGAAAATTGCTGATAATTTTATAAATATTATTACATTAATCTTTTCTTTACTACTGAAACAATATACTTAAATAAAAATGCTATTCCACATGACCAAGGTATATTTACTCCAGGTAGACTTATGTCCACAGCTGATCATTGTTTTGTTTACGCATTTCTCTTCCCAAATGTCAAAATTTGTTTACCTTTTTTTGTTCGTTTACAGATCTTGCTTTTACTAGATGTGTATGTATCATAAATATTTTTTTTATTTACTAACATTTTGCTACTAATTTTATCAGCTGTTTTAGGTTTCGTTTTGACATTTAGGAAGTTTTTTGTAGCAACAAAATACATGGTGCGTCTACCTTTACTTAAAGTACCTTGCACATGACCAAGTTGTAGATTGTTATTTAAACGAATATTTAGAAAAACAGTAAGAAATTTTAAATTTTGGATTCTAGTGTTTAAATTTGATTTGACTTATCATAACGTGTGAATCTTAAATAAATGTTTTAAGATAAAACTAAATTGGAAATGATGTGTCTGGTATAAATAGTTTGTTTAAATGAAATAATGCCAAAGAACTTTGAGTTAGTGTGAATGAAGTATTGATTTTATATTAAATACACAATTGTGACTAAATATATTATTCAATTTACAATCAATTATGGCTCATTACAGTTGTGAATTAAACAAATATGTTTTGGCCATAAGTTCAGCGGCAACAACAATTAAGTCATTCACCATTTACATATAAAGCAAAATTTCATCAACTCAGTATTTAACTTTTAGCCTTTAAATGAGTCTAGAAATATTCTGTATATTTCATCACTTCATCTAACATTTTTAAATGCTCACATATTTAAAAGTTCACATATTTAAACCGTTTTGCATACTTATGACCAATTAACTTATCGTTTATCAAATACCCTTAGAGGTATTGTGTTGGGACTTATTATACAAAGTATTAAATTTAAACAATTTAAAGATGGCAGCACTAACATATTTTTCTTAGTACGAGTTTTGTTTTCTCTGTGATTTTTCAGTAAAACTTTTTTTGAAATGAGTTATGACAGTTGTTAAGTTAGTTTTGATAGTTCCTACGTAGTAATTATGATTTCTTCTTTAAGGAAATAAAATATATATATTAAGAAAACCTTTTTTGTTTTTGTTCATTTGAGTGTCAGAAGAGATTTACCACAGTTGTTTAAGTGACCATAGTTGAAACGTTCAGCCAAAAGTGTTCAAAAGAAATTCAGTATTTCAAATAAGTAGTATAAAAGAGTTTAATTGTTTTTATTGCAGGTATTTCATCTTGTTCTTCGTACTGTAGTGTAAATTTATATTCATTCATCTGTAAGAGCAAAAAACAAACTCAAATTAAAAATATTCAAATTGTTGTTATTCTTAAAAAAAATGTTTGAATTCTTTAATGTACTTATATTGTAAATAAATATGAAAGGTAACTTAAAACTTACGCTAGCTATTAAGAAAACGTTTTCTATAAAAGCTGTAAACTCGCTGACAATATAAAAATGATGTTAGTAACCTTTTCGTTAAAATTAAAAAAAAATGGACTTAAAATACAAATTTCCATCGATATAAAGTTTATATTTAATTAAGTACTTTATGTTAAATAAAAACAACTAATAGTGCTAGATTTAGAACATGGTACAAGAAAACTATGTAAATTCGTCGCAACAGACAATTTGTTTTTGTACAAAGCTTGTCAGCGCTGTCATCACGTATTTATATTTTTCTTTAGCGCATGTGAGGGATAGAAATATTAAGTTTTTTTGCGGTCTAAAATTTATTCATAAATATTTGATTGAAATATTTCGCCAAGTCCCGTTTAAAATAAAAACATTGTTTAACACCATCATCTAGTTAATAAACATGTGACAAAATGCAACAATGTACTTGCAAATTGCTTTAGCGACATCTTAAGCTAAAGGCAAACATTAAACTTGTGGTAATGACGAGCAAAACAGAATACATTAACAACAGAGGTTGGTAAGATTCGTACTAACTCAGTGATATACGAAAGATATGAAATCAATTAGAACAAATAATTCTGTGTTTCAATTTTCAATAAAATACTGAGTTAAATAGTTGATATTTACAGACAACACTTGTAGTTCTGATCGAAAGAGTTCTGATGATGACATAACTAACTAAGTTTTCCTAGATATTCTGTCATTATCGCATTAAACTCACAGTTTAAATATAAATTTAATTAAAAATAATATAATAACGACTGCACTGATTGTAATAAATTTTTTTTATTGTTTGTTATAATCTAACTAAGGTTTTTACGGAAATATGCCCATCTTTTTAATCGACTGGATCGATTTGTCAAATTTTTTTACTAATCTATGAAGCTCAAGAATGGTTCTAACGGAAATTTTTTCTATTTGTAATCTTAAATATTTTTGCATTTTACTTTTATCTCATTTGTCTTACTCCAACCAAAAATCGATACGATCGGTGCAAGTGAAGTGATACGCCAAATACAAAAAACGTTTTTTATGATTTATTTCAGGAACAACAAATGTTAAAAGTTTTTACTGCTATTGGGTGAAAATATATGACTCAACCGACCACTTGGACCTCTTTCCCATTTTAGTGAAATTTTGTATTAACCATGCCTGTGAGAGTGAAAGCTTTGGTGCACAATTTAGGCCTATTATCATGACTTACTCGCGAGATACAGCGACTCGAAAATCTGAAAATTCATCAATAATGTACCATAATTGAAATTTATTTCTGTTTTCGGAACTTGAAGTTTCTTATTTAAAAAGATGTTCAATTAAAATTTGATTAACGGAGAAAAGCAATGCATTTTTTTTTTAATTTTTCGAAATTGCTCATATAATTTTTCAAATTTTTTGAGATTTGCCTCTGTTTAAATCACGGGCCATCTAACTTATCTCTAGGTCCTATACTCATCTCTAGGTTCTTGTGGCAAGAAACAGCCACTCAGCATTATTCGATATCCATATTATGGAACATTTGTTGCAAAACTTTTAAGTTTGTTGACGGAGAAGGAAAAACGAATTTAAAATGCAGATCATATTGGACTACTTAACCAAGTCATTTTTAAACAAGAATTTGCAGTAAAGCGACAAATGTTCGTGTGTTCACGATTGTATTAGTGTTGTCAAATAATGTTCATTAATGTATGTACTCCATCGAGTAGTGAAAGAGAGTAGTTTTGAGACCACTCCGATTTAATAAAAAGCTGGGTTAGGTCGTGCCCTAAGACATCTCAATGTTAAATCGACCATATTTTCTCCATATATTTGGGATATCTCTCGACTAGTCCTAGTCCATTATGGAGTAAACTAGTTGAGTTATCTGCAGGTATGTTTTATGTACATACATGCAATTTTCTTTTGTTCTTTTCATTCACTAAAAAGTTTGCCAGATGAAGCTATGTATTTAAAAAAAAAAAAAAGTTTCGTAAGCCAAGTCTCAATATATGGCGATAATAAGCCCAGATTTTATATGCATGGATTTCACCAAGTTTCATTCGTTTCGGCTAGGAGCGGGTTTAAAGTGATATATTTTTCAGTTGGTTATAAAAGGAAGCACAATATTAGACATTTGAATAAAAATTTTATAATTTATTCCAATAATTAGATGGGATCTAATAAAGGGGCGTATATTTTTAATGAAGTATCTGCAGAACTATAATTGTTTTAGGCTTTAAATACTGTTAAATTGGTTATGATACTAGTCTACTTTTTCCAGAGCAAAATAAAATGGAGCAGAGGACGTTGTGACGTATTATTATTTAAACCAAATTCTCCATTCTCATAGATTCTTAAATAAATACCTCGAAGTGTTGCAAACGAATGGATAAAATAAATAAATTTTCCCCCGTAATGGGTGGGTATAAAATAAACTGTGCAAACAAATAATGTGCACATTATTCTTAACAACAATATGTTTTAGGATTTATATCAAACACCGAATACAGTTGAATGATTGCACAAATCTAAAAATTAACATACCATTTTCGTTTTTATAACTCTATACTCCGGTTAAATTGTCACGTCATTTGTATGTATGTACACATGTACTGTGCAATTATTCATATGGCACTTTAACCATCTGAGAGATCCGGTGTAACCCAACCAAACTTTTCGTGTGTTTTAACCAATGAACGAAACGATTCCTCAGCTCTACGTCTGTAAAAATAAATAAGAAATAAATAAGAAATAAATAAATCAGTTATGCACACATGGACAAATGTCCATGCATGCATGGCAGTTCATGAATGTGTATGTATGTTGGGCGTTTTGCTTACTTGCTAAATTCCTTGGTATTTTTAGTTTTTCTCATTATGCGTCCTTGACCTTTAACTAAACTTGCAGAAAATTGCATTAAAACTGCTTCGACGGTATACGCACTAGCCCAGCCACGCGGTGTTAATAATTCCATACAAATGGCACCACCATCCATCACATAACCATTTTCTATATGCGGCTCAACAACACGCATAAATGGTGGTGCAAATGGGAAATTATCCGGAAATGCCAAATGTAAGAGTATGAAGGGAGTACCCAACTCCACCATGTCTTTGGCTAATTTTGAATCGGGATCAACGGCGTACAGTCGGACATACCATTCATACAGGTTATCATTTATAAGTTCCACCTGCAGAGTTAGCAAATAAATATTATTATTTTACATTTAAATAATTTAGACATAAATACCGTGAATACTGGATTACTTTCGCATCCTTGTATTTTTTGTATTTCCTTGTATTCTTTCATAAGTCTACGGGCTCTAACACTATAATCCGGAGCTGGATTTATTGACATGGGTTTGATTCTATACAGAAAAGTTAAAACATAAAAACTCTTTTAAAATTTCTCGTTTATTAAAATTTTATTAAATAGAATTTGTATTAAAATTCTTTTGCAAACATTATTATTGGTAATTGAGAGTAGTCTGATCAAATATTTGGTTTTTGTTTAGAAACTTCAAAGCGTTACTTCAATTAAGACACACTATTTCATACGAATCATTAATACATATCAATGGATATGCCTGGATACATATTTGTATATCAATATCATATATTTTATGATAAATCGTAATTGTTGAAACAGGTTGAACATTTTCAATTGTCAATTAATGGAATTCATATTAGTGAGATGACTACAATTGCTTGACCTTGCAATAATACACATTAAAAAGTGTTAAATTTGAAATGCAGGCTTTAATGTAAAAAAAAATATTTAAAACAAACATATTTTCGAAATTTCAATACAATACTGTAAAGACAACCGTCATTTTGTTTTTCAATAAATGCCTGAAACTGTAAAGAGACAACTTTTTTCTCTGCTGTAAAAACGTTCTTGTTTTTAATTTCAAAACCCACTTTAACTGCGTTTTTTTTTTGTTTGTATTCCGATAACCAATAAGAAAATAAGCAAAGTTTAACTGCAGCAGGCAATATAAAGAAAAGCAATCAGCTGTTTGGATACGACTACCTTATTAATCTACCTTAATTACTTACTTTTTTTCCAGTCTTCTTATACGTTTTCCTGGCGATTCCGGAAATACTGCTGGCTTTTTTGCAGTACCTTCGGCTTCAACATTTTTCTCTTCTTGCTTTTCATCATTTTTTGTTGTACTACTTTTAAAAATTTTACGCAGTGATGAGACAACTTTCTCCTTTGATCGGGACATGCTTTTGCAGTTTCCTTAATACGTTTTAACAGTTTAAATTTTGACGGTGGTATTTGGTTTAATCTTATCAAATAGTATAGAGTACAATTTAGCTCATGTATTATTATATTTGAAAAGATAAATCAGTCTAAAAATAAATAAAAAAATGTTGTGTTGCACTCCAAAAAATCTGTAAAAAAAAAAATTTATTAAAACTTTAACAACGTTTTACAATGAAATTTCAGAAATTTGATTAAAAATTGGAGACTAGTTATGTAATTGCGGCGAATATTCGCATACTTCTGGACATTCATATTCACTAAAACCTAAAAATTAATATTGGCTAGATCACTTTAAGTGACACATACACACATTGATGCTGATATAGTGTATTTAAGCCGATTCTCATAAGATTCCCAGGCTAGGTGCGATACAAAAAAAGGTATGACCATGTTAAATATTGTGCATTTTACGGTACGACATAAAAAACAATTGACTTATAACTCTTACTGTCGCATTTTTCCGAAACTTTTATTTACACAATAACGAACTGGTGTTGTTACTAATAATTTTACTAATTTAGATTGTTTAAATGTTTATTTGGATTTTCTGCTGCTGAACATTTAAAATCACACACAATGGAATACGTACGAGCACAAACTAGCAGAGACGAATAATTATTTGGTTTGCCTAACCAACGAACCAACAAACTGGATACCAGCCAAACTTTTAAAACACAGCTGGAAGGTCCGGTCCATTAAAAAAAAAAACAAGGAGGAATAAAAAAGTGTTGTGAAAGGATTACAATTTAAGTTACAAAGTTATTCTTGAATGACAACTTTTTAGCAACTTTTTAGTGATGGTTTTCTTAAATGCTTGTTAATAACTATTAAAATTTACAAACATATCCTTCGTGTTTAAAACAAATATTTTTTAACTAAAATTTTTCATGTAAATCTGTACACCAATCAATAGTGAACTTTACACTGTTTCCAAAATGCTGGCTTAAATATTCAATTTACAAATAATTTGGATGAAATGCTCGAAAAAGTGGTGCAAAATTGGACCTTACGAATGGACCATTTGAACCGGAGCCGCGGGCAACATTTACATGAAGTTTTTTTTAAGAAGTAAATGGCAAAGTTTGAAAACCCTTTGAACTGATTTTTTTTTTGGATTTTGACAAACATACCCAGCAAAAAATAATGCAAAAGAAATAGTGAGTGCGTAAGTTTAACCCATGATGAAGTGGCTCAATTTAGGTGAAACGTGTCATTGGAGAGCATATGAAAAGTAATCCATGTTTCATGAGTTAATAATGTTTGTTTACATGAAATTTCAAGTTATTTTGCATGTATTTGCATGTATTTTGAAGCACATCAATAATGGCTAATCATTTTGTTTTTGGAGAAGGCATTCTTCATGGCTCCTCTAGCACTTATGAATTGGATTAATCAAAAATGTTATTCACATTGACCTAGTGCAATTTTTTTTTTGCTGGGTATGCTTGGACACAAAAAAATATTTAGCTGGGCTGTCGCCACTATTTGTGTCTTACGAAAGAATACGCAACTGAAAAAACTACATTTAGCCTGTAGTTAGTAGAATATTGTGGAAAGCGAATTTTACTCCAGCAGCCAATTTCGAATTCCGGACCTATCAATTAAATACCAAAATCATGTGATGTAACACCTCTGAATTTGTTTTCATTAGATTATATGAGGTTGAAAGTATTCGTCGATAAGCCAGCTACGAAGCAAAACTTTAAAGCCAGAATTACATTAGTAATTGGCACCTTGAACCTTTCGAATAAGCCACCTAAAGCATGATGCGGCCAACATTTCAATGAAATTATCTTTAAAAAGTAAATACCAAAGAGTTTTCTTGAATGCAATAACCAAATTTTGACACTCAAATCTATTTGAAGAGATTTTCGGTAAGTTTCAAGTTCTAGAAACTCCATTACTATACTTTTCATTTTAGGGAATGACTGGAGGAATTTTGTTTCGTTTTGTATTGTTATTGACTTGGTTTAATGTTAAAAGTATGTGAAAAAAGTGAATTTAGTAAAAGGTAGACATACTAAGTTTTAAAAGGACTTTCTTGTCAGGTGCAAAAAATTTAACATTAGAGGGGAAGGACCCGAGATATCATATATAACATGTTTAATTTGACGTAAGATTAAAAAGTCACCCAGGGCAAAAATAAGGCCATAGTCAAGTCATAAACGCGGCAAAAAAGGGCGACCCGCCCTAATGTACATACATACTCAGCTAAGATATCGGAAATGGTGTTTATAACTAAAATCAATTCTTATCAAAATTTTCATATCATAAATAATGATATACAAAATGTCATATTAAAGCAATTTGCATTTTGGCAATGGCTTGCATGCTTGTCATTTACATTCATATTGTGTTTTGTTGTGCCTTTCTTTGTACTGTTAAAATAGTACAAGTAACATAAAAAGTTTATTTTGCAAACTACATAACAACAACATAAATACATTTCTGTGAATTTTTGACAAAACATATCAAGTCGAGATAAGAAAATTTGCAAGTTTTCTAATCATTTAAATAAAATCTTCAAACTGCTTTAATAACGCTAATCGAAAGCTTTTTTCATAAAATATGTTAAGATATATCCAGTACAAAAGTTAATTGATTTAGTTTTTTTTTCTTCGGTTGACTTTTCTATTTTTGCTATTTAAGGACATATTTCAAAATTCGACATAAGTTGTTTTGCAAAAAGGTATGTATGTACAGTGAAAGCTTTACTCGCGAATAGCTATTATAAGCAGACATCTCCCTTGTGAACAGTTGAAACCCATAAATTGAAAACCAATGTAAAAAGATTTTCAGCGGTAAGTGTTCACTTATGGGACTTTTACTGTATGAACATAACCATTGCAAGGTTAGCATGACCTTTTAGCGTATAAATATAAAATTTTAAAATAAAAAATGAACACTAATTTAGTGACCACCGTACAGTGATTAGCGTGAGTCATGCATGTTCGCAAGCAATAACAAATAATTTTTCTTTATTTTATTTGAAAAATAAACAGTAAAACCGGACATAATTTTATTTAACACTACTGGATGAAAGCACATTAGAAATTTAGATTTATAAAAATTTATCGTATATCTAAAAAACCAAACAAATTTAAAAAAAAGTATATTAATTAATTATGATTTTTTTTTAATATATCACTAAACAAAAGATTTTAAGTTATGTACACAGAAAAAATGATTGATTAGAATTTGTTAATTTTTCGACTTTTTGATTTAATTTTCATCTTGAGTTTTATCTAATTTAAATAATTTATTAAATTGATATTAATTTTTTTTTTAATCTAATAAGTCAGTTGAAAAAAGTATTGAAAAAAATTATAATAATGAATTGTTATTAATTTTTTAATACTGTTTTAACTAAAATTTTTCTTGATATTTTTTTCAATTAAACTATTAATTTTCCTTTATTTAAAAGTATCTTTTTATAGTTATAATTTCGAAATTATAAATTCATAAATTATAAATTCATATTTATTTTTTTTTTGTGTATGTGATTTTTCGTCAATCCAAGTGTGTAAACATTTCGCATCTGAAGTCCTTTGCATTGCCTACTTTCAGTATAATATGTTGAAATTCATTCCAGAAACGAATGGTGTCTTTCAAATATTTGCTTACGGTATGGTTTATTTTATTGCCCCGATTCGATCTTGAAAATTTATCCTTTTGTAGATTAAAGTTTTTCCAATAAGCGTAATATGATTTCTTTTAAAACCCAAACACTTATTGTTAAGGAAATTTAAAAGTTTTTTTTAATGTGAAGTACAATCGATACAATTAAGTTTTAAATAAAACATCATTCAAATGGCCTCCACGAATTCTTCTGCAGGAACGAATTCGATTAATCCAATTTTTGAGCACTTTTTCCACGTTAATGGGTTATGAAAGAAAGTGTTGTATGCTCGACTGTATGTATTAGGAAAACAAAATTTTTTTTCTGACAAGGCAGTGGTGAATATATTGAGAGAATATTTTTGCGAAATGCAAGTTGAATACATTTTTAGTTAAATACTACTGTTTCTTATACCACTGAAAATATATGTTTAGATATCGATATATTTTATAAATTTGAATTTTAGTAAACATATAAAAAAAGCAAAAAATGTTACTACGATTGTTCTCACGTAAGCCAATATTTAATTTAGAAAACGCATTTTCTCTCACGTAAACACCTTCACAAATAAGTATGTACACATGAGAGTGTGTAAATGGGTTAATGCATCCAAATATAACTTAAATAAAAAATAAATATCCTTAATTTGCTTATATTCTTACATACAACATGAAATGGAAAAAATGCTTTAGGCAGTTTTTCTTAATAAAAATGTAAAAAGTTTCGATATTTGGTATCGTTATATGAATCTAAAAATTCATGGTACAATTATAGCAGGTAACCGCGAGATTACAACAATTGAACAATAAAACAAACAACAGGCCTTTTTATTGTTGTAATGTGATAAGAACTGTCAAACAGCAAAGGGGTTGATAAAAGACAAATGAAAAACAAGCAAGAAAAAACGCCATTAAACGAAAATTGATTCATTTTGTTTATCATTTAATAAACTTACTTTTAAAGTTCGTAAGAAAAATTTGTGATGTGTGTTAATTTTGTAACAAAATATGTTTTGTATTTAATATTTATATGAACATCAAAGATAAAACACCTGGTGGAACAGAGAAAAAAGTTCCATTTCCTTTTTTTTGTTTTGGCATACACTACACTTTCTCATTTTTTTTTCTTTAAATTAGTCTATTTTTCTAATTATATATTTAAGTCTATCCAAAATTGTTATTTATTATTAATCACTTTGATTTTCTTTTGAAATTTATCACTTTTTACTTTGATTAAAAAAGCTTGTTTACTTTTAAGCTAGAAATTTAACACGTGTTGAAAAAACATAAACAACATTTGACAGTTCGTATCACAAAATAAGCAAATAAAAAAATAATCAGCTGGCTTTCCAAGACTACCTGCTATAATTGTACCATGCTAAAAATTTAAATAATCAACGTCAATGCCCACATTTACATATCGTTACTTTAACGTAGAACGGCCCTAAATAATTTTTAAGTTGAGTTTTTTGCATACTCTACCGCTTCTCTTTTTTAACACATTTAAATAAAATAGTTAACTAAATTATTCGTGATTTGCTCGAAATTAGTCTTTAATAATATTTTTTTGCTTGTTGGCTTTAGCTGGTATATGTAAATTTTAATGCTGCTTATGTCAGATCATCTGTAGATCTTTAACCAAATTCAAGAACATTTTTAAAAACGTTACTTATAACAAATAAATATCATTAAAATAATAAAAAAAATTAAAAATGTTTTTTACTCTTAAGTACTTCAAAAAAAGACAATTGGATTGGTAGATTTACAAGGTGTGCTAAAATGGTTTAAAAATATTATATCAATACACAATCTTGATTATCTTTCATTGCAAATTTAAAAATTACAAATGTGTTCTGTTTGTGAATACTTTGTTGATGCTACCCTTTTGCACGTGATTGTGAACTGGGCTATTGCATTATTCATTGCAAAATTTTTAAAGCAATTTTTAAATTTTAAAAAATCTAGACATTATGGAACACCTTGTAAATAAAAATACAAAGTTATACAACATTATGATGCCGGTTTAAAAATATTTTTTTTTACACGAAGCAACTTATTTTGTGCTTGCATTTGCAAGAAAATTCATCATTTAATAAAATAATGCGACTAAAGCTACATTCACATTTTGAAAATATTCTCTTTAATAAACATGACCACTATTTGTATGTTATAAAATTATTAAATGTTATAAATTGTAGTTGCAGTTTGATTTGAACAGAATTGCTTATCAAACAAAAATTTATTTATTTCGGGATAAATCAATACGTTACGTCTATTTCATCAAATACTAGCTTAATGTCAACATAGCATAAGTAAAATTTTAATGGCATCGACATCGGTTAGCAGTACTTAGTTTACAGTAACAACTACCGAATGAAAATTTAAGAATCGCTTGATGTAGGTTTGAAACAAGCAAACAGCGGAACAGGTGGAATTTATGGGTAGTCGTGAATACAATAACTTGCCTCAGAAATTAAAAAGTGAAAAAAAAATTTTTTTAAGGCTTCTTATTTTAAACAACACATTTTGCAATATAAAATGTAAATGAACTTAGAATCTTAGAATAAAAATATCGCGACTACAAAACTTTAGATTTTATTAAGTTCTAAGGCTTTCCTATGTTAAGGTAGCGATATATATTTATGTATAGCTTTTTAAAATAAATTTATATGTATGTATGTTTCAAAATTGGTTTATACGTACATACATATGTGGTATGTATTTACTTAACTGTGTATGTATATCGCAAATTCATATTGTCTGTATTTTTACTTACGAGACATTCAAAATCAGGATGAGTAAAAATTACAAAAACAAAAAATGCGTGCATTATGTGTATGTATGCATATTGTTTTAAAATTTAACTTCTTTGTTCTAAATAAATGCGTCGTCATCAGCAACAGCATGATAAAAAAAGACAAATACCAAATTGACAACGTTTATATGGATGGTCATTTACAACGCAAATCAGGAATAAGAAAAGTAAACTGCAGCACATGTTTAAATACGTATTATTCGCTTTTATAAATTTGTGTATACATGTACATACATACAAAGCTATTTAGAAACAAATTAATATTAATAAAACAACAAAGAACATAATTTATGCCAGAACCTCATACATACGTCTAAAGGCAAATATATTCAGCTGTAAAATGCCAACGCAATACATATTCATGGCTTTTATTCTTTAATAGTGATACGAATACGAGAAATATATTTTAACACGTCTCTGCCGTAAGTGTGCAGTGTATCACCCTGACTACCAATCGGTTTAACTTTATTTAAACTTACATATGTACATATATAATACATAAATGCATTTTTACTATTTGCATATTTATAGCATGCATTTAGATGATGCAGCAATAACTACAATAGCACTAGCAGAAGAAGTTATGAATATAGAAAGTAAAGCAACAATGAAAAAAGCGTTTAAATTTTTAGGAAGCAAACTGTATGCACCTTCCCTTATACGCGTAAAACTTGCGCAAATAGTGCTAAAATGCATCGCTATGTACTTATAACATAAAATTTTTTCACTGAATGGTACTAGTCGGAAGCTTTAATGTACGTTCATAACTACTAACAAAAATCTATACACTTTTAGATTTGTGCATTCATATTATATATGTACATTAGTAAGTACAAAATAATTTCAGTTTCATTATTAAAACTTTTATTTTTTATTTTTATTATCTTCTGTTTTTAAAGACAAGGAACCCAGAAACAAACAAGTAAGAGCGCTATATTCGGCCATGCCGAATCTTATATACCCTTCACAACGTGTAGTCATGCAATAACAGTAGTTTGTATCACCATTCATCCCATATTAAATACGTACATACATATAAAAAACATACATATGTATATAAAAACATCCCATTGTAAAATTATAAATTTACGTATGTATGAAAAAAAAAAATAGAAATAAAAATTTAAAAAAATAATTAAAAAAAAAATTTAAAAAAAAAATTATTAAAATATAAATAATAAATATAAAACGAAAAAAAAAAAATAAAAAAAAATTAAAAAAAAAATAATAAAAATATAAATAATATATTAAATAAAAAATAAAACAAATAAAAAAAAATTAAAAAAAAAAATTTTTTGGTTCAGCTGGGACGTTTTTTGCCACGTTTTCTCTAACCAGTATACACGTTTGTATGTTGTTGTTGTAATGTTGTTTTTGTGAAAAAAAATCGAGGTAGTCGTGGGTTTTTGCTCATATCTCAGTTGTTTATGTACCGATATTTCTGATTTTCAATACCGATCTACTCCCGAATATTTATGATATTTTAATACCTCACCCGGGTCCAAGCAATGTTGGGGGGCTTCAAAAAGTTGATTTCAACATACACACGGACAGACGGACAGACTGACAGAGCTTAATCGACTCCCCTATTCATAAGCTTTCAGAAAATATATACTTTATGGGGTCGGAAATGAAAATTGTAGAAATTTCACACGGAATGACAAACCTATATATACCCTTTTTCACTGTGTGAAGGGTATAAAAACCATAACAAAGAAAGACATATTTTTAATGTGTTGAAGTCAATTATTGTCGCCATTAATTTACAGCAACAATAAAAAATATGTATGTATGTATGTATGTATGTATGTATCTATATATGTAGGTATAAAAAACAAAACTAAAATTGCTCATGTGCAAGGAAATTATTAAATATACATACATATGCATGTTTTGCACATACACTACGAGTAAAAATTAATACCATAATTGAAAATCAATGTGCATTTATTTAAATTCTCTTCTAAAAACTTTGCTTTAAAAATAAACATCTAAACATGTATACTGTGTAAAAACAAATGTCAAAAACAAACACAAAATGTTCATTTTTTCTACTCAGATTTCTTTTGTACCAGGCTAGTAAGAAACAAAAAAGCCTGTTTGCACAAACTAACAACAAACTCAATGGCTACATTTATTGCACAACTTTTAAATTTGTTGATGATCGAGGAAAAGCAAATTTAAAAGGGTACAATGTATCATGTGCATACAGGCAATATTCTTTTGATGGTATGTATGTAAAAAAATATAACAAGTAAGACCACTATATTCGGCTGTTCCGAATATTTAATACCCCCCACCAATTTTGTGCTATACCAAAAAATTTATAACTCTTTTACGGTAGAAAATAATTTTTATAATAAAATATACTTTATTTTCTTTGTTTAAGTTCGATTTGTGATAAATTTCTCTCTACAATAGCCAATAACCAAAATGTGAAAAATTAAAATCAAGAAAATTTTTGTTTTTTCGACATTTCTTTTTAATATATTCCACATAAAAATAATATATGTACATAGATAGAACTGTTTTATCTCAAATAATATTCCATATTGAAAATATATGAATTTTAACAAAAGCCTTATGGAAGGTGGGCAATAAAGTGTTATATTAATTTTTTTAGTTTTGATGTAATGTTAGTCAGAAACATAAAAGAAATGCATTATATGGGAAATGGACCTGTCACTTTCTTTTTCCGTTATTGAAATATTGCCGGATCTAAATATTTAATTTTGCAAGTTTTGTTAAATAAAAATAAACTAAAAGAGGCAGTGTACGATTTAAATCTTCCTACATACGTACTCGCGTTTTATCCGATATCAGAGAGACATTTTTATGACCTACTCCTGCATTACAATATATAACTCTGATGTTTGAGATCTATTGTGATTTCAAAACGGACAGACTTTGCTAAATAGTCCTAAAATAAAATTAGGACTAATGGGGTTTAAAATGGATATTTCGATGTGTTACAAATGGAATATATATTTTTGTGATAGTTAACGGTCTCACAGTGTTTCGCATAAAAGGTTCCTCAATATTGACGAGAACAAACAAAAGAAAAAATTAAAAAAAAAAAAAATTTGTACATATTTGCGAACATACATATCCAAATACATATGTATTTGCATATGTATGCATATAGAACTTTACTTGTTTGTGTTTAATAATGTGATGTACATATAATTAAAAATACTACCGCAACAAATTTGTATTATGAAAGTATGTTGCTGAAATAAATAACACTTTTCATTGTCATTGTCAGTAAAGGTTTTCTTTTTATTATTGTTTTTATTATTTTGCAATTTAATAAAATATCATACGTTGTCAATAAGGCTTGTACACGAACCTACGAATAATTTGATTTTGATCAAAAATGGAATAAATGTTTTAAAGATCTCTATACCAAAAGAACGATAAACTCGCATGTTCGAATACAATTTCAATCTGCATACATGCATAAGTACGTATTTATGTTATAACAAATGTTCCAGTTGACAATATTGTGATAGTCAATTTCTAGGAATAAGAAGCCAAAACGTTTATTGGATTGAGACAAATATTGTATTAACATCTACATACGTTAACTTTGCATGGTTTTCAGTTTTCAAACAAAGAAAAAATTCTAACATATTTTTTTCGCATTATTGAATCGATTCGACTTTACGGACAAACTGACATAAGTCACACTCAAATTTAATGGAGTACTACGTTCACATTTGGAAAATATTTGCCTAAATAAGCCTAATTATTATTTTTGATAAATATTTGTTTAATGTTTTGTATGTGATATTTCCTACATCAAATATAGTAAAAAACAAGTAACAGTGCTATATTCGGCCGTGCCGAATCTTATAAACCCTTCACAACGTGTAGTCATGCAATAACAATTGTTTGTATCACCATTCATCTCATATAAAATACATACATACATACATGTAAAAAATTTTTTAAAAAAATTAAAAAAAAAAAATAATAAAATAATATATTAAATAAAATAAAATTTTTTTGGCTCAGCTGGAATTCGATGCTACGTTTACTTTAACCAGTATGTACGTAGGTTGTTGTTGTAATTGTAATTGTGAAAAAACGAGGTGGTCGTGGTTTTTTGCTCATATCTCAGAAAGTTATGGGGCGATTGTGCTGAATTTCAATAGCGATTCATTCCTGGATATTTCCAAAAGATTGATGCCATATAGAGATCTGAGGAACATAAAGTTGCTTCTAAAAGTTGATTTTAACCAATACACGGACAGACGGACAGACGGACAGACGGGCAGACGGTCAGGGCTTAATCGACTCCTCTATTCATAAGCTTTCAGAAAATATAAACTTTATGGGGTCGGAAATGAAAATTATAGAAATTACAAACGGAATGACACCTGTGCACCACAGGTGAAGGGTATAAATAATAATTATAACAATGGATAAATATAGTAAAACTTAAATAAATGTTAATTAAATTAATAAATTTTAGTGTGAACATACCTTAAGTAAGAAAATCATGTATATATGTATGTATGTACTTAAATAAATATGTATGTTTAAATAACCTTTAAAATCGTTTGTCATATGTACCACTAAATAGCCGAATAACAAGGATGCCGCTTACAATATAAGGAAGAAAAATAAAAAAACGACGATAAAACAACATTGAACACAAAACGAAATATTAAGGAACACACGTTCAACATTGTGGTAGTTAACAGAGTTTTTTAACCACCTCCTCCCACTCTGGTAGTTACATTGACGTCAATGGAATCCATTATACACAAAGTTTCTATTTATTAATATTTTTATACGAGAGGTACAATAGAAAAAAATACATAAAGTATATGGATAATAGTCTTTTGCCTGATTAACATTTTCTATACGAATAAATAATAAGTTAATGCCACAATTTTTAAAGAAAATATTTTTCTTTTATTTCAAAGTGAGGCTTGGAATATTAAATCAATAGGTGTCGATGCTTGCGATATTTTTTAAATAAAAATATCTTGTTAACAAATACATAAAACTAACACAATACAAATGTCTCGATGTAAAAGCCAAAATTTTGAAGAAATAATATTATTGCTGTAACAACAGAATTTCATTTTGGAATATAAATTTTGGCACAATTTCTTTGAATAGAAACTTTGTGACTAAAAATAAGAAATTTTCAATTGCGATAAGTGAATTATTTGATTCATAATAGAATCGGTAGATTAACAGCCAAACAGTGTTGCCATTATGACGCTTTTTAGCCTCTTTATTCTTTTATTTTTTTCGAATACCCCTTTTAAAAAAGGGTATTTTGTTTTGTTTTTGTGCTTTTTGTTAAAAATATCCGATTTAAGTTTTTTTTTAATTTTATTTATTTATTATTATTATTTTTATTTCTTAACTTCTGTGTTTCTTAAGTAAAAAAAAAAACCTAAAAAATAAAGACAAAAAGCACCCAAAGGAGAATAAACAGCTTAATTTTCATATTTTATGCAATGTTAAAATAAATAAAAAGAAAATAATAATTGTATAGGGTGTTTTTAAAACCAAGAAGTTGTATTTGTTTACATTGAGATGTCGAGATGTGGTTTCATCAGGATGGCACTAAGTGTCATATGACGACAACCACTATTAATTTAATGCAATAAAAATTTGGCGATATGTTGATTTGGAGAAATAGATTTGGCGAAAATGTACTTGTATGTGTTATTTTTTACAAGTTCTCGTTTTTTGGGCCCAATATTTGTTATTAAGCAAGTCTATCTTTTGCGAATATTAGCCAACACCAAGCTACAATTTTAATACCGTATAAAACTAGAAAAAGTTTTTTTTTTCAAAAAACAGGGTTGTCAAATTTATTTTCACCAAATTCAATGCTGAAAACCGCCAAGGCTTCTTTTTCAAAGTTTTCGACAATGTAATTATTTTTTTTATTTTTTGATCCAAATCTCTATAATTCGCCAAAAATGGAAAAAAATCGTCATATTATATATAAATAATTTATTTTTATTATAAGTAAACAAAGTAAAAATGATTATTGAATTTAAAGAAGGTACAGTGTTTGCTATAAAATAGTTAAAAGTAGTTTATTAAAAGAGTCAAAAACTAATTTTCCTGGTTAGTAATAAACAAATATTATTATACCTTTATGTATATATGTATGTATTTAGTTGCAGTTCTACCTATTATACATATATTTCAAACGCTATACACTTCATCGTCAAGAAATTCCACATTGCCTTCTTGTTTGGAATACATTGTATGGGATATTAAATTATTCAACATATCTTGCGAAGGTACAAAACAATGGCAACATGTTCTATTTACATTCATATAATTTACAACTCGTAATAACGCGTTAAGAAGTTCATAATGTGTTCTATTTTGAAGGCGAATTTTAGTGGAGTTTACTATTGAAAATAATCTATAATTTATTACTTTTATACGCATATTCATGTATGCGCATTCACTTTAATGTTATAAATAAAAGTAGAAGAATGCTATATTAAAATATTTACAAAATAAATGACGATAAGTTAAAATACATATTTTTTATATACCATCTAAACGAGTCACCAATGTTCGCAAACATATGAATGACTTAATATTTATACATAAAAATACCAGAATAAAATTATTTTTTTTTATTGAATTTAACGATTCTGAAAACAAATTGATGGCTCATTAAAAATAGCCAACATAATCGTAACTATTTTCTAAATCGCCATATCGAAAATTAAAACGCCAAACATGCCTTCTTTAATATCGCCACGTTTGGCAAGAAACCGTGAGACCTGACAACCCTGTTTCTTACAAGGACCCTGAATATACGTATACTTTATGCGGTATTTTTTAAATTCACCACCTTTTTTTGGTGGTGGGTACAAAAAATAAAAGAGTTCATTCACTTGACTTACCCTTAAACACAGCCATATACATACATACATATGTATACTAATTGATTAGCCGACTTTGATTAAAAGAATTCTTCGTTTTGTTATTCCTTTCTTATTTTTATTTTTTTTAACACTCAAAAATTTTGTGCAAAAAATCGATGTATGTATGTATGTAAATACATAGATAATTGTTTACAAATTTAAAGTAAAACACATTATCAACATCTTCGTCAATATCACTAGACACAAATCTTCATTATAAATAACTAAAAAAAAAACTTTTTCACCCAGATTTAAAATTGAAAGTACCTATTCAATATGTATGTATATATTCCTTTTTTTATAAAAATTAAATAATGTTTTTGCTTTGTTTTTCTTTTTTTTGTTTGTAAGAATTTTTACTCAGTTTTATTTCTTTTTCTTGTATTCTTTCAAAAATTAAAAAAAAAATATACCGAAGAATAATTGTATGTCTATACCTACATACATACATATATAAATAATACTATAATTTAATTTTAATATTGAGTTAATCAGCTGTGTACTATGCTTGTTTTGTTTTTGTGTATCTGTTTAGTTTAATGTGGTGTAATTAGAATTTTTCACTAACAAAACATTTTTTTTAGAGATTATCGTTTGTTGTTGCAAATGAATCTGCACTTTGGTTTTTTTCTTTTTGACAATTATAATTTTTCACTCATTTTAATTAACTTATTTTGTATTATCATGTAAACACAATTAAAAAATATATAAAACAATTGTACACCCGAACAAAAAGCCACTTTCAAAAGTACCATTGATAACTACTAAAATTCATTTATTAGGTAGTATCACAAAGGATGAGATTCTCATGATTAAAATTATTTACACATAAAAACTTTGACATTTCATTATATGTTTGACAGTTTATAATACATTATAAAATATTTTCGAAGCTGGTAATACCACCACCAGTGATGGTAGTTTAGATATTTTTTTTTAACGACTTTGTATTATGTTTAGCGTGTGTAATAGTAAACTATACCCATCACTGTTGGTAAAAGTGGCACAATCGTGCCATTTTTGGCACTATTCATTGTTTAGTGGCACGATGGCACGCTCAATAAAATTTTGGCACTTTTTCAAACAATTAAAAAAATATAATTTTACTTACTTTTTAAGAAATATATTTTTTTATTAAAAAGAAATAAATGGTTTTTCTTACGGGCTGCACAGTATCTAAAAATTGGGTACTTTTATATGTTGGAAAATGTGCTGATCGATTTTTGACCTTAGTTCAAGTACCTGATGGTTCCGCTCAATCGATTTTTAATGCTATTATGAACGTTGTACAGGATAATGAAATTCTTATAAAAAATTTTATCGGATAATTGTTCGGTTATGATGGAAAAGAATAATGGTGTGCAGGATCTGCTTAAGGCTATCATACACGGCATGTTTTTTACATCTGACTTTAAAATTTGTGAGACATATGTAAATCTACATGTCTGTCAAAATTGTACTTTTACGCTGTCTGCTTTGCAGCAGCAGAGATTTCTGCCAACGGCTGATGTCACATGTTTTGACAGAAGAAAATAGAGCGCACTCTAACTAAAATTTTGTCAGATGTCTCAACACATGTTTTTTTACAGAAGTAATGTTTTAAAGGTAACACACGACATGTTTGTATTAGCAGTGGAGAATTTGACAAGTCAGATATAAAAAAACATGGCGTGTATTAGCTCCTTTAAAGAAGTTTAATCAAATTTGTACATTAATGGTTGTATCTGCCACAATTTGAATTAAACGTCCGGCTTAAGGTAAACACTTTATCATCATTAATTCAATCTAAGGATTTACTAAAATCCAACTCAAAATGTTGTTATAACAGTGATGTCTTAAAAATGATTACCCAAACAAATGTTACAAATTTTTTTGTAAACGAGGCTTTAAAAGAATTTTATGACTACTTATATTTAATTTTATTTATCAATATATATTTAATATATCCCTATTTTGGAATAATTATTTAACATTACATATAATATACATATGAAATAAGTAATAATATTTGAAATTTTTTTTTGGACATAATGATAAAACTGAATAAATGGATTTAATTTTTTTTAAATATGTAGAAATGTGTATATATATGTTATGGCACTTTTTAGGATGTTTTGGCACTTTTTAGCTAAAATTTTGGCACAAGACTGAAATTCTCATATACCATCACTGATACCCATGGCAATTCTGTTCAACGTTACACATATTGTTGATAATGCAGTTTTGCTTACCTATTTTCTCCTTTGAAATTAAGTACATAGATACTGTATTAATTAAAATGTACTGCGGTCAATCCATTCGACCGTAATCTAGTTTTTGATTTTTCAAGCTAAAAATATAACTTTAATGTAATAGAGTATTATACCCTTCCCTTGTGGTGCCAAGGTTATATATAGCTGTGTCATTCGATTTGTAATTTCTACAAATTTTGTTTCCTACCCCATACAGTAAATATTTTAAAAAAGCTTATGACTAAAGGAGTCGATTGAGCTATCTCTGTTCGTGCGTTGGTTGAAATTAATTATTAGGCTTGACCAGCAGAATACAGTGAATTATAAAAAAAGTTAATAATTTTCTAAACCTGATTCGAATAAGTACAACTTAAAATATTGAACCAATTTTATTAAGATTGCGATTGTATACGTACATGTACTGGAAAATTCCTTTCACATGGTATATCGGTTGTAAGTTGTGATCGTAAACTGCGTAACGAAAAATCGACTTGCCTACTAATATATCAGATTATTATGTATCATTCGGTAATGAAAAGCTATTACATAAAAAAACCGTTTTTTTTTTTTATTTATTTTTGAAATAAATTGACTTTATTAGTAAATACCACTATTATTTATTAATTTAATTTTCATGGACAATTTCGACAATTTCATCCTTTTATAGTAAATTTTGTATACATACCACTAAAATTCACCAAATATATTTATGTATGTAAGTATATGTTTGTTCGTATTATTTTCATGTTTGTAAGATAGATAGATAGATAGATTATAAATGGGAATCAAAACACATGCAAATTTTTTAATAGATATAAATTTTGCAAGAAATCTATAATGATTTTATAATTTGTAATTATTTAATTGAATTTATTTATGTATGTAGCAGTAAACTTTTTAATATTTTTTTAACATATTGCTTTTTTATTTAAATCAAAAATAATTTATTTTAATGTACTTTATAATACAATACTTTTTCTTGCTGCTCTTTATTTTTATGCCGTGTTATGATATATGTATGTAAATATCTATACATATGTATGTATATATGTACTTATACATATATATTAAGAAAGTTGTTCGCTTATAAACGAATCATTGTTGTACATATTTATATGGATAGAATGTAAATATTTGAATATAGTTAATACAGGAAAAAGTGGTTATATAAATTGAGTTTTTCTTTTATTTTCACTTAAAATATCTATTAAATACATCAAAAGTTTAGTTTAATCATTTTGTATATTAAACCAATTCAAATACTATACATGTTACGTTTTCTTTTAATTTGTTATATTTTCTGTGAATCTAGACTTATGACTACATACATATTATTTAAGTTCCAAATTTACTGAAAGTAATACCACGAAATTCATCTTTTTATTAGAAAGTACTGAAATCATTAATTTAACCAATATTATTACTATATGCAATAGAAGTTTACTTAATAAATCCAAAAAAAAAATTACGCATGGTACAGAATTATGTTGCCACTTTGAAACAAATTTTGTTTTCTATATGGAGCAGTTTCAAATACCTTATCGCCAGGACTAAAATTGTTCAAATAATTTTTTTATAATTTTTTTAACACAAATATAGATTTCTGAAAATTTTTTATTAATTTGCAATTGCCATATTAACAGCTTATCGTAGTAGTTTTACGTTGTAAGAAATGCACTTCAACATATTAGAACAAAATTACGATGGTACCGATACGATGTTTAAAAACAAAGGTAAAATAGTTGTGTGTTGTAAAAAATATTAGTTCGGTTCTAAAAAATTATATGAAGTAACTAATTAAATTTATTTGTATGCTTACAAAAGGACAGCATTTAAAACAATTGTTCATCACTTAATTCAAAACTTGAGACTCCAAAAGTACCACTTTGTTGTAATAGCAAGAGGCTAGGTCGGGTCGAACGAAATTAAACGCTTATGCTATCTAACAGAAGTCGCTTCTTCCAATACTTTTAACATCCATTTTCGAGTTTTTTATAATTGCAGTCACGAAAGACCTGCTACTCTTACCACAGCGCAGACAGTTTGCGCCATATCAGAAAATCAAAGCCTGCTAAACAAAATTTTTCAATTGGTTTGATTTCAAAAGATTTTGAAAAAAAATGTTATGGACAATTTTCAAACGAAGTCCTTAATTTAAAAAAATTAATCCAATAATTTAATGCTGACTACATACTTAAGCGAAGAAAATTAACATTGTTTATTATATTAGAGAAGTAAGCTTTTTACTTTTCTTACTCCTCTAGTCAGATTTAGAACTTATTTTAATATTAAGAGTGCTGCTATAAATGTTTCCGTAGTTTTTGTATTACGAGTAATTTTTTTTTTATTACGTTTTTACTAAATTTAATATGTTATAAATAACTAAATATAGAGAAAAGCTACATACTAGTCAACAAAATTTTATAATGACCCTTAGGGTTGGCTTTATCAATATTAATAATTTTTTAAGAGTTTTCAATCGTTAAATATAGGTATTTATATGTATATACATATATATTAGGCCAAAATATATTGGTCGTTTAATTCATTAATAGTTTTCTTTATTTTTAAATTAAATTTGTTTGCATTTTGTTTTTAACTAATATTTGTGTGTTTTTAACGGAATCTCAGTTTTTCGTAAGGAAGTAATTTTCTTTTGTTTGTTTTTTAATCAAATTAATATTTTGTTTATAGTTCTAAGGGGTTCTTCATTTAGTGGTTTTAAAACCGCCGGTCTTGAAAAGAAGTTAAATATTTGTCATATGGAGTGTTAATTATTTAGTGAAAGGTTTAGTAGTTTAATTTACTACAAAAGTGGTGATTCAAACATAGCTAGAGCAACAGGCTTTCAGTGCTGATTTTTCAAACAAAAGTTTAACCAGCCATTTATTTCATTTCTCACTTGTTGGTTATGTAAACAATCAAAATTGTCGTATCGGGCCATTGCATTCGGAAAAATACTGTTTGGTGCGCAATATAGTGTGGAAGTGTTTTTGCGCCGTATTTTTCTTTCAAAAATGACGCTGGAGCCACGTTTTAACCATCAGTAGTAAGTTTTAACTATTTTTACGCGTTCTTTGGTTGTCAAATTATCCATATTTTTGAATGACAAATATTTCATTAAATAAATGATACTTTATATGACAAATTTTTAACAGCTAACAGCTTTGCCAGACCGACTGTTTTGAAACCCCTAAATGGAAAACAATTTATTATAAATATACATTTACAACAAAACAAATGCTGTAAAAAATAATGGAAATAAAAATGTTTTTTAACAAGATTATCATATATTTAGTTAATATTTATTTTTATTTAAATTTATATTAACATTTATATAAACTTTATTTTTTACATTTAATAGTAATAAAAACTTATAAAATTAGTTTAAATTAAATAAAAACTTTTATTTAATTAAAAAGAAATAAACAAAAATTGACTAACCTTAAACTTGAAAAAATGATATGAATATGTGGTAAAAACTAATAAATTCATAATAAGTCTCTGATGTAAAATTATATGCGTATGATTGTAGATATTTATATAGATAATATTTTAATCGTATTTATGTTTTCATTATCAGAGATCACGTAAAAATATAATTTAATTGTTCTAGAGTGGATATGTTTTTTATTTTATTTTTTTATTTATCAAACTGATATGAAACAAAATAATTAATTAATTTAAATAATTTACAAAAATGTTGATAGAATATAGTAAATATGGGGAGGTTAAATTTAAACTGCAACATAGATTTTGGTAATTGTGGCTGAGAGTGTTTTTAAACAAAGATAAAATTTTAATTTATTAAAACTTTTAACTTTAAAATATATGATTTTATGTAAAATAAAAATAGCAATGGTTCAAAAAGAAAATCAATATATTTAAATGATTTGAAACTTGCAATTAATTCTAATTGAATGATTAAAAATTTGGTTAAAAACAACAAAAAATACAAGGTGGCGCAAAAATAATCTCATATTTATCATTTTTGTAAATGGCGTGTCAGTGTGCTTCGACATTTATGATGTATATATAGAAATTTAAGGAAACTATGCAGCGATATACATCTTAAGTTATTGTTGCTGCTTATTTGACGGTTGTTTTTAACACAGTGCAAATTAAATTTATTTTTTCGCCATGTATATAGCATACATAACTCATAAGAAATATAAAAAAAATTTTTAATTAATTCGTATTATAGAGAATCGTACATTCGTTATAACATTAACTGCCTGTTCAACGATGTCGAAAGAAAACCCAAGAGAAATTTCATTCGTACAAATACGTTGAAAACAAAAACAAATTTTTAGTTTTTGTTGTTGTTTTCAATATTTAAATATTTTGTACTCTATTTGTAGAAAAATAAAAACAAATTATCTTAAACTTTTTTTATGCATATTTGAGAATTTTTCGTTGACAAAGTTTTAATAGCAAGTTTCTATATAAAATGCAGATTGTTTTGTCAGTTTCAAATGTTTAGTTTTAAAGTTTGTTTCTTATTATACATGTTGGATATTTTACAAAGAAATGTACAAAACCTATATTTAAAACAGGATAGATAGCCGTGACTCTTTTTATGTAAAGTTATCACATATTAAACATAAGCTAATGATATATTTTAAGGTTCAGTATGTGGAAAATAAATTTTTATTAAGTTAACCCCCGAAGAAATGATATATGTATATAAAGCTCTTTGTTAAAAATGTTGAATTTGTATCAAATCTCATAAAAGCTTTGGCAAACAAGTTAAAAAAAAAAATTCCTAGCATAACTAGCACAAAACAATTTACATTACAGAATGATATTTAAAATAAGGAAATACGTCGGAATCAGAAATTTTAAAGTAGTGTACAAGACGTGTCACTTATTATAATTGTTTAAAAGAATAAAGAAAAAAGAATTTGGTTAAAAAATTAATGCACAGCCTTTGACTTTGTTTAAATCAGTAACTATTCCAAAAGTAACTATAATTTGTATAAATGTATATACGTAAGCAAGGTTTAGGAGTAGAAATTATTTGAAAATGGAATAGAACTGAACTAGAACTATTATTTATATTACTAAAACAAACATGTGTTCAGAAACACCAGTACCAAATAAGAGTATTTCTAAGGAAAGCAATTTTTGGTATAAAATGAAAACGCTGAAATGGCAAAGTTGCTATAAAATTATCTCGGTAGAACGTCTTTCTTGTGCCACACTTAGTAAGGGATCACAATTAAAAGATTCGGCTGCCAATGGTGAAAATTTTGAAGTTCGCTTAACCCGACCAGTATTTGGAGCTGAGGTTGTAGTCGTCACAACAGCCGAACCATTACCACCGCGAATTGCCGTTACAGCTGACAATGATTGCATTGACGGCTGCAGCGGTGTGGAACATTGTGAGAGAGACCGAGACGTATGTAAAGAGGTTGACGACGATTGTGGTGGAAACTTTGCAATCGTTACTATCGATGTTAGAGTAGCTGAGGAAGAATCATTACTACCTACAGATAAATCACGACGATGTTGATGGTACTGCTGATGTTGTCCGGCAGTTAAATGCTGAGGTGATTTTCTTTTCATTTTTCTCGTCAATGGTAAATCAAACTTAACAGCTTCCCTTTTGCTTATCGATTCTTGCAAAATTGCTGATTGACGTATGGTTTGTTGTAGTAAAGAATTTACATCAATAGCTGGCCAGGTGACCAGCGAAACACTTCGTCATAAGTAGGAGTCGACAGGAGAATCGACGCGTTTGTGACGATGATGTTTACTATAGTGCTTACAAGTTTTACGTCCTTTATGGCTGTTTGTATCATATCCCTGACTTTTGGTCATATTGGTTGTTGTGTCAATGACTGCCACACTTGTTACACCATCACTAGTACCAGCAGTTGATGTCAACGATACCTTGTTATTGGTCGAAAATTTACGAGGTGTACCCTGCGACATTTGGTTGGTGGAGGACAGTGAAAAATATTCGGCCGAGTGGCTTTGGGAAGAGGTATCTTCAGAGAAGGCATTACTTAAACTACGTATGGTAACATCTCCTTCATCTCCGGGGGTGGAAACTACGGAGGAGGGATTTGTCAGTGGCGTTAAGGTGCTGGAGTGACCTTCTTCCCCTTCGAAAGGGCCAAGTTTATTCAATGTTAAAGAGGCTATTGTAGCGTCTCTGGCAGTACACATATGACCAGTATGCGAATCTTCGCAGCTGCCAGTATTATAGCAGCAGGTGTTAGAGTTGCAGGAACAAAAGCTAATGCTTACACTGCTGCGGCGACTAGTACGAGCAGAACTATCAGTATTTTCTTGAACTAAAGGTTGTGGTTGAACCTCTTTCTCTACTTCGTCATTAAGATCGCATTCCTGACCTTCAAAGTCTTCTGTACTCGTCTGTGAAGTTTTCCTTTGTGGATGGCAACGATGGCAATCGGCTGACACTGTGAAAGCATTCGACCCAAGTGGCGCTGAATGAACGGACTGTCGACCTTCCAAAGGCCATTCTTCAAAACTGCTACAACTACTAGAATGTACATGAGAGCACGAACAGCTGGAACATCTGGAACAGCTACTACAATAATCATCGGCTGCTATAAAACGTTTGCGTTTTATTTTTACACATTCATTTTGAATAGGTTTTGAGAATATTGGTGCATCGTCTATACGTGTATGATTACAGCAATGACAATAACAACGAACATTAAGAATGCCAATATCCATTGCGTCTTCATTAGACAATTCATCCGTTTCAATAGTAGTATTGGAGTTCAAAGAATACCTTCGTTTTAGACGTTTTTTTCTACATCCATCGTCGCTGTCAACGTGGATAGGTGCTCGAATAATTGGTGCTAGAGCACTATCGGCTGCAACCTTAAAAGCAAAATTTGACGTGGCCGTCGTAGTGTTGTCTTCGGTCATAGTGGCAGCATCTATTTCTATGGCAATCTCTTGCATGGCTCCTGAAGAGGATAATCTTTGATTTTGATCGTCACTAGAATCCAGGGAAGACTTTGTACAGGTATTTGGAAGATGGCCCACCGAGGAACAATGTTTCTTGTGTAGATAATACATGTGAGATGAACGGTAATGCCGTCCCGAAGAGCAACGCTTATGACGTTTAAAACTACGATCTTTCGAACTTATGGGCCAATGATCGGAATCTCTTATTGCAGCTGCCTTTCCGTTTTTATCATTTCCTGGAATTATTGCTGCGTGCTGATGGCGTAGATAGTGATGGGGATGGTGCGTAGCTGGACAGCAACGTCTTGTGGTAGGTGTTACAATATGTTGGCAGTGATGTGGACACCTTTCAACCTCTGTACAATTACAATAATTCCTTCTTTTTGTTGTCGCCACCAAACATGTGCAATATTTTTCACAACAATAACACGGATTTTGCGACCCACTTTTTCGACTATGACGTTCGACAGAACGTTGCTCCCAATTAAGCATCGATGTGGGAGTCTGTGTGGCATTATGCCGTTTCCGTGGTTCAGTTAGTAATTGTGCAGCTAGTATTTGTTGCTTACACAAGCAGATATTGTTTGTCAAGCCAACTTCTTCTTTAAGGTTCCTATAGCCCTTGTGGACAATGACCACATCGAGTACATCCAAACCTCCATCCTTATTTTTGTTATCATCATTGGTTGTAATAATTTTTGTCGTAAGGTTTTTGATACCCTTACGGTTGAGTGAATTGTTATTGTGGTATTGAAATGCACGATTATCATGATAGTTTTTATTAAAATCATCATCATCATCGGCATGGGCAGTTAGGAGATGATCATCACCACTGCCGCTACTAATTGTGTTCGGTAAAGATTGACTAATGCTTTCGGAAATGTTGTTGTTAATATTATTATTAGTATGAGAACTTTGCTGTTGTAATTGAGCTTGTGTTTGTTGTTGTTGTTCTTCGGGGGCAAACTGCTAATCTCCGCGTCGGACATCACGAGGCTTAGAATTGTGACGATATATCCATACTTGCATTAATATGGCTAAATCCAGACTTACCTAGAACAAGACATTAAAAATTTTACAAAAAAAAAAGAGGAAAACAATATTTTTTCAACGAACCTGTAATGTGCCACATATCCAAAATTGGGACGGCGCTTTTCTAACTATAAAATAGCCAGTCTTAAACATATCACCCAGTGTCCACATAAGTACCATGTGTATACTCATGCCATATGTGGATTTATTTTTAAAATTTCGCACAAATTGAGGCGCTCCTAGAATAAACACCCACAACACAACAAATAAAAACATAATTTGAAATAGATTTATAAATTTGCAGGACAAACCTAACATGGCCTCTGTGAAAACAGCCACAAAACCAACCGTTTCCATAAACCAGTCAATGGAAAGCATTAGATATGTTATGGCAGCACCTACCGCCCAAACAACAAGCATAAAATCTAAGTAGGATTGAAAATCTGTCCAGTTCCAAAAATACTTTAAATCTAAATCTAAAATATATGAAAAAAAAAAAAATTAGTGATAACTGAAAAAAAAAATTAATTTAAAAAATAAAATAAGTGAAATTTGCTAGTTTATGTCCCGTTTTCAAGTTTGATCGTCGAAAATCGACCTTTTTATACCCTTCACCTGTGGTGCACAAGGGTATATATAGCTTTGTCATTCCGTTTGTAATTTCTACAATTTTCATTTCCGACCCCATAAAGTATATATTTTCTGAAAGCTTATGAACAGAGGAGTCGATTAAGCCCTGACCGTCTGTCCGTCTGCCCGTGTGTTGGTTGAAATCAACTTTTAGAAGCAACTATATGTTCCTCAGATCTGTATATGGTATCAATCTCTTGAAAATATCCAGGAATGAATCGCTATTGAAATTCAGCACAATCGCCCCATAACTTTCTGAGATATGAGCAAAAAACCACGACCACCTCGTTTTTTTCACAATTACAACAACAACATACATACATACATGTAAAAAACATACCAAACAAAAAAAATTAAAAAAAAAATATTAAAAATAAGAAAAAAATAATAAAAAAAACTACAAAATAAAAAATTTTAAAAAAATTTAAGAAAAAATTTAAAAAAATTTTTTAAAAATTTTTCTAAAAAATTTTTTTAAAAAAATTTAAAAAAAATATAAAAAAAATTAATAAAATATAAATAATATATTAAATAAAATAAAATAAAATTTTTTTGGTTCAGCTGGGATTCGATGCCACATTTATTCTAACGTGTACGTATGCACGTATTTTATATGAGATGAATTCATTCAATTGTTATTGAATGACTACACGTTGTGAAGGGTATATAAGATTCGGCACGGCCGAATATAGCACTGTTACTTGTTGGAGTTGAAATTTGTCTGCGAAAAAAAAATCCCTGCCCTTAAACAAAAATATTTTTTAATGACGTTTTGAAAACAAAAAATAATACTTATTTTGCATGAAAAAAATTATTGCTTCTTATTTCTGAATAACTCCTAAACAATTAGAAATATAAAAAAGCGTTATTCAGCTGACTTAACCTTTTGCTGATATTTTCATCAAAATCAAATTTCAATGTTAATTAATATCTTTGAATTGTTGATTACACAGGTATATGCAGATGAAATTATAGTGCTAGTCTATCAATTGTATACGGCCTTACAAGCTCGATTGAATATTTTGTTACCACTAATTAAATAATCATTTTCAAGTTATAACAAAATGAATCAGCGTAACCGTCTTGTTTTGGGCGAAGTATTATTTATGCTCATAACAAAAATCTGAACCCGATAAAAAAAAAACAGAAAACGGATTTAAATTAAGCGAGTAAAAATCTATATCTTCAAAGACGATTTTTGATGCAGACCAGTAGAATCAAAGACGACAAAATTGTTACAATAGTTGTGTACCGCATTAGGGGCAATAAACAAAATTTTGCAATACATAGGTTCGAATTTAAACGTTACTTACCGCTTAAATAGTGCCGCGATCGCGTACGTTTTAATGGACCAGCCTCCGTCGATATAGAAACTGAACCAGCCGTATCAGTATCTGTCATTACAGCTTTCGGCATACGCAGATCATCACCTATTTTATTCATTTTATTTTTTGGTTTGCGTATTGGAAAGTAATATGGTTGTGTATTAAAAAGAATATTTTTTTCGGTAACGATAGTAATAAAACAATAAAAAATAATAAAAAAGACAAACATTATTAAAATTGGTTAATTCTACTTTTAGTTATGCATTATAAAAATATAAAAGGAAATTTCAAAGTTTACATTTATTTAGGATGAAAATTTTTATTTTTTACATTATTTTTAAAATAGTTAAACAAAAAAAAGAATAATAATTATCGAATTATTAAATTGTTTTTCGCTTTTCTAACTGTAAAATTTTTTTTTAATGCATACAAACCTAAAAATGTGCGCTCTCTGTTATTGGCGTTAATACGTTTAACCTTAACGCACAAATGTATCATTAGGAACATTGTGACATTCATTACTACACTCTGGACGAGAAGCGGAAGCTCATAACGTTTGGAAAACCTAAAAATACAAAAATTAATGCGTGAACTAGTGATAAATTTAACTTAAATTTAAATATATAGTATATAGATATACAAATAACTTGTTTATAGACATATTTCCTAGCGCTGCGTATACAACTCATAATTTTTTTCGTTACAAACACGCAGATAATTGTCTCAATAAGACAATTATTATGACAATTAATTTTGAGCAAATTGTCAAACGTAAACATTGAATTAACGTTGTAAGCTAAAACAATAAAAGAAATAAAGAGAAAACAAAAAACATATTAAGCGAGTATACTGTCGAAGCAAATCTTCCGATTGCTATTGTCATGACAGCATTGTCAGGTGTAAACGCTGGGTAATTCATATTAAATTTCTCAATTGATCAAATGTTAAACTTTAAAACAGTTAAAACGCGCCAACTATTAAAAAAACTAGTGTTTACATTTTTTCATTGGCATTGTACCATTACTAAAGTGTTTACAAAAAGTTTTAAGCATGGGCATCGTTAACTAAAAAGCAAATTACTGCATTTTATCACGATCGAAATTTTACTCGGACGTTCGAGTTTGCTGTGCTTTTTGTATAGATAGGATTTTTTAAATTTCGATCACGTTCGAATGTTGTAATTTGACCTCGAATTGTAAACAGTTTTAAAGATCGGAGATTAAAAAAACCTAGAATATTTATAAATAATAAAAGTATAAGGTTCAGGAAAAAAAATTAAAAAAATTTGTAGTTTATCTTCTCACGGAAAAGTAGAAAAATGTACAAAATTTTGTTTGTAAATACTTATCTAACACAGTGGTTACACGATCAAGTTTTGTGTATCAAGTTTAAATACACTCACACTTTTTATACCCTTCACCTATAGTGCACAAGGGTATATATAGCTTTGTCATTCCGTTTGTAATTTCTACAATTTTCATTTCCGACCCCATAAAGTATATATTTTCTGAAAGCTTATGAATAGAGGAGTCGATAAAGCCCTGACCGTCTGTCCGTCTGTCCGTGTGTTGGTTGAAATCAACTTTTAGAAGCAACTATATGTTCCTCAGATCTGTTTATGGTATCAATCTCTTGGAAATATTCAGGAATGAATCTTTATTGAAATTCAGCACAATCGCCCCATAACTTTTTGAGATATGAGCAAAAAACCACGACCACCTCGTTTGTTTCCACAACAACAACACATACATACATACATGTAAAAAACATAAAAAAAAAATTACAAAAAAAATATATTAAAAATAAAAAAAAAATTAAAAAAAAAATATAAAAAAATAATAAAATATAAATAATATATTGAATAAAATAAAATAAAATTTTTTTGGCTCAGCTGTGATTCGATGCCACATTTATTCTAACCAGTAAATACATACATATGTACGTATTTTATATGAGATGAATGGTGATACAAACAACTGTTATTGCATGACTACACGTTGTGAAGGGTATATAAGATTCGGCACGGCCGAATATATCACTGTTACTTGTTTTTACTAATACACTAATACTTTTAGAACTTGATGCAAACTTGCTTTTGAAATTCCCTTTCCATCGAATGTTTCAATTTACAGTCAAGAAAACAGCTGAGTGCAATTGTTGTGACGAATTATTGGTTGTAAACAAATAAATATATAAACGTAAAAAATATGTATGTTTAAAGAAATGTAACCAGAATATAGAAATGTCTAAAAAATAATATTAAACGTCAAAAATTTTGTAGATTTTTTTTAATCTACATTTTCTACGTGTTTAAACGTTTTAATTCTTAATTCAAATAAAATCGGTGTGTCGGTGTTATTAGCTACTACACAAAATTACAATAAACCCTAATTATTATAAAATTACATACATGTTTCCATACGTATGTCTAAAAAACGTATACGTATGTATAAAAAACGAAGTAAATATTATCTCTTTTATCTACATACATACATATGTACATTTATACGAACACGATAGCGGCAACAAAAAACCACAGTAACATAACACTTTCAATGAAAAACCCATAGAAATACAAATAATTATGAAATGCACTCATCAACATGTAGATGTAGAAGTAAATGCATTGAGATTAATGTACTTTTTCAAAAATTTTTTTTGCTTAAGTTGAGCTAAAATTATAAATGTGTTTTTAAGCCGTAGATGTACAACACACAAACAATAAAAAAAGGACTTAAGATTTGTTACTGCAAATAAAAGAAGTCAATTAGTGTAGAACATTTACATAAATACCGATCGGTAAGAAATTATTTTATTATTTTTATAAATTGCTTATGGTAGAATGTTTGTAATTATACAATTTAATTTATTGACGGTATCCTTTTTATGTTTTTCGTTGTACATATACATATTTGGCACATATGTATTTACAATCGGATATTAAAGTGTTATATATGGATCTATTTGAGGTCAATTGCCTTTGAAACAAAACATTAGTCTCCTCGAGGCAAAACATCAATATATCACACTTAATATCCCTCTATTAATACCAAATGCATAACGAAAAATGTAAAAAGGCAACTTTTACGTAAGACAAATTTATAAATACTTATTGCCTATCTGATGCTACGCTCCTATTTACACATGTAAATACTTATGAATGTAAGTTTAATCGTCTCTGTACAATACGTTAATTTTTCTTTTAGTTTAAAGCTTTTCACTTAATAACCTAGTTTAGTGAATAGCCGACAAACTAAACAAAACATTAATGTAGATATGTATGTATGTAACATTAGGCATGACACCTTCGAGCAAATATCTAGAAATTTTGTCATACAGACCCTACTTGACACTACAACGATAACCAGATATGTATCTAGAAAACAATTACATCTAAAATCTTATAACTTTGTGTGCTCTAGTTTTATCTTATTTGTCTTACTGCAATTATAAATCCAATACGGCCGGAGCAGGGAAAGTTAAAAATAAAAATACTCAGTGTATGACATGTTTGAAAAACTATACATATTAAAGATATAGTTCCTGGTAATTGATATTTAAAACAAGTAAAAGTGCAAAAACAATTGTTTGTATCACCATTCATCTCATATGAAATACGTACATACATTCATACATATAAAAAACATACATATACAAAAACATCCCGTTGTAAAATTATAAATTGAGTTTACGTATGTAAAAAAAAAAATAAAAAAATAAATATAAAAAAATAAATATAAAAAAATATAAAAAAAAAATTTTAAAATATAATAAAAATATAAATATATAAAATAAAAAAATTTTGGCTCAGCTGGGATTTGATGCCACGTTTACTCTAACCAGTATACCACGTTTGTATGTATGTATGTGTTGTTGTTGTGGAAACAAACGAGGTGGTCGTGGTTTTTTGCTCATATCTCAGAAAGTTATGGGGCGATTGTGCTGAATTTCAATAGCGATTCATTCCTGGATATTTCCAAAAGATTGATATCATACACAGATCTGAGGAACATATAGTTGCTTCTAAAAGTTGATTTCAACCAACACACGGACAGACGCACAGGGCTTAATCGACACCTCTATTCATAAGCTTTCAGAAAATATATACTTCATGGGGTCAAAAATGAAAATTGTAAAAATTACAAACGGAATGACAAAGCTATATATACCTTTGTGCACCACAGGTGAAGGGTATAAAAATACAATTCATTGAAAAAATTGTATAGGATCGAATGAGGGAACGTAGCTCCTCTCATACAAAAAAATATATTTATTGACATATCTGCAGAACTATAATTGGTTTTAAGGTCTGTGTGATTGACTGCGATATTAGTTTAGTTTTTCGGAATAAAAAAATCGCATTAAAAAAATTATATATGATTTTTGAAAATACTTTTTATGATAATTATTGCATACCTAACAAATGATGGCAAACAATATTAAAATTATCTTGTATATAATTTTTATTGGCCATATAGCTACATTTATCACAAATAAGAAATAATTAAATAAAATAAATTGAAGTAAAAGAAACAACAAATAGCAGTGAAATATGTATATCTTCTAAAAAACTTTGATGGGCCCAGCAAAGCTGTCCGGGTTCTGCTAGTTATTATAAATATAAATTCAAACATATGCAGATATACATTTACATATACATATATGTATGTACATACGAGTATGTAGTGAAAATCAACGACTACGAGGAGAATTACCATACACAATTATACATATTTATACATAGATAAACAAAAATAGACGAGGACTTCTTAAAATTTTGCTTAATTCATATTTATATTTTTAACATATCCACATATTAAAATAGATCAAATATTTCAATAATGAGGTGTGTAAATTTTAGAAATATCGATTTTAAGAACATTCAATATATTCTTTATTAACTTTCGTAATATTTTTAAACGATCGGATTTCAAAAAAGGAATCAAATCAATTACTTTGTATCAAAAAACATTAAAATCGAAGTTATGTTGAATTAAATTTTATTTTTATTTTATGATAGGATAAACTAAATAAAATAAGGAAATTTTCTTTTTCATTTTTTGACATACAGAAAGTCTAAAAATCTAACGAGTGTGAAGCTGGCTGCCTAAAACTTGTATATTTTTTGGACTGGATTTAATCAATCGAGTATAGAATGAAATCACTCTGATCTGATAAAATTTTCTCGACATTGTAGAGTACATACTTGTTGTCCCTCGTAAAAACAATAAGTAAAAAGAATGTATAGTGAACTGGAGAATTTATTATCTCTGTTATTTGTATGTGTTTGAGAGTGTGCGTGTATTTGATGAATGAAAGACAGATTAAAAAGAGAATTATTTGTATGAAAGCATAATATATGTAACAATGAACAATAATAAAATTCTAAGTGTACTATTTTTAAGTGTAAGATGAACACAAAACATAAAAGTAAAAAAAATAGATGTAACATTGAAAAAATTATGTTTTACATTATACGCAAGTAGAAAAAGCATGTTAATTCATATTCATAATGAGTGCATATTGACAGCAATAATGACGTTTACTAATATAGTAGGTGTATGTTTTTTTATATTGTTTCAACAATTATTTGTAACATAATAGGTATTCATAACAATTTTAATGAAGTAGCCCTGTACTGTAATTTATAGCGTATAGTTAGCAAATTGTTTTAGTAAGAAAAAGTTTACTTAACACTTTAAAAATTAAAATCAATTATTAAAAACTAATTCAAAATTCAATAGTAATTAGTTTAGACCATGGTGTAATTACATAATGTGATAGCGTAAAGGATAGCAATTTTTGGATTTCATTTTTTATGTATGTAGTTTGACAATTTCCGGAGTTGAAATCATTTTTTTAAATATGTGGTTTGACAGTCAGCTGGGCTGGCATCGCCACCTTGTATAAGTGTACCCTGGTTTAGACAAAAAAATGTTGCAATACAGTATATATTTTTTTATTATTATTTTAATATAATATATATAACATGTTGTGTTTTTCACAATCTACTGTTCATTCATATTTGCTTTTCTAGTTCTTTAAAAAAAATAATATAAGAATCAAGAATTATAGATATATGTTACGACATGCACATCATTTTTCGTTATATGACGAACATACATTGTCCCCCCATCACCAATAATAATTCTTTATTGCTATTACTCTAGTACTTATTTATTATTATTATTATTAGCCAATGGGATCACAGTTTGTGACGTCATTTGTGTTCATGCACAGAATATTTAAATTTTATGGCGGTATACAATTTGCATGTAATAGTTAAACATTAATCTTTAATTTTTACAATTAAAGCGAGTGCATGAGAAGAAATTAAACATGTGTTTTGTTATTGTAACAAAAATAATATTTTATTTAATTTAATTAAGTATCTTTTATCTTGTAAAAGATTGCATAGATAATTAATAATGGTGATCATTAGAAAAATATTCATTTTAGCTTGATTTCTTTAAGCTTTAGGTACTTCCAGGGCGGATCATTTGAGTTTTTTCGATATATTCTATTTCAAAATGAGTATCGACAACAACAGTAATTCATTTGGATCAGAATATACACCCACATTCTTATAATAATTTATTTTCTTTGAATTGAAAGAAAGGTTATCATTATAGCACCAATTAACTATTAGAGTTGGCAAGAGCAAAAAAAATATTAAACAAAAAAAAAATATTTATAAAAACCGAAAATCTAAATAAAGCAAAAAGCAAGCCAACAAATAAGAAAAAAAAACAACTTAAGCGTAAGCTTAGAAATTTACGTAAAATCAAAAATCAATATGTTGTATTCAAGATAAACAAGATAAATATCCAATTATGAACAAGTAAGAGCGCTATATTCGGCCGTGCCGAATCTTATATACCCTTCACAACGTGTAGTCATGCAATAACAGTGGTTTGTGTCACCATTCATCCCATATGAAATACGTACATACATATATAAAAACGTCCCATTGTAAAATTATAAATTCACGTATGTATGTTAAAAAAACAAAAAAAAAAAAAAAATAAAACATTTTTAAAAAAAAATTAAAAAAAAAATTTAAAAAAAAATTAAAAAAAAAATTATTATGTATATAATATATATAAAACAAAAAATAAAATAAAAAAAAATTAAAAAAAAAAATAATAAAAATATAAATAATATATTAAATAAAAAATAAAAAAATTAAAAAAAAATTAAAAAAAAAATTTTTTGGTTCAGCTGGGATTCGATGCCACGTCTACTCTAGCCAGTATACACGTTTGTATGTATGTATGTTGTTGTTGTAATGTTGTTTTTGTGAAAAAAAAATCGAGGTGGTCGTGGGTTTTTGCTCATATCTCAGTTGTTTATGTACCGATGTTTCTGATTTTCAATACCGATCTACTCCCGAATATTTCTGATATTTTAATACCCTACCCGGGTCCAACCTATATCGGGGGGCTTCAAAAAGTTGATTTCAACATACACACGGACAGACGGACAGACTGACAGAGCTTAATCGACTCCCCTATTCATAAGCTTTCAGAAAATATATACTTTATGGGGTCGGAAATGAAAATTGTAGAAATTTCACACGGAATGACAAACCTATATATACCCTTTTTCACTGTGTGAAGGGTATAAAAATAGAATAGAAGAAAAATAAATAGCACAAACATTGGGAAAAATACATACATAAATAAATATGTAGTATGTATATAAAAATATAGCATACAATATGTAAAATAAAACCATGAAATCTTCGACAGCTTTATATACATACATTCCACCGAATAAAGTTTATTACCAACAAGCGCTTCTTGAATCGCTTACTTAGAGCTTAGCTGCTTCAAGAGCACTTCTAGAAGACATGATTTTTTTTATGCGATGTTTCACTTAGTAGTTCTCTTTTTTTCATGCCTCTCTTTCCTTGCATTCGACATTCCAACAGGTGATCTAAAGCGTGCACCAAAACAAGGTGCAGTATAGATTTAATTCAATTAAGTGTAGACCAGCACCTACCCACCCTTCCATAGCACACCCATAAGTGAAGATACTAATGTAATTCTCTATAAATTATGAGCGTGCGATGTGTGTAGTCTTTCGAAATATTCACTCTACTCATGCGCCCCATTGGCATCTAAGTTTTAAGTTTATACCCCAAATCCGATTCAAAGTGATACCATCTGTCATTGCTGGCCCTGCAGCCGATTTCTTAAATAATTCTACTAGCAGCTATCCTAGCATTGCTTGAGTTGTTGTGATACGTATCATCGCATCACATATAACCATGCAAACAATCCTCTGAACGCCATGCAACTTTTGGAATAATTTTTTTTATGATTTTTCTAATAGACAGTTGAAAATCACTTTATTTATTTTCACTGCGAATATGAACAATGTACATACATATATAAAACTCTGAACTTATATTGTCAATGATTATATAGTCTCTAAAGATTTTCAACAAATACCAAACAGAAATTAAAAAAATAAAAATTTTTAAATGTCACTGGCATGAATGAAAGAATGATAAGTTGAGTGTAAAATAATTATAATAACTATCGATAAAAATTTTTAAATGTCACTGGCATGAATGAAAGAATGATAAGTTGAGTGTAAAATAATTATAATAACTATCGACCCCATTATGTATTTATGTTGTCATATTTACGTAGTGTTCGTTCAAATGTTTTATAAAAAAAAAAAAACAGAGTGACTTAGCACACCTTAATGCTGAACAAAATAAAAGCGAAATTTGGAAAAACGGCAAAAGTGGGGGAAAAACATCCTAACACACCTTTTACATATAATAATAAAAAAGGAAATACCACGAAACTAATTCAAGCCACTACTTTTATTGTAAATTTTACGAATATTTTGTTTTTGTTATAATAACAAACACAGCACTCGCTCTGATTGTAAAAACCGCACATTAGTTTTTTTTTTAAAGTTTAATTAATGGTTAGGTGATTTGCGCGAGTAGGTTTTATACAAAAGCGACGAAAAATGATGGACCAATCATAAAACTTCCTAATGTTTTCTTACCTTTGTATTTTAATTTAAACATTTTCTCGAACGTCAAGGTGATTTCCGGGAAAATATCATAATTACGACAAAATCCAGCAATAAACAACAAACTGAAATCATAAACCGATTACAATTTAATTTCTGTAAAGTTACAGAATAATGGGTGTTCCAAAATTAACACAAGATTTGAATTTATGGCCATTTCGATAGCTTATTTGAACTGCTGTCGATTTCATTTTTAAAAAGTTAAATTTTTAATTAAGAACTATTAAAGACGCGAAGTCAAAATTTCTATTTTAAAGACAGATAAATAGATAAAAATTTGAAAGTTCTTCTTGTAACAATTAATAACAAAAAACAAGTGAAAATCGTATGAGATCTAGGTAAACGAATTTATATATTTATATACAAACATACATATGTACATATGTTTATACGTTCCGTTATTTAACAGATTGTAAGCATGAAACGTTACGTGTTAAGTGAAAGAAATCATTTCCAAGATTGAAAACAAAAGAAACAAAGTACTACATTGTTAAAGGCACTCCTAGTAACTTTAAGGATGTAATAATCGTAAAGACTGTGTGGAGTTATTGTTTTAATTATTTGATCTACAAAGTACTAAAATTTAAATTTTTAACTAAATGTGTTTAAAATTTAAATAAATTTTTATAATTTTGTTTTGCTCCGACAAAATCCAAAGAATATTATCGTTTGAAGGGGTGATTTAAAGTTAAACTTTTTTGTTGCTGTTGCTATAAATTTTCTACTTTGTTTTAAAAACGAAAAAAAAACTAAAGGTTAACCATTAATTTAAGCAACAGCAACAACAATATTACTGGAATACTTATGTACATGCATACATATTTACTTACTAACTTATTTAATTATAGTTTATGTATTATTGACTATACTTAGGTGCACTTACACTTGTTTGTTTTGTTATTCTAATATACGAGAGCTGCTTTTTATATTTCAGGATTAGAGACAACAAATTAATATTTATCATCGAAAATGGTTTATTGCATTTCAAAACACTTCCTATGAAGATCACTTACTTTTGCATACGTGTAAACTAATTTCTGATTGAGGTACCTCGAAAACGTGCATTTCAAACGGATCAACCGCTTCATCAGGTGGCGAGCTCGCATTGCCGTGGTGGAGAATGATTCGCCTTTGCTGGTTGTTTTTTCTTATTTCTCCGAAGACTTCTGCCAAACAAATGGTTATGTACCATTTAGAAGTCACCGTACTGCGTTGCACTAATGGTACAATTGAGCCCAGTTTTTTTTTTTTTTCCAAAAAAAAACAGGCGACCATTTGCTTCGAAGTTCTTTCTTTCTTTAATCGCCTTGGAAGACCCATCGACTTCTGCTCACTTATGTGTTATACGTGTAGATCCATGATTCGTCACCTTTCACTCTTAAACAAATCTTTTTACAGTCAAATGCTCATGCAATATTGAATGTTTGCTGGTCCGTCCATCTTTAATTTAAGGTTGCAGTAACATTTCACGCATATCATCAATGCTTTTCGGAACCGATTTTGGACGACCTTCACAAAACTTGAGCAAACTACTGCCACGATTGAATTCAGTTAATAATCGATAAACACTCGTCCTTGAGGGCGCTATATCGCTAAAAACTGAATTGAGTTCATCGGCGCACTGATGTTGATTTACTCCACGTCGAAAGTTTTAAAAAATAACGGCACGAAAATGTTAACAAATAGAGTTCGTACGTCAAAACGTTCTGAATACATACATACTTATGTATATTGTAAAAAAGGAAAAATTTTATTACAGTAAATTCAGTTGTCAGATTGCATCACTGGGTTTGCCCAATCTGGATAATTCATTAAAATAATGATTATCTATGCATATTTTTTAGATAAAAACTAATATTTAATTTATAACCCCTTTTTGAAGTTGGATCCGTGGGTGTATTTCCAAACACAGGTTTTTTGCAGTAAAAAATTACAACTTCTTTCAAAAATCATCCCATACACTTTTGACAAATTCTGTTTAAAATGAGTGTCAACGACAACAGTAATAATGCATTGGGATCAGAATATATCGTCAAAATTATAAAGATTACGTAATGAAAGAAGTTGTAAAAGCAACACGCATTTAAAAATACACCCAGTTTCATTAACTTATAATAGTTGTATCTTGTAGTTGATCATTTTAATTTAAAATTGTTATGCAACAATGCAATTTTATTTTATATTTTTGAAATGTTGTATTGAACTTAATGCTGTTAATATGAAATGAATACTTGCTTGGTTTTAAGAAGAAAAAAATTTAAATAGAAAAAATGCAGCTAATTTCTTTTAACACTCTGGTCGGTATTCGTGTCTATTTTTTATTTTAGCATTTAAAAATTATGAAAGAGATTTTAATTAATAATTTTTTGATACAACAAAAGGATGTTAACTATTCTACTTTGTTTATACAGCAAGTTCTAATTTTAGGGGGCATTATTTTAATTTACTGACATTTAAGTTAATGATTTAATGATTCACTGTCTTGTTAAAAAAAAAAAAACAAAAGGTACAAATAAGGTAAAATGAGAAATGGATAAAAATAGTTGAAAGCAAACTACTAATTTTTGTTACTGGTTAGATGTTTTTTTAGAAAATTCTAACACAAATAAATAAATGTGAACAATGAATACTCAACATAAAATACCACAATTAGCTATTTGAAACATTTTGCCGTATATTTTAATATAATAATTTTTTTATTAAATTTTTTTAGGAATATGTATGTTAAAGTTTATTAAACTTAGTTTTTTCTGGTTTATATTTTTTGTTTTCCAATACTAAATACTGTAAATTCTTCTAGGTCTACTAGCTTTTCGATTATGTATGAACTGAATAAAAACATAGTTTTGATTATATTGTTGTTATTACCCATTTTTTAACTTTAGCCACATTTAAAACCAATGGCTTGTATTTTTATTAATATACAATTTTGAAATATAATTAATGTTAATGAAACTTTTTTAAAATCATCGTATTTTTAGCAAAAAGAAAAAATTATTAAAGTGTTGACTAAAAAGTTTTTGAATTAACCTATAGATAATTTATTTATATGTAAAATAGTAATAAACTGCCTTTTTTATAAAAACTAACAAACATTTATAAAGGGTGTATAAAATTAATTTTCAATAAAACTTTCAATTATTTTTAAATTTTAATTGACTTCTTTAATTATCAAGAATTATTACAGGTATGTAAAAATCTTGGTAAATTGGGACCACGGCACATTCATAAGATTTTTTTGCGGCGGCTAATACTTCTATCGACAATATTAATCAAAATTGGTTCAATTCGACTTGATTATACTAATTTTTTGCAGAAACGGAAATTTTGGTTGAATTACCATTCAGATTTCAATTTTGGTATTACTTTTTTAAACACAATTTTTTTTTATATACATATTTATATTACTAGTATACACAACATTTAGTTGAATCGAAAAGTAGTGAAAAAGTATAATTATATTAACTTTTCCATTGCTTGTATACTAAGTCGTCTTGATATAAAGTTGCTCCGTTATTCAAATATGCTTTTGTTGGACTACATACAATCTATATATATAAAAGTGAAACTCTGTGTGTGTGTGTTAGCTATAGACACCAAAACTGTAAAACCGATCGGACTCAAACTTTTTCAAGTTGTTGTACACATACCAGGGAGTGTTTATGGGTGAAAAAAAGTGGGCGGGGCAACGACCATAAAAAATAAGTTATCATTTTTAGCTACTTGCACTTGACCGATTTTTCTGAAACTTTGCACACATATTGAACTGTCATGACTTTATAATTTCGTGATTATAAAAGTGGGCAGGGCCACGCCCATAAAAAAAAAGTTATAATTTTGAGGTACTTGCTCTGGACCGATTTTTGTGAAACTTTGCACATATATTGAGTTGTCATGACTATACAATTTCTTGATTAGAAAAGTGGGCAGTGCCACGCCCATTAAAAAATTTTTTAATTTTTAGCTTTTTGTACTTGATATTAAATTTAAATTCAGAATGCATTTTTATTCATTAAGGGGCGTAGCAACGCGCGCCGGGCCTTTATAGTTATTATATAAAAAACAAAAATATATAATAAATTAAATGCACATTAAAAACAATTGCCAGTATAATTACCGCAAAAATCTATTTTCTCACAAGCAGAGCCGCCTTAAGGATACAAATGTATTTCTAGAACACTGTACATTTTGTGCAAAAAAAATTTTGCACTACTAACCTCATTATAACAATTATAAACAGTTGTTCGTTATTATTCGAGCTTTTACCTTTTACAAATACATTTAAATTTCAAAATAATGATTGCAACTTTTTGCAGTGCCTTTGGAAAAAGTTGGCTTTCTTTCTTTTATTATGTTATATTGACCTAAAATATACAAAGACAATAAAAAAAAATCAATTTATTACATGCAGAAAATTCTAATTCGAATGTTAATGTAGGCATGTGTGTATGTGTTAAAATATTTAAGTGTTAATGAAACGACATTGCACTTGACCAGAGAAACAATCAAGATTTTATTTTTTTTTTATTTTTGTTGTGTTTTCCAAGCTATTTGTGACCTATAATCAACACAGCCAACCAACAAGCCATTTTACCACCTTTTGTCTGTTTTAAGGGTGTGCTTAACATTTTCTATTCTTTTTTTCTGGTTGGAATTGCCTATTTGTATTTTTATGACATTTTATACATGTGCTGAACGTAGATTAGTAATAAACCCGTTAAAATATTTCGACGCCACTATATTTTTCTATATATATTTGTGGCAATAGGGAAAACTGCTTATTTCTGTTTTTAAGTTTTTGGGGAAACCAGTTTTAAATTTTTGAGTTGATTTTTATTATTTTATCTCCTTTAAAATTAAGACTATGAATTCCGTGCTGTATAAATTAAAGAGCACAGTGGTATTTGTATATTTAATTAAATTCCAAATGATATTGTTCGTTGAAAAAATATAGGTAATAAGTTTTTATGCTATAACTTCCTCTAAAGTTACCTATAATAGTTGAAAATTCGACTGGATTGCAATGGTGTGATCATCTCACCTTTAGCAGTTTTTTCATTTTGACAGTTATATAAAACACAATTTTACAATAAAAAAAATTAAAAATGGACGTAATATCTCTAATACAAATAAAATAAATTTGCTATACAATTTTCTTATGTAATACGTTGTCCTAGTAAGATAGCTTGATATCAGTTTTTTTATAAAAATGTTTTTATCATATTTCGCTACCCAAGATGTTGCATTTGTAATTACCAGGACAAGATTACATTAAAAATATTTAAAAAGTTCGTGTAATATCCTAAATACAAAAAAATTCACAATTGCTGCATTTTTATAAGAGCATCAATTGAGAACCGCTCAAGTATTTCGGCCATGAAAAAATAGGGCGTGGTCTCCCAAATATAAAGAAAATATTTTTTAAATTTCTTATATTGCATTGACACTTAAAGGGATATTTGGGGACTATATTTATAAATGTCTTCGTTTACTACTAGTAAATTTCACCCATGTGAAACCGAGTAGGGCCCCTAATTATTTATTATATCCTTCACCTGTGGTGCACAAGGGTATATATAGCTTTGTCATTGTTTGTAATTTCTACAATTTTTATTTCCGACCCCATAAAGTATATATTTTCTGAAAGCTTATGAATAGGGGAGTCGATAAAGCTCTGTCATTCTGTCCGTGTGTATGTTGAAATCAACTATTTGAAGCCCCCCGATATCGCTTAGACCCGGGTGAGGTATTAAAATATCAGAAATATTCGGGAGTAGAACGGTATTGAAAATCAGAAACATTGGTACATAAACAACTGAGATATGAGCAAACACCCATGACCACCTCGATTTTTTTTCACAAAAACAACATACATACATACAAACGTGTATACTGGTTGGAGAAAACGTGGTATTTTTTATTTTTTATTTAATATATTATTTATATTTTAATTATTTTTTTTTATTTTTTTTTTGTTTTATATTTATTATATATATTTTAATTATTTTTTTTTAATTTTTTTTTCAATTTTTTTTTAATTTTTTTTTTTTATTTTTTTTTTATTTTTGTTTTTTTAACATACATACGTAAATTTATAATTTTACACATCCCATTGTTTTATATACATATGTATGTTTTTATATGTATGTACGTATTTCATATGGGATGAATGGTGATACGAACTACTGTTATTGCATGACTACACGTTGTGGAGGGTATATAAGATTCGGCACGGCCGAATATAGCGCTGTTACTTGTTATTTTATATATTATTTTTTGTTTTAATTTTTTTTTTTAATTTTTCTGTTTTTTTTAAATATTTTTTTCGTTTTTTAATTTTTTTTTGGAAACATACATACGTAAACTCAATTTATAATTTTACAATGGGATGTTTTTATATAAGTATGTATATACGTATTTCATATGAGATGAATGGTGATACAAACAATTGTTATTGCATGACTGACTACACGTTGTGAAGGGTATGTAAGATTCGGCACGGCCAAATATAGCATTCTTACTTGTTTATATAAAAGGTCCGCCATCTAACGTTTTTTTTTCAACTAGTGCTTATTTCGTGAACTTAGCTCATGTCTGATTTGACAGATAATTAGTTTTATCCTTCCGCTGAAGGAATATGAATGTGTATATGCTTCGCTTAGTGGGCCTGCGACAACTTACAGAAGATGCGGATTTTGCAAAAAAAAAGAAAAACATCTTTTCAGATGAAGCTCATTTCGATCTTGGCGGGTATGTAAACAAGCAAAATTGTGGCATTTGGGGCACAGAAAATCCGCACGCATACATTGAAAAGCCGATACACCAAAAACTGTTTGGTGCGGATTTTGGTCCAGAGGCATAATTGGTCCATTTTTCTTCGAAAATGAGCAAGGAGTGGTTACAGTCAATGGCGATCGTTATCGGGTCATGTTGAACGAATTTTTGTTCACAAAAATTGAAAAGGAGGATATTGGCCGAAGCTACACTCGATGTTTTGCGCTAAGATGGACACACCGCACATACTGCCAGAAGCACAATGGCACTTTTAAATTAAATTTTAAAGCGAATAGTTTTAAAAAATTCGGAAATTAATTTGTTGCAGCGTTCGTCAGTTTTGACAGCATCCGACAATATGTATGTGTGTACAAGAAGAGTATGACTTGGTAGCTAGAGGTTGTTAAAAATTAATATTAACTTTGTGTGGGCGTATTTTTTAAATAAAATAATTGTTAATAAATACATAAATTGTTGATCTTTAATGATTGAGATCTTTATTTTTCCGAGCCTTGTGCATATAAAAATTATGTGAATTTAAGAAAATTCCATATATATAAGAGGTAAGCGTTAAAGTGGTTATATCACCTTTATTTTAAATTTTAAATAGAACAGAAGAAACATTGTGGGAAGTAAATATTTGGACATTTTAATTTAAAACTCTTTTTGTAATGCACGGACTTAAAAAATTTCCGAAATTTTTTTATTATGCTCAATAACTAAAAAAAATTTTATAACTCAGAAAGATCTACTCTTGCATTACAGAGCATAAATTTCTTCCTAATGAAACGGTTTTCAATTTCAAACATTTCTGATGTATAAAAAATATTCTGGCAAAATTTCATCCCCCTAGCTTTTTTGTGCGAGTTTTATCGTTTTTAACAGACGGACATATGTAGATCTAGATCGTCCAAAAATAAAAACCAGGACCCAGATAACATATAAGTACTTAATGGGGTGTAAAATGAATATTTCGATGTGCTACAAACAGGAATAACAAATTGAATATACCCCTACACAGTTTTCCTGGTGATACAGCGTATACACATTCATTCTGATATTCTTATACTAAATGTGTTATAAGTAACGGATTGCTATGGTTTAAAAAACAAGAGCATTTTATAGCTTATTTTATTTTAATCTCACTAAATACAAATGAGTTTTTTTATTTTAAAATTTTAGGTCAAATTTTAAAATGTACTTGTTGTGTTTTAAGTTTTAAATATGAGTGTTTTTATGAAATTACTCTATTTTAAGCCCACCTAAAACAATTATTGCCTACTTTCATACGAATTAACCACTTCTTCATTCAACGGCCGGTCAATGATCTAAAAAAACTCCTTTTGTGTAGAAGTGATGCTTCATTGCTGCAACTTGCTCCTATAGCAGAAACTTATGTTGTTGTAAATGTACTATTGTTTAAGTTGTTGTTAGTTTTTTGTTCTATAATTATATTAAGGAAGTTGAGACTAGCTGAAATTTTGCTTTTATGTATTTTTATTACATGAAGTTATTTTTATGTTTATGCTGTTTTAATTTTGTTTTTTTTTTTTAATTTGTATTAGTTTGTTGTGCTTAATTGTTTAAGTGCTCAGGATGTATGAAGGATGTTTGTATTTGCTACAATATAAAAAAACAAACAGAAATACCTTTTGCAATTAAATACTGAAAGATAGATACTGGGGTAATCGATTATTTCACTTTTTTTAGAATCCGGTTTTCAAATAGTTGGAAATTCAGAATTTGACAGAAAAAAACTGTTGCTTTTTTGAAAATTAAGAAAAAAACCGGTTAACCGGTCGAATAATAAAATATAATTCCTTAATGAAAAAACTAAAACTATAGTAAAAAAATTATAATATAAACGATATTTAAATATGGACTTTTTACAATTGATATTCGTTCGGCTGCCCAATATCAAAACGCAATAACTGACATGAAAACAGTTGACTTACTTAGATTTTAATAAGTTTATCTTAAGGACAAAAGTACTCATTACAAGTAAGTAAAATAATGAAAAAAGACTTATTGAACTGTTAAAAATTCTTTTATCTTCTTCTGTGCATTTTTTAAATGACAAATATGTTTTTTAAATTTATATGCACTCACATATATTTTGATTAAAATGATTTCTTTAATTTAAAATACAATTTAAAGGCTAGGGAGAAAATCTTTTCAGTTTTTATATAATTTCATTTTAAAATGTTTTCGTTATATCTTTTTCTTTTCTTATTTTTCCTTCGTTTTTGAAACAACAAATAAATTTCTTACAATATTATAGAAAAGTTTTCTGATTTATAGAAATTTTTTTTAATAATAAATATACTATGGTACGATTTATTACAAATAGTATGTATTAACATAAAAATAAACCGGTGTATTCTAAATTCGAAAAATCAATATTTGGAAAAAAACCGCCAGCTGAAAGAGTAAAAAACCGGTTTTTCCACCGGTTTTAAAACCGTGTCGATCACCCTAACTGATACGTTTAATAAAAACATACATGTTGTTTTAAGCAAAAAAAAGGGATATTTAATAAATGTCTATAGATGCAAAGTTTTTTTTAATTGCCCACACTGTTTTGTATTGCAGCTGATTTAAGATTTTTAGGTTGTTTTGAAGTTAATTTTATTTGATGATACATGATGAATAAACTTACGTCAGTGAGAATGATACAAACGGTGAGTAATATAGTCATGATTACTAACCATTTGGAGTTTTATTTGCAATAGATTGTATAGCGATTTAACAAAGAAAAAATTAAAAAAAAAACTAGTTATTGCTTGAAATGGTGAAGTCAATCCAAGCCAATATCGTTTTTCTTTATTTTATTTTAATTTGAAGTTTTCTGCTTTTAAAAAATATCATTTATAATTAAAAAATAATGTAATATAATTATGTATGTAATGTAAGAGTATGTAGACGAGATATAAGACAAGAAGTAAATCTAAATTTTCTACAAAATTTGTGGTATGCAAGCGATCAGAATTGGGGTCTTACGTGACGACGGATACAATTAACTCGGAAATGTATGTCAGTGGTGTTTAACAGCTCGAAAAGTTTTTAATAATACCATAAAAGCGTTGATAGAGTGCGTACCAAAATTATGAAAATATTTTTTAAAATGAAATAAAATTTCTATGATGTTTTATAATTATAATTTTATAATAATAATAATTAGAAAAAAAAAACGGTTGTAAACTTGTTTTTATTTAAAAAATTAACTGATTGGTTAAGCTGATTTTTTAAATTATGTGATGGACAATTTATTCAAGCAGTCCTTAAATTATCTAGAAAAATAAAAATATGTATGTATATAACACAACAATATATGTATATATTTGTATATACATACATATATCTTGCAAATATAGGCCAAATGTAATCTGTAAGCTGCGTACTTCTCTTTACGATTGTGAGTAAAGAAAAGTTTAATGTGTTATTATAACAACTAGGATGTTCTACGGTCGACCGATTTTTGTTTTTTTTTTTTTTTTGTTATACCCGCCACCAAAAAAATGGTGGGGGTATATTCATTTTGTCATTCCGTTTGTAACACATCGAAATATCCATTTTAGACCCCATAAAGTATATATATTCTGAATCAGGGTTTGATTTGATGACAATCTAGCTATGTCCGTCTGTCTGTCCGTCTGTTGAAAGCACGATAGAGGTCGCACCGAAAAAGTTAGGGGGCTCAAATTTTGCCAGAATCTTTCTTATAGACAAGGTTTGTTTGGTATTGAAAATGGGCTAAATCGGAATATTAGGAAGAGAGTTATAGCTCGAAAAGCAAGAGTAGGTCGAAAAAACCCTGTCCTTCGAACATCGAATAAAATGGAATTGTGTCCAAACGCATTAACGTAGCGAAAATTATTTAAATCTATGCATTAGGAGAGGTGTTATCGATCAAAATGTACGAAAATTTATACCGCACAGTGTATTTTTCGGTATATTTTAAAACAAAAACGTCATAAAAGCTACAAAATTGGATGTACGACTCTGAAATTTTGCACACTTTGCTTTTTGGTAAGACGCTTTTTTGTAACGGAAAATCAATGTGCCACGCCCACTTTTACGCCCACCTCCCATATAACGTTTTACCCAAAATTCATATAATTTCTCTATTAATATAGATTTTGGAATAATAATGGACTATATTGAAACATCTAGGTTGTACTCATTAGCACAAACAATTTTGACACGCCTATTATAACGCCCACTTTTCACGTTATCTACCGTTAATGAAATTTAAAAGCTCATAAAATCTCCAAAATTAGAGGTATGATGATCAAATTTGCTACGTATATCCTTCTAGGCAATGTCATTACTGTGCCATAAAATTAAGGTGCCACGCCCACTTTTACGCCCACCTCCCATATAACGGTTTAACTGAAATTCATATAATCTCTCTATTAATAAAGACTTTGGAATAATGAAGGAGTATATTGAAATACCTTAGTTGTACTCATTAGCAAAAATAACTTTGACACGCCTACTATAACGCCAACTTTTCAGGTTATCTACCGTTAATGAAATTTAAAAGCTCATAAAACCGCCAAAATTAGAGGTATAATGATCAAATTTGCTACGTGTATCCCGCTAGGCAATTTCATTACTGTGCCAAAAAATTAAGGTGCCACGCCCACTTTTACGCCCACCTCCCATATAACGTTTTACCTAAAATTCATATAATTTCTCTACTAATAAAGATTTTGGAATAATAAAGGGCTATATGGAAACATCTAAGTTGTGCTCATTCGCAAAAACAACTTTGACACGCCTACTATAACGCCCACTTTTCACGTTATCTACCGTTAATGAAATTTAAAAGCTTATAAAACCCACAAAATTAGAGGTATGATGATGAAATTTACTACGTATATCCTTCTAATCAATGTAATTGTTGTGCCAAAAAGTTTAAATAACACGCCCACTTTAACGCCTACCTCCCATATAACGGTTTATCTTAAATTCATGTAATTTCTCTATTGACAAAGTTTTTGGGAAAATAAAGGACTATATTGAAATATCTAAGTTGTATTTATTAGCAGAAACTTTATTGACACGCCTACTTTAACGCCCACTTTCATTGAAAGACTACATATACAAAAGCATTTTAGTAGCATATCGAAGTTATAAAGGGTGGTTAAATTTTAAGGACCGATTTTGAATTTAAATAAAACACAAATTATTTAGGAAATTATTATGATTTCTTTTTGTAATGATAATATTTGTATGGTTCAATTATGTATTTAACAAAATATCGGCCAAATGACCCCCCCTTCCTTGGCGCCAATCCTCTTTCTGATGGTCCAAATTTTCAATGAAAATGTTGATGCCCAATTGTTGGGCATGATGATGAGTTGAGGTTGACTGCTCTTTTGCCACACTATCGCAAAAACCAGCAATGGTTCCCATTCAACGAACTAAGAAGGCATTCACAGATTTTTTAACATTTTATACAGACCTGTTTTGCAGAAATTTAAATATTTTTTACAATTCTCCCGATTGTGGACGAATTTGAACGATTATGATGACAAAAACAATCACGAAGTGCACAAAATGCATTTTGATATGAACGCCCATTTTTATAAAAAACCTGAATAACTTTAAAGCGTTCCTCATTTGCGTATCTTTCCACGGATTAAATTGAGTAAGTTTGAGATGACAAGTGAAATGCAGAAAACAAATTTAAAGGCTAGGTGTAGTTTACCTTCAACATGGGACCTTAAAACCATAGTACGCAAATCAATCGAATAGATATTAATCATGAATGATATTAATTTGAATGAATTAAATTTTCCACATTGTGACGAATAATTTGTTTTGTTTTCCGAATTTTAAAAATAAAAGTTGCGAGACAAATGATATTTTAAAAAAATTTAAAATAAATTTCTCACCACAATTTCTATATAAAATTCCTTACATGAATCATTCATTCAAAGAACATAATCGAAAAATTAAAAAAAAATCGATTCACAAATAGAATTTTTATTTTCCTTGAAGAAAAGTTAGCAGCGTTGCCATTGTAGTTTATCATTTTTGTTGTGTTAATGGGAACAATTTTACCATTTTAGGAATTAAAGAATATATTAAAAAAATTATAATTTTTAGTTAATATATTTTATGCATGTATGTACGTATGAATATATGCATGTAAAATATTAAGTGATCAACAAAAATACAAATAAGGCTTAGGTATAATAAAACAAAAACTATGAATCTGATTTACCTGATTTTTTCTATTATATTTGTGGAATTTTTACTTGAATCGTAGATTAGTTTTATAAATAAATGTACATACAATTTTCGTTCTTTTTTATCCCTAATAAATGAATGTAATTGAATGTACATGTTGTTATAAAAACATGTACATTCAAAATTATATAGGCGCCACCGCCAAATGTAGCCGTGCAGCTATGATGGCGTCAAACATCGTATGTATTTCAATTTGGACAGATTTAAGTCGCCAGCCTGCTGTTATTTAATGCTTCAAGCAACTTAGAAAGCATTGTGATAGGCTTTGTAAAAAATGTGATTGTATGTGTTACACCGATAATGATTGATATAAAAAGAGATACACAACAATGCCACGGTATAATACAAACAAACACATTTTTACAAATACTACGAAAGGCTTGACAAGTAGTTTGATCGTATCTTCACAATATATCAGCCATGAAAAATTCCTTCAGTTTATTGTCCCGGCAACACAAGTTTCCGTCGAAAGAGCTTTTAGTGCTCTCTCAATAATATTAACAAAAATGAGATCAAAAGATACTATAAACAATTTGCTTTTAGTAAAACTAAATAAGAATTTAATTGAATATGTAACAATAAAAAACGAAACCACGGAACAATTACATATGATATAATATTTATTTTTATATATTTTGTTTTTATTTAGGCTCATATATATATCTTTTTTGAATTACTGTCCGATGAAAAAATAAAAATTAAACTAATACAAATCAATAAATTTGTTAAAATTGTATTATGGGAATTTTTGTAAAGAATCTTAGGTTAATACTTGTGGCAACTTGTTTTTTAATTTTTTGGGACATGAATTCATACACAATTTTATTAAGAATATTAGGCGCCGGAAGTACAATGTTTCATACGTATGTTTTTGTTTTTGTATTTCTTGCATTCATAAAAGCAATACTTCTTAATTGTGAGTTGGTTTTTTAAAATGCTAAGCGGTACACAAACATCATACTTACAAACATTACACGTATACAGTCGGATTCGGGTAAGGGAAATTGATAATTGAAGGATTTATTTTTTTGGCTTATGCAAGATTTTCATTAATAAAAAACGTTGGACAAATTGAAACCATTTTGGTTAAATAGCTTTTCTACTTTTTATATTGTTTTAAACAAAATAAGAGAAAATGTTGCACTACAGTGCAACAAATTAGCTCTCGCATTGTATTTCGTCGTATATTAATAAGAAATTTTTTCTACTAAGCAGTGTTTGCTTTATTGAAGTTTGTAGCTTTAAAAACATAAAAGCTGTAAAACTGATTTTCCCTTACGCGAACTCATTTTCTTTAAAATATAGTAAAAATATTTAATTGTAGTTAAGTGATTTCTTCAATTAAACGGCGGCAGCTTAACCGAATCCGACTGTATTACATATTTTTCTATACACACATTTTTTTTATGTGGCGCCAAAAAAATTTTTGTGTTGTATTCCTTGCAAGGGATGATTTTCACATATACCTTTTTATTGATGTCGTTTGTTTTTTAGGTATTGTTGTTGTTAAAAGAGGCATTGGGTACAGTGTGACACACAACTTTTTACCTATAGGCGCTTGACATATGCTTATATATAAAGTAGCTTTTATACCGAGTTTCAATTTAAGACAAACAAGGATTTTTACTTTACTGAGTAAAAAAAATTAGGAATATAATGAATTTTCTGTTTACATTTTCAGGTATATACATATGTTTATATATGTGTTTTGCTAATACGCATATCCTTTTAAGACTTTACCTTTTTATATAAATGCCTAATTATTTTATTAGACCTATAAAGTTGTTTTTCTTGCCCGCATCTTTAAATCAATTATAATTAAATTTATGAGGATAAAAATATTATATATGTATGTATGGATATATAAAATATAATATTTATACACGATACAGCTATTTATATACATATAAGCAAAATCCAATCTGTTAAATTATTATGATTGCAACTGTACATTATTTAATGTTAAAATTTTTTTCATACCACAAACAACAACAAATAAAAAGAGGAAATTTTTAAAACAAATTTTTCGTTTTTGATTCATTTTGCTTAGAATGAAATATATTAAATTTGTGAGAAGAATGAAACACGACGAATATTAAAAATAGAAATTGTATTGCAAACGAAATGAATAAAAAAAAAATATTTTTATATTATTTGTGAAAAGAATGAAAAAAAATAAAAATACTAAATAGAATTTGACTCACAACTTTTATCTTTTTTAATTCAGAGCATAATCCAAAAAACAAGCGAAAAAAATGAAATTGTATTCACAAACATAATTTTTTGCGTACTATGCTTAAAACTTAACCACCCTCTACAAAGAAAGTGATACATATTTTATTATAAAGAGATTATTCCATAGCGATTAACAAAATAATAAATATTGTGCTTTAAATGTACACAAAATTGGTGGTGGGTATAAAAGATTCGGCACAGCCGAATATAGTGCTCTTACTTGTTTTTTATACTTTTTATCACAAAAAAACCTTTTTGCAAAAAGAATTTGTATCAAAAATGTTGATTCAACATGTTTTTATACCCTTCACACAGTGAAAAAGGGTATATATAGGTTTGTCATTCCGTGTGAAATTTCTACAATTTTTTTATTTCCGACCCCATAAAGTATATATTTTCTGAAATCTTATGAATAGGGGAGTCGATTAAGCTCTGTCAGTCTGTCCGTCTGTCCGTGTGTATGTTGAAATCAACTTTTTGAAGCCCCCGACATCGCTTGGACCCGGGTGAGGTATTAAAATATCAGAAATATTCGGGAGTAGATCCGTATTGAAAATCAAAAACATCGGTACATAAACAACTGAGATATGAGCAAAAACCCACGACTACCTCGATTTTTTTTTTCACAAAAACAACATTACATTTTTTTTTTTAATTTTTATTAATTATATTATATTTTATTATTTTTTTTTTAATTTTTTTTTAATATTTTTTTTTATTTTTTTGTTTTATATTTATTATTTATATTTTAATTATTTTTTTTTTAATTTTTTTTAAAATTTTTTTTTTTTTAATTTTTTTTAAAATTTTTTTTTTTTAACATACATAAGTTAATTTTTAATTTTACAATGGGATGTTTTTATATATGTATGTTGTGAAGGGTATATAAGATTCGGCATGGCCGAATATAGCACTCTTACTTGTTTAATTTTTTTTTTAACATACATACGTAAATTTATAATTTTACAATGGAATGTTTTTATATATGTATGTAAGTATTTCATATGGGATGAATGGTGATACAAACTACTGTAATTGCATGACTACACGTTGTGAAGGGTATATAAGATTCGGCACGGCCGAATATAGCGCTCTTACTTCTTTATTTTTTCTTTGTTTACATATGTTTTGAGTATGTGTTAACAGCAACTTTAAACGCTTATAACTCTTAAAATACTAAACTAATTATAATAAGATTAAGATTGTAAAAATCTCCAGGGTAATTCCTTTCAAATGGTATATTTTTTTCTTAATAAAATCGGATGTATATTGTGAGCGTAAACTGCGTACAAAATATATATATACATATATAGATTAGAGTGATCGATTATTCGACATTTTTAAGAAACCGGTTTTTAAATAGTTTGAAATTTAGAATCCAAAAAAAACCGGTTGCTCTTTTGAAAATTTAGAAAAAACCGGTTAACCGGTCGAATACATAAAATGTAATTTTTTCTTATACACTTGACAGAGATACATATATAGGTATAAACTAGTTTGTTCTATGGTTAATTGCATTTTAAGTTGACACACATTCAATAGAATTATTATAAAATTCCGTTATATAAAATAAAGATGTTAAAGGACAGACACTTTTTACCTTAAAGTGACCGAAAAGTTAAGTTTATGCTTCAATTACCTTTAACTTTTAAGGTTAGGTTGATAAATTTAAAAATGCCATTGTTTCTCTACAAGAAACAAAATATGGCAACTAAATTGTGATTTATATTTTTTTTTCTACTTCGACCTTTTAATTTTTTTTGTTTTAAGTTTTAATTTTCTAATACAATAATGCTAACACAAAACAGTAAATAAATCAATAAAAATTTTATTTCTTTTTGTTAATAAGCTATGGGTATTGCAAAGTACAAAAATTTGGTCAAAAAACTTAACTGAACAGCTAATTATCACAGCAAATTATAAGCGCAACGACGTATAAAATACCTGCTCTCCATTTAAAACAAATAATTTTTAACCTAAATATTTTTCTTATTTTACATTTGTTTTTGAAACAACAAATAAATTGCTTATAATACTATGGAAGATTATTTAATAAATTTTCTGAGTTTTCGAAATTCTTTGAGTAATAAATATACTATGGTACGTTTAGTTACAAAGATAAATGAACATAAAACTAAAAATTAAAAAAACCGGCTTCTTTAAGTAAAAAAACCGGTGTATTCGACATTCGAAAAATTAACATTTGGAAAAAACTGCCAGGTAAAAGAGTAAAAAAACCGGGTTTCCACCGGTTGTAAAACCGAATCGATCACCCTAATATAGATATTTATATATATATATAAGATAGATAATAGATATTATATATAAGATAAATGTATAAATAAATTTTAATAATTGCTATTAGTAATATCACTTGTTTTTATTTATCCATTTCGAGTAATTGCAAATGATAATTAAATTAAACAGCTGTTGTTAATGATGAACTTCTGATGAACAAAATATTTGCTTAAAACAATGGCTTGTTATTCTGTTGATAACGTGTTATTTTCTGTATGATCGACTATATTTTTAAAATCTCATATAAAATGAGATCATCAACCCCAAAGCACAAATTACACAATTAAAAAATGTTAAAATAATAAAGTGTATGTATACTTATGTAAATTTCTTTTTATTAAATTCAACTTCATGTAGATACATTAGGGTATAACCAAACTTGTTCCATAGTACCACAAAATGGGCAATGATGTTTTGTTGATGTGAAAACATTATATTTTATTATTTTACAAAAAAGGGCTTCACGTACAAGTTCTTTTTATTAATCAATACAAAAAAATTTATTTCATATCATGACAAGTTATTAAATTTCATATACAATGATTATATTATTAAGAAAAGAAAAAACAACAACAATATTATAGCAAAAAAAGAAAAAACAACAACAATATTATAGCAAAAAAATAAAAAAACAATATTATAGCATCCTTTAATTATTATTGAAGGCTTTTGAACGTTATTAATAAATTGTCTGATAAACAAAAAACAATTTTACATTTATGTAGTTTTGTTTCTCATTTTATTTAAATAAATTCAAAGGCCATCTCATTGCATAAAAAATCTAATTAGAAACTTCATTGCCGTTAATACGCAAACTTTTTTGACACTAACTAAAAATAAATGCGTATTTCTTCATAGATTTTAATGGCCTTATTCGACTATAGTATGTCAAATTTGTTATTTTCAAAAAATGTTAAAAAGTTATCGCCCTAATGTAAACACATACTTTATATGTACATGTATTACATACATTTGTATATACAAATATTTTCCACATTTAGTTAAATAAATCTCTACTTGAGGTTCAAATTAAATAATAGACAATTAATAACCGGAAATTTGTTATTCTGTAAAGATGTATTTGATTATTATTTAGGGTGACTGAAATTAAGTGTTATGTATATAAATTTCTATAGATTATTTAGTATTTGTTGCCAGATTTTGTCATCATGTCCACCGGAAAAAAGCAAGTAATCGAACATGACCTAAGACAATTTATATTAAACAAAATTTATGCACATAGTTAATAAACACAAACTAATTTCATATTTAAATATTAATTGGATATTATACAGGTATTAATTAGAATAGAATAAAACTATTTAAACAGCAAAAAAAGTCTTAAACCAACTGCTATTTTATTTTTATTTTATATGAATGTGGGTCGAAAAACTAACGATATAAATGAGTATTTTACAGAAATTGCTTTTATTTTATTGATTGAAACAGTATTTTAATTGAAATGACGACAAAGAAAGCAAACTACATTTTTTTATGTCTGCTTTATGTCTACCAAAAATAATGACAAATTTGCTTTACAAACTGTACGTTCAGACAGACAAATTGATAACCCTACATAAAACTGAATACACAATAAATGGTGCTCTGAATGATAATTTACTAAAATGACTTGTTTATTTGCTTTTGCATTCATGTTTTGTAAAACAAAAACGACAAAATTTACCATATTTAAATTTCTAGAAGTCAATTTCAGATTAGATTTTTCTTAATCATTTGTATGTTTTTTTTCAGTTCTCGTTCTGGGTTTTGAACACATACATAAAAGTACATATGAAGATGCCAAACATTGTACACATACTGAAATATAATTAAATTTTTAAATTTTCTAATAAATAGTTATCTGGATGTTTTCCAAAAACGACTTCAAAATAAAGATTTATGAATTTCCGAAAATTATTTTAAATTGTGTACATATTTACACATGATTATTTGTATTTAAAATACACAGACTACATACATACATACAAACAACAACAAAATTAATAAAAATTCATCTTATTTTAAACTTAAATTTATTATAAAAAAAAACTGTTTCAACGTCTGTACATAGTATGTACATATTACATTTATTAAATAATTTTTTAGTTTATCTTTGTGTCTGGAACTAGAATATCCCAAATACTTAGTTGACGAAAACTATCAAAAACATTTATGACATACTATGAAAACATCAATGATCTTGAATCTATTACTGGTTGACCTTGAATACTTATGTACATATATACATACACATACATACATATGTATGTATGTAGCCTTTTGACAAAAGAACTTATTTTGAATTTTTAAATATTTCAGAAAAGCAGAAAAACAAATTCAAAGGAATTAAATTGAAGTTGATTATTTTCATTGTGAAATCTTTTAATCTATAAATCATAGCAAAAAGCGAATTAATAAAAACTAATTAGAATTCTGCGCACAGTCGATTTTTGATAAAATACTTTCTATTATATTTTCTATATTTTTAGAAAAGACCAAAAAACTTAGTTAATAATTATGAATATAGTTAGCTTTTATAAATACATAATATCTCTTACGGAACTTTACATAGAAAGGCGATGATCATTTCAAACAAAGCGTTTTTATCTTAATTTAATGGTTAAAATAGCTTAAAATTGTCTTATGTCGATTAAGTTGTTTTGTCAAAAGTTCCCAAATATGTTTGTAAATCTCATACTGTTTTTTAAATTTAATTTAATTTTTAATCAAAAACAGAATAATAAAATAAATGAACAAAAAAATAAATAAAATAAGGCCTAGTTTAAAACCTTAAATGATCAACTGTGAACTGAAAAGTTAAATTTTTATAAGATGTGGCATCATATTCACATGATCATCATAATTGTTGCCAAACATAATCTTACTACATATTTTTTAAAGTAAAATGTTAGATTTTTATACCAGATGCCAGAGCATAATAGCAAACAAATCATTAATTTTGTCTAAATCATTTTTTGTGTGCTTATTTTAGCAATAAGATAGGCCAGCTTAAACTCAACAACCAACCACGCACAGCTAAATTACGATTCGTTGTCATGCTATTCTAAAAATTTGTTTTTTTTTTTTTGCTTTTACACAGAAGCTATAAGTTATAATTATTAAAAAACAACAAAAAAAAACGGACACCTCGTAGAAAGTTTATAAAATTAAAAGGCAAATAAAAATAAAAAAAGAAAGAACAAAACTATTTTTACTAGCAATGTAAGTAACTAAAGAAATATTTCAAGTCTTAAAATGTTGCTAAAAGAAGTGATACATTAATTGCATAATTAATTAAACATAGATATTTACTTTAAAAACGTATAGGCATATTTGCAAAGTTTTAAAAACAGTATAAAGCTGAAATATTCTCCCTTGAACATTTTACACAAATAACATAATCTCTATATTGATGCACATACACATTAAATTGAAAATTCAATGTAGAACCTACTAGAAGTAAACATGATAAGACAACAAATACAGTATACTTAGTTGATTATAAAAAACGTTTTTTTATAATTATAAAAATATTAGTATATACCTACATATATGTATATATAACAACCTTTAATAGAGGTATGTATGGAAATACATATTTTTTATTCGAGATACAATTTAACAAATGAGATAGATACGCAATATTTATTTAAAAGTGCCTTACCAAAATAATATACGCAATGAATTGGCAATTAGCAGGGCAAAACAGACATGTAAAGAGAAGCCATCCGCATCCTGTGTTTTTTTTATTTCCAAATATTGTGGTACATAGGGAATAACACCTCCGATGACCATGGCAGAAGCAGCTGCCCAACCAAGAACGTGACCAACGGTCAAGCCCATTTCATCGTTAATAATCCAATCCATGTTTGTAATTTAATTTTTATAGCAGCAAATTGATTTATTATTTTAGATGAGATAATGGATATGTATGGTCTGCTTCATTAAATATCGCTACAAAAATTGTTATCTTTTGCGTACTTTATCTTCTGGAAGTATTAAATAATGTTTTGCTCTGAGTATAATAGCAACAAAAATGACAAGTCAGCACAATTTAACTATTATTTAAGTTGGATATTTTTTGACGTTTTATTTATTTGCTTAATTTTTCTTTACTGAAATTAGATCTTTTATTAATTTGTTGTATTTTTAAAAACCTTTCTACAGACATCAACTTTCTCATATATTTATTATTGTTCTTTGACATTTGTAGTTGTTTTGTAGGAGGCTGCTGGTAGCTAATTTTTCACCCATTTATATATACAAGTATTCATTAGCATACCTTAATATATATTTATGTGTTTGTTATTGCTTTCGTGTATTTCCTAAATATGAATGGCGAGGCTATCAAAAAGCGTAATTGCAGGAAACACATCAAAAAAGTAGGAATAAAAAAGTAACACTAAAAAGAAATAGTTGTTATTAAAAAATTTCTTAATAACAAATGCAGGAAAATACTCGTTTTACTGGTGGAAATTTGTTCTAACATAATATCAAAAAGTTATTGTTTAGCAAAACTTTTCCTTTGCATTTATTTTTTTTGTTTTGCAATATATTTTTATATATACACACCTACACACTTATGTATATACAAATTTTTTGTTACTAATGCGTTTTATTGAATTTCCAAAATACTAAAATCACAAAATATGTTTTTTTGGCTTTTAACCACTCGATTTTTCAATTTATTACATTTTCCGCAATAGAATTTTTTCAGTTTTTAATGTTAAAATTGAAAAAATATTTATTTTTAATGCAAATGCAAAAAAAAATTCAGTACACAAACGTTATTAAAAATAATACGTCGCAGCGACCGTCTCACCACGCGCGACTTTTCCATCTGACATTTTTTTACCATCGCGATGTCAGGGTTGCCAAGTTACATACTTTATTCGCTTTTGGTCAGGGTTGTCAACTTTGAAATTACAAAAAGCGCACCAATCAGAAAAACCGCTTATTTTTCAAAGAGCATCACTGAGTTTAAAAGTTTTGGTTCTTTTTTTTTCATAAAACTATAAATTTCATGCTCTTATTATGCCCATATTTTTGTATGGCTTAGAAGTGTACACAGGTATCTTTGGATATGTTATAAAGAAACTAAGGGTGGATAGGTTCCTGTACTCTGTCAGATTTGGTCAGCATATATCATCGTTTGTTTTGAAGTTTTTAGGATTTTCTTTTATGAAATTTTTAAATTTTAGAAATATTTTACACTTTTATAAGTTATATAAGTTGCAGATACCTAAATATTTAGTTAAGTTTTTTAGGTTTTGTAGATCTAGTAGAAAAAGACAGTTGATCATTCCAAGATTGATCTCAATTTTGGAACGATCTTTTTGTGTGAGAGTGGCACGAACTTATAATAGGTTATCGAACACTTTAAGGACATTTGATGTTAATATTGATTCCTTTAGGAAAAATCTGTTTCGCGAGTTGTTTAAAAATAGTACTTAATTGAATGACCATTCTCTATCCATTTACATATTTCAATCTTGGTCTTAAGTTTAGTTAGTTTGGCTTATATTTTCTGTGCAATTTTCTTGTCATTATATTTTTAATTCCTTTGTATTTATATTTAAATTATTACATTATATTTTTATAGTTTAAGTAAAAAGCATTGTAATTTTTTTTTTTTAGTAGAAGTTTGTAGCCGATTATGGCCTAGAGGCTTGGTTGCCAAAATTTAAATAAATAAATATTAGTAATAATTACTACTATTAGGTGCAAATGGATTATATAAATGTAAAAACAATTTTTTTGTAAATAATACGTTCTTAAACAGTATGGAAACCTTTACCGTTAAGTTGCCAAAATTATCACTAATATAAATATATATGGCCAAATATCATAATGCTATCAATTTGCAAATTTCTATCAATGTAAATATTTACCTCTGCTCTGTAAAATTGTAAAAGAAGATTTTGCAAATCAATTTCTTTATTTTATGCGTCTCCGTACAAACTTAAAAGCACATTTAAGGCATAATTAGTCTTTACTTTCTGTTCCGTTTCGAATCAGCTGACTTGATTCTGTTAAATGGAAAATGTGTACAAGTCGTTAGTTGTTCTGTTACTTTCCGTGCCTTTGCGGACGAACCTGTAGAAAATAGAATTCAACGTTAAGTGACGGCCATTGAGAGAGAAACAGCTGATATTTAGGTGCCTATATTTTAAAGGTGGCTGCAACATAGAGACTCTGTTTGCTCATAGATGAAATCTGACACAACAATTTTTTTTTTATGTTCGGACTTTGACGAGAAAAATAAACAAAAAATATAAAAAACTTGTGTTTGTAATATTACCTTGTAAATTAAGGCAGATGATTTTTTACGAAAGAAGTAACCACAAAAATTAAACAGTAGAACGGCACGTCACAGAACGACACAGCAAGTAAAGACTAATGAAGCCTTTAGTATTTAGATGCAATTTTTTATATATTTAATAAGTTTAATTAAATATATTTTAATAAGAATGGTGCTGTATGACCTATAACCGATACAGGATATCAAAAAAAAGTATCGGAATTAAATTACAATAACTAATGTAAAATATATAATCCACTCATAACTACTTTTTGAAATAGTTGTTAGTTTAAAAGCAATAATAACAAAAACATTCTGTACTAGACCAACTAAAGTCAATTTATAAATAATTAAAAAATCGCATATTCGATGAACTTGTAAGTCGTATGTGATATTAAAGTATGACAAACAAAATACATACATATGTATTAGAATATTCTTATATAAAATTGTATTTAAAGGCATATTTATTTATATATATTATTTTTTTTGTTTATATTTTTTTATATATGAAGTTTGACATTTGAAAAATTTATTATTTTATAAAAAATTTTTTATATATGATGTACGGTTTTTTATAAACTCCTTTAAGTAGACGTTAATTATTGGAATACAGTTTGTAAATTCTTATAACCATTGTAGGTTTGGCTCAGGTGGAAATGTAGTATAAATGTACACTTAAAATACATAATTGGGTGTAATAATACATACACCTAAGCCAAATCCATTTAGTGCAGATTTTAAATTCAAATAATTTCTACTAGTTTTCCCTACAAAATGGAATCTGCTTCGCCACTACATATTGGCCAAATCTAATACTACTTTGCGATGCAACTGTGGGTTTTAACCATAAGAGTTTCCTTTTAAAGCAGATGGCGCCATCATACGTGTAACTAAATTTTTGAAAATTTTTTTTACTCAATAATAATAATATAAAGAAATTATATTAATCAATTTGTGATAAAATTAATCTTAAAACTCACCTAATTTTTTAGAAAAAAATGAAAAACTGTTTCGTGTGTGTCACTGCTTTATCGGTATTTTTAATTTTTGTCTTAGTAGTGGCATGAACCCTCATTTTTAATTTTTTTACTTATTTGTCGACATGACTGTGTATGTAATTGGCTTCGTTATCAAACAGCTGTTTCACTCAACTGTTTACATTTTATTTCGGGTAAATATTCTTAACTAGGTATTTATTAAAGTTTTGCAAAGAAATGTCGCACATAATTCTCTTACGACAAGTTTTACAAAAGCATCAACATTTACTAGTGAAGAATCATGTAAAACAGCAACAAATAAACAAAATTAGTCAATGTGCAGTTTGGAAACAAAAATTGAAGAGAACGGAAACAGACAAAGAATTAAGACTTAGTAAGACTGGTGCTGGACGTACAGATGTATCAACCGATGTCAGGCCTCTGGGCGAAAAAATTAAGGAAACTACAAAAACTGCGAGTTACACAGCCATAATATTGGCCGGAGTGGGGGTGACTGCAGTAATGTTTTGGGCCATATTTCGCGAGTTGTTTAGCAGCTCCAGTCCAAATAATATATACTCAGATGCATTAGAACGAGTGATTGAGGTGGGTAAAATTAAATAATAATAAGTGGGAAAAATAAATAATTACTATTTAGACTAAAAATATATCGTTAGATTAGTTGCAAAGCAAACCATAAATATAAATGTAACTTTGTTTTACCCTTTACCTAACGAGATGTAAGTAGGTATTATAAAGTAAATTTATGTATTATAGGATACTCGAGTCCAGGATTCGCTAGGTGCTCCTATTAAAGGTTTTGGTGAAGAATCACGTCGAGGCCGTCGTCAACATGTGGCTCATAGTAGTTTTGAACGTAATGGTGTTCCACATATACGCATGCGATTCTATGTACAGGGCATAAGAAATAAAGCTACAGTGCATTTGGAATCAAGAAGGGTAAGATACATAAATTTAATGTAAAACTTTACCAACATATATCAAGTAGGTATGTAAGTTTATGTAACAATTTCAAAAGAAAAATAATTAAGAACATCATTGGTATAAAAAAAATTTAAGTTTCAATATGGCTATCGCATTTGTTAAAAAAGAGAGTGCTAACTTGAAATTTTTACAATTTTACATTTTGCCAAAAATTAACAAATAACATGAATTCTATTAACTGTAAAAATTTGTATTGTATTTTGTATTTTGAGTTGATAATGTTTTTCATATAAAATTTGTTTTAAAGCTAAAGAGATTTAGAAAAATGGTAGTAACTCAATTAATACATAGATATTTTTAACGATACATAATTGTAAAAATTTAAAAGAAAAGTTATATACATATATTTTTTATTGGTGTTTTTAATATTGTTAAGCATGATGTATTTGAAATTCTAAAATCTTTTGAAATGTAATGTCGAAACAGTTTTTGTTGACCTCTACTGAAAATTTTAGAATTTCGATTTAATACTCGCTTTTAATTTAATTATTGAACAAGAGCAATAAGTTATAAGCAATTACGTGTGATGTATATTTTGTAGGCAGAAATTTAATATTATTTCTTCTAAGGGTTTTCTTGTTTTTAATTTGCAGGCACCTTCTGGAAAGATGGAATATCGTTATTTATTTGTGCAATTAGATCATTATCCTCATACAACTATTATACTGGAAGATAATCGTGTGTTAGATACTGTGCCCTCAAATATACCAAATTCTACACCGCAATCATCCTTATCGGGTTCTAGTCTTTCATTTGCTTCATTTGATGGCAAAAATTAATCTATACTTTATAAATGGGCAAATGTAATTTTAAGCAAAACAATATTCGGAATAAAGTTATTAACAAATTTGGCTTTAAAAAATTTCTAAATTGAATTTGTGCTTTTTTATTTTATAAGTTTCAAATCAAGCCTCCAGCGCAAATACGTTTTTTCAGTTTTATATACACAACTACCAATATTTCTAATATAATTATGGATTTAAATTTATTGTAAATAGTTTTTTATACTTTCTCAATTTCTTTTATTCTATTATTTAAATTCCTAATAATATATTCTAAATTATAATTATAGTTTCTGTTGAAAATTTTCCGTAGATTATGTATCAAAAATATTTTTAAGGTGCAATCTATTAAAATTTCTTTATTAAGAATTATTAACATCTAATTATTCTGTGGATTCTCATTAACTATTTATTAAATTATAGCCACATACGAACACGATGTTTTTTTAGTATAAGCTAATTACTTATTGACTTTTCAGTCAAAAAAATTCACTCCTGTCGTAAAAAAGTGGAATTTTTTGTTCCAATGATATTTTTATTCCCTTTGAGGTGAAAATTATTTATTTATTTATTCAATTTCGTTATAAAAAAGCCCCAAAAATCTAAAGCAACAAATTAGCACTATGAATTTTGTTCCTTTTTTTGATTCTCAGTTTAAATGACAGGTTGTTGCAGACAGCGTTAGCCGTCCATTGTATATGAAGTCGAAGACATCTGAACAGAATTGAAGCGAATTTTTGTGGTAATCTAGTTACAAGTATATGAGTTCAACTGTTCAAAATAAAGTAAACTACCAATACACATTCACGGTAGAAAGAGAAAATATTTCGAGGGAAAATAATGATAGTGGTGGAGGAGTGTAATTATTTTTGAACTATTTTACTTAATTATTTAGCATATGCTTTCAACTAATCTTTCAGTAATATTTAATTTTTTGTTGGGTTTAAGCTTGTCTATGATTATTATCAGAAAGAACTTTACCCTAATTCTTTGGTTAATGAGAATTAAAAAAATTAAACTTATACAATTTTAAATTTTTCAATATTTATTCATCAGGTAATCGCAGTTTAAAGGAAATTTCTTTTTTATATTTTTTTATATAAAGTTTGATATTTAAAATAAATAAATTTATTTACGGACTTGACAGCTGAAATGTAGTAAAAGTGCTATATAAATAAACTAGTCTGTATTATCTCATAAAATTGTTGTTACATTTTTACAATAGTCAAAAAAGATCATAATACGCTACTGGCCTATATATAGGCTTTGTCATTCCGTGTGAAATTTTTACAATTTTCATTTCCAACCCCATAAAGTATATATTTTCTGAAAGCTTATGAATAGAGGAGTTTATTGAGCCGTGTGTGTGTGTGTTGATATCAAAATTTAGAACGTCCCTGACATCGCCTGGACCCGCGTGAGGTATTGAAAATCGGAAAAATCGGTACATAAACAACTGAGATATAAGGAAAAAACCACGATAACCTCGTTTTTTTCACAACAACAACATACAACACATACATACAAACGTGGTATATTGGTCAGAGTAAACGTGGCATCGAATCCCAGCTGATCCAAATTTTTTTTTATATTTTTTTTATTGTTTTTTATTTTTTTATATTTTTGTATTTTTTTTGTTAAATGTTTTTGTATTTTTTTAAGCATACATACATAAACTCAATTTATAATATACAAACAATGACTACATGTTGTGAAGGGTAAATAAGATTCGGCACGGTCGTTTTTTAGATATTTCTATTACCAATTTAATGAATGTTATGATTTATATGATTAAAAATTACAAAAAAATTTTAAAATCAATAGGTTGTGATAAAATTCGTCTTCACTGACGTTAGCGTACACAATCGTTAGCCATAAAAAATTATCGCCATCGCGATGAGAGAAAGATTACTCACTATCCCATCTCTAGTTTGTGTGCAAAATATTTGCATATATTTATATATACTTATGTATGTACATATAATAAATAAATATTAATAGTATTATTAAAAGCTTTAATGGTTTTATAACAACGTAAAATATACAAAAGTATAAACAGTTAGGAGCACAATATTCGGCTGTGCCGAATTTTAGATACCCACCACCAATTTTGTGTAGTACTTTTGAATCATAAAATTAATTGGTTTTTTATTATGTATTAGTTTCTTTGGTTAAGTTCGATTTGCCATGAAATAATTTTCTTAAAATTGAACTTAAAGTATTTCCACAATGGGAATAATACTATCCACTTTTTTCTTTACCAGAATTTTGTATTTTTTGTAAAACTGAAGACTACGGCTCGGTAGATGGAGGTAGTCAAAAATTAATTTTAATTTTGTGCGGCTAAAGCACTTAAATCTATGCAAAATCCTTATATGGGCGATAAAGAGGGCATGTCATATAACTTTTTTTGGTATAAGTAAGTTTAGATAAATAAAACAAATTACACTGACAAAATGTTATTTTGGTATTCTATTTTTGGTTATTTAATGAGCTTTGAAATTTTAATAATAGTAGATTTAGCTATATTGAGGTGGACATTAAAATAGGTTTGTCACAGTAATTTATGCTAACGCGTTAAACATAGATATTGACATATGTACATAGAGTCCTTTATTGCACTACAAAACTTCTACTATATGAATATTATATGAAATAAAAAAATAAAAAAACGTAATAAAGGAGGTTGGCGTTAGAGTGGGCGAGTCATCTATATTTGCTGACATAATAGAAATTAGCCAGAAAGCTACTTTTGCGACATTTCACCATCGTACATCTAGCTGTGTTACTTTAATGAGCTTTAAAATTTCATTAATTGTAGTTTATGTGAGACGTAGGCGAGTCCTTATTTCATCGAAAATCCTTGTCGTAATAGAAATTACATCAATTTAATATAAATCGTTATATGAGGGATAGGTGTTGAAATGACAGTTTCACCTTTATTTCTGATATTATAATAACAATGAAGAAGACTTATATCCAACATTTTTAGCATCGCCGGTTTTATGACGTTTAAAATTTAAAAGAGACTAAAAAGAAACTGTGCGTGGTAAACTTTATTACATTTTTATCTATAACTCCTTTCGTAATATACCGATTTGAAAAATTTTCAGGGATAGATAGTTTTTCTACCCAAGAAATATACTTGCTAAATTTTATCACTCTACGTCATCGTTGTTAAACGCAATCGCATATAATACGATGTCCGAAAGATATTTTTGATGACCCTCTCCTGCATTACAAGCCATAAGTCTCTTCCTATTTGATCGATTTAGCCTATTTTCATTACCTAGCGTTTCTAGTGTACCAGAAATATTCTGGCAAAAATTCATCCCTCTTTCAACAGACTGACATAGCTATATCGTTCTGAAATCAGACCACAAATCAGAAAATATATACTTAATACGGTATAAAATGAATATTTTGATATGTTACTAACGGAATGACAAAATGAAAATACTCGTTTAAAATTTTTTTGGTGGTGGGCATAAATTGATTTTTTTTATCGAAAGTAAAACTTGACAATTTTTGACAATTTGCCCCTATAAACGAATAATTGTCGATCATTGTTATTTTACTACCGCTTTACACAACAGGAAGGAAGGCTTTAAACGAGTGAGATGCACTCAAATTACATGAAATGATAAAAGAATAAGAAGCAGGTAAATTTCCAAATTAATATTTGAGCCAAACATATGGCATTAAAAAAATTCCCAAAAAGTCAAATGATATTAAACCACAAACAGATAAAAAAACAAAAAATTTTTACTGTTAATAAGGGATTTAAAGTGGCAGCGTGCTGTAATATTTAACGGTTTAAATTCATTTTTTTTTAAAACCACATTTATAGTTTGTATTTTTGGGTTGGTTTTTCTAACTGCTTATCAAAAAAAGAAAAAAAAATGTGGTTTATATTACGTGCAGTTATTGTTTTTATTTAATTTTCCAAAGGTGCCAAAAGTATTATTGAAAAAATATTCAATCAACCATACATTAAAAGTTAAACGTTTATTTAAGATTAATTTTGTTTTCCCTGGTTTTTATTATTTAACATGCCACCTAAATATACAAACACTGGTTATACATTTCTGTTTTTGTTTAAAAAAATAGAACAATTTTAATATAAAGGTACTTACAATAAATATGTTTGCCTGTTTTTATTATTTTACTCATAAAAGAGCAAAAAATGTATCTGTGGCAAAAATAAAAAGTTTAAACCATTCGTTAGCTTATCATGACATTTAGCTTCCAAAGAGACTTGAATTTATTTTTGTTGCTTTGTAGTTTGGTCTTTAAATATTTTTTTTTAACTACTTGCGTATTGTGTGAATGAATGCGCAATTTTATTTTCCCAAATTCGCCATCTCTTCAGGATGACAATGATGATGTTGACCAATAACTGTATGGCAGGTGCTTGATGGCTTCAGGCCAAAACGTTGCCAGTAAATTAGAGTTTTAAAGTTCCACCTAAGTGCCGTATGTTTACATTAAATTTTACATACATACATACATATTTCTGTTTGTCTATCTGCTTTTTATTGAAATAAAAAATCTCTTGCAATGTAAATAAAATATAACAAACAACGCAGCTTTTGGACAACAAACTGTCAGAAGTTTATTTTGTTTTATTTTAATTGTAATATGGATAACCATAACCACCAACCAGATCACCCAAAGTATTTGATGGTCAGTGTTGCGAGTTGTTACCCAGCGGGAAATCACACATTTTACAGTATTTTTTTATAGTTTGGTTGTTGCTTTGCTCTGCGTCAATGTGAATGAATGACTGTTTTATGGAATTTTGTTTTGTAAACAAAATTTTTGTAATTTTAGTAGTTTTAAAAAGGTATGAGTTATCAGTACGATAAACTACACTGGTCTGCAAAAACAAAAAACTTTCTCGCCTTAAAAAAAAAAAGGACTATAGAGATTTTCAAATCCTTTTTAAGTTTTTTTCTATCGGGCCTAGATTTTTTTAAAGGGAATGCCAAATATTTCGCCCAAAACAAAGCAGTTATGCTGATACATTTCATCATAACTTGAGAATGATTATTTCGTTTTTGATCAATATATCAGCAAAATTCTCCCATGAAGAAGTTTAAAGAAGAACAAACAAAATAAGGTGGAGTTAATGTTCAGATATTAATAATTAAATAAATGTATAGGAAGTAAAACTGTTACAAAATTTTAAAAGTTGAGTAAAAAACCTTGTGTTTTCTCTGTGTACACACAGCATCCAACTGCATCCAACGCCAAACGTACGGCTTTGATATAATTATTTTGCAAAAACTTGTTTAAAATGATTATTTTTAACCTTTTTACTTTTTTCAAAAGTACTCTTTACTGATGAGAGTTGAATTAAACTACACTGATCAGATGGATAGCAGTGCTTAATAACACTCGGGCTATGGTCAAGCATGGGTCGATTATGATGTGGTGATGTGTTTCAGTGTGCAGGTATAGGGAACATACATTTTCTAGAGGACAAAATAAATTGATTCCAATATTTGCACATTTTTAAACAAAATGTGAGACAAAGTGCCGATATATTAAACATATTGGAAAAATTAGCTTTTTATTACGACAACAATCCGCAGCACACGTCACACGTTACGAAATTTTTTCCCATTCATAATTGTCCACAATTACTGCAAACACCGGTCTACTCTCCAGATCTCAGCATTATTGAGTACATTTGGGAGCTACTTATCCGTAAAGTCTATAAATCCACTTTCAACATAGTAGAGCTGAGAATAAGACGTGAGTATAACAACAAAACAATAAACGAAATTTTGCGTCAATCTCATGCAATCGATGCTCTGAAGTATTATATATTTGACTGTCCAATTATGCCATTGCATATGCAAAAAGCGGCATTTAAATAATCTCATACCTAGTGTCCAATTAAACGTGTATATATTTATATATGTATGTACATATGAACTTAAGAACACTTTATCATTTATCATTGGGAAATATAAAAATCATATAAATGAGTTTATCATAATGTTGTATGTATTCAAATGTACCTTATCGAATTTGTATATTTAAAAAATGTTTTAAAATGTTTGCTTAATAAAGATATTAATGTTTTTATCTTTAGTATTTTATGTTTTCTACGTTCAACACAATCACACGATACACATACATGCATGTACATACATACATATTCACATATAAAATACATAATTGTCATTAGCAAAAGAGTACCAATCAGTTTTATAATAAATGTTATTTCATTATCCATACTTGTTAGAATGAAGTCTATTTACTGTGAATTTTCCAACTCAATTTTAACGTTGTTAGGCATTAAGCTATAAAAATAAAACTTGAACAATTTAAGTTGTTTTTAATTTTTTGGTACTAAATGGGAAGGCAACTTATCCCATTTCAACTCTGCTAAACTTAATTTAACCAGAAGCAGAAATTGCCGTAAACGGAACAAACATCATAATCATCTGTAATAAATGAACAAAAGACAAATACACTGATACCAACATACATACATATAAGCTCATAAAACAGTTGAATTTTTGTGTAGAGTAACATTTTTGAAAAAAATGGCGCCCTTACGTCAACTTCCTTCTTATTTCTACATGCACTAAATGTTTTACATGTTCATTTTGTTCGTTTTTATTAAAAATGGCTCCCATGTCTTTCATTAAAACTTTCGGCAAATTATCGAGCAACATATGCTTGCGGCTGTCACATATACAATTTCTACCAACACCAAAAAGTAAAGAAGAGAGAGAGAAAAAGATACATCAACAGCAACTACTAACAGGAGAAATAAAATATATATTATAACTTTAGTATCACAAGTCTAAAACGTGCCTTCCATTATTTTTTTCTTTACGGTGAATATTCCTACCATGGATGCTGGGCTGTCGTCTGCCAGTATGTAGTACATAAAAACAATCCTCATACAAGATGTTTGCTGAACGGAAGTGAAAGGAGCATGAGGAAGTATCAAAAAAGCTTATTGTCTTCAAGGGGGTTGACAGCTAAGTGCCTAATGGTATTGTAGTTAGAGTTGTCAATGCTGCTTGTTGGTGGCATTGAGTGAGGGTGCATTGATGGCTAGAAGAATCGAAATCTAAGGTAAAAATAATGTTTGTATGTGCGTATACATATATGTATATACATAGTTACCCTGCAGATATGTGGTTAAAAATTTACTAGCTGCATTTAATTTTGAACTAGTGACTTGTATTCTTTTTTTAATATATAAAACTATAGATTTTAATATAAGATTTTCAGAGAAGCGCAACTAGTTCATTTGTACATAGTTTTATATTAGTTTAAATACTAGTAATTGTTAGAGAGTTATGAGAGGAAAATATGTATGGGGACACTCATTCACTACTCTCTAACAATAACAAATATTTAATCAAGTATTAATCTATAAACAAATAAACTAGTTGGCCATCTGTGATAATCTAATATTAAAATCAATTTTTTGATATCTGAAAAAAGGACGGATATGTAACTAGATTAAAGTTAAAACCATCTAGTATATTTATATATAAATAACGATTATCTGCAAGGTAGTTAAATATTTAGCTACAGGGTATACATATTTTTGTAAATACATACATACATTCATATACACATATATATTTATATATACTTTACCACCCCGCTATTTTTTTGTTGTAACTATCGAGTTGGGTTTTCTATAACAGTTTTTGATTAATATGATTTCCTTTGGGTTGTTCGTACTAGGGATGCCAAAGAAAACTAAACGAACCTTTAAAGGGGACGTATACAAACAACGATTTAAAATGCAAGCACCAATTTTTAATTTTTTAGTCTGTCTGATTTACTGAAATTGATTTACTTAGAAATTACTGTATGAACTTTGATAAAATAAGATGCAGAGGTACTTACTTTATGGCTTATCGTTTAGAATACTTTTTATATCTGGATAATATTTTATTTAAAAAAATTTATATAAACCGATTTAATAGTACTATTTTAGAATAATTGCATATCTGCCAAATAAAAATTTTAATTGGGAGCAGCTATGCGACCTGATATCAGTTACTTTATTGATTAAATACATGAAAACTTATTAAGGAATTTATTTTAGAGAGTTACACCCACTTATTTTAATATTTTCCATTCAAATATTAATTAATGCGTATATCCAATTAAAAAAAAAGAAAAGAAAATATAGAATAATTAATACATTATTAAATCATAACAAATTAGATTTTTCTAGTATTTTTGATATGTGAATTTGATATATTCTGGATTAGGATTGGCATCCCTAGTAGATACTGAAGGATTAAATTTAAATATTTAGTTCTTTTAATAAATGGCTTAACACAGTTGATATTTTTTCACATTTCAGTTTTTTTTCAATAATTTTTAGTAAAATTGTAAAAAAACTAATTACACAATTGTAACAAAGACCAAGGCCTAAATCTTAGTCTAACATTCTTTATTTACAATTTAAAAAAACCGTGCAAACAATAAAAACAAAAGAGTTGCAAACAGAATTTTATGTGAAAACATTTTAAAGATTTCAATTAATTTTTACTTGACATTAAATAATGATGGTTAACAACAGCAGTTACAAGGAAAAATCGTCCAACATCATTCTTGAACGGTTAAGTTCATTTTGAAAGACCCAATTCTTTGAACTTAATCCATGCACATATGTATACTTATGTATGTATAAATATAAACAAGTCTGAATTTGAAGCGTAGTTGTTTTTTCTGTTTTATATTATAATATATTTTTCTTGATTTTGTTAACTACTCTATTTGTTGAGGCAGCTCATTTATTGCTTTACATATGTATGTATGAACATATGCATGTAACTAAAGATTAAAAAAATATTATGTCAATGACAGAAAAATAGTTAACATAACGTAGGTTACCTGTTCTCTAAGAAAAACTTTTCGATTCCAATTCCACACAAAATACCAACTTCATATCCTTGCTCCAAGAATTTAGGAATTACGTTTTTTGAATTATCAAATAAACTTCGTTCATGGCATTGTATTGAATTGTTTTGATTTTGACTTGTATTGGCAATTATAAAAACATTAAAGATTTTTTTTTGAAAGTGACACATCACGATAGATTGTAAAAATAATAACAACTGAATATCAAAAGTAAACAAAATAAATTCATTAAGGGGTTGACACTTAAATTGTCATATAAAAAAAAAATAAATAAAAAAAGGAAAGAGCATTTGACACAAATTATATGTCATCTGGGGTAATAGACTCTGATTAGAAGACTGTAAATGTTTTAACAAAAAACATTTACAAAATAATAAACACTGCATTTAGGACATGAACTAATTTCATGTAACTTGTAACAAAAAAAAAAAAAAAAAGTAAAAAAATAAATAAAAAAATGAAAAAATGAGTTTTAAAAAAAGTTAAACTTTTTTATAACTCCACGTTAACTTAAATATTAATACAAAACAAATAAAAATAAACATTTAAATTTTTTCTATATTAACTGTTGAGTTTAAAATCAATAACAAAATTTACAATTTTTAATTATTAGTTCTCTTTTATATAAAACTTAAAAATAACTTTGTAAAACGAGATAAACTGCAAAGGAATTTATTTGATTTTTGTTATAGCTCTCGTAATATAAATCGGATATCACTAAAACAAATTGAGTTGTTGTTTCAGACAATCTGCTGATATTTTCTACTGCTGCGCAAAAAACGAAAAGGCAAAATATTAACATTTAAAAAAAATTATATACTCTTTTTGATATTAATATTATTTTTATTATATTGTTCTATAGTTATCGCTACAAATGAATCTGATTACTGCGATAACAGTTACGAGTGTGTAACTACTTATTTTGTATACTGATTATTTCCAAGGTACCAGTAGATTCAGTGTAAGTATATACAAGAACATAGATTTACCTACTAGTTTTCACACAAATTACATCGCAGTACCCATGTTAAACATTTTCCTAAACTGTATTCATTTGTATGCGAGCCAAAATGATTTTCATGTTTGAAAATGTGTGTGTTTATGAAAATGATCCTACAGGCAACATATGTTCAATTGTCTGGCTATATTGCTGTTCAGTTGTTGCATGAATATTATTACCATTGTTTCTGTAGTTCACTAAGTAGACACGTATGAACCTCCCACTCATACAAGTACATACAAAAAATTTTAAATTTTTTGACGGGCTTTCATTGTAAAATGATTGGCGTAAAAGATAATTGTAAACAGAACAGATAATTATTACAGAATTTCAATTGTTGTTGTTTAAGTTGCTGTCACTACGTGGTGTAGTTGAATATCGAAAAGCCCGTAAAATTTTATCACGATTTTCGCGGTGACAAGTCATTTATAACCGTACATGTGTTGCGAGAATTACAACAAGTATTACAGCCGACAACAACTGCTTACTCTTAACTTGTGAATAGATTAAAATAGTTGTTGTGTGAATGTATGTAAACTTCAGTACCAGTAATGCATAAATACAGCAACATTTATTTCAATTATTGTAGCGACAGATTTAATCAGCAACAACACATGTTAAATTTAAATATAAAGTACAAATAATACCAAGTGATGTGAACATTAAATTTTACTCATTCTTGTGTACACTACCATACAGACTCTTTTAACACCTTCAGCACTTTTATGTACATACATACATATGTATTTATGTATGTGTGAAATTTGGTAATAATATTTCGATAATTAATTCACTACACAAAAACACATATTCTCTAAAGGTTCATTTGGTACACACACACACACACACACACACACACACACACACACACACACACTCATACATGCAAAGTATGCATGTATAACATTTTTTTTGTTATTTAATACTTTTAAATTATTTGTGTTAAGCTTAAATGTTCTACATAACAGAAAATAGAAACAAAGATAGATAAAAAACAACATTAGTAAGTAATTAAAAACACTAATACATATTGACAATTAATAATCCAATATTTTTTAAATACTTACCATCACAAGTGGACACGTTATTTCTCTTAACCTTCTGTCAGTGCATAGTAAATTTTACATAGTCTGTGCATGGGGTCAACCTGACCCAACATATATTTAAATGCATTTTCTAAGCTTTTTGTTAAAAAATAGTCGTTTCTATTGTTATTTATTAATGAAAAAAAAACTTATTTTATTCAGAATATATAAGATTGACATTAAGATAATTTAAATTATATTATATTACATAAAAAATTAGCCAGATGCATCGTCTGACATGATTTCGTTGTTTTCTTCTTCAAGGGAATCCATTACTTCTTCGTTGACACAGTTTATGCAAACGGTTTTTATATGTGTTGTGCAAGAAGGCTGATTGCAGACATAACATCTTGTTCCTGTTTTTTTATCAGCGGATCGAGGGCAAATGTAACATCTTGGTCGCTTACTGACAGATCTATTCGCCGCTGTTCCTTCAGTTGTTGTGCTCTGTCTTATGTTTATTATATCATATCCAATTTGATGAATAGCAATTTTAACATTTTTTTTCATTGCCCGTGGGTTTGATAATCGGTGCAATATATGATCATTTACCAATTGCATAGCCAGCTCCTTCAAAAAGATTTTACGTTCATTGTTTTTCCGCTGAATATATAGTTGTGGATTAGCACATTTGTACAGATTATAAGCGGCTATACCTGCGATATCAATCATATTAAAAAATAGAACCATTGGCCATCGTTTGGTCTTTCTCTTGCAGGTATAGGTACGAACTAATTTGTCGAGTGTGTCAACACCTCCCTTTGTTTTATTATAGTCCAATATTATGTTGGGTTTATTCGTATCGAGGTCAACAATATCATCATTGTGTAGAGTGGATAGTAACAATACATTCTTGTTTGGCTTCGGAACATAACTTACCAAAGTCAGATGGTTGTCGAAGCAAAATTTAGAAGAATTCAGGTCTCGCTTCTTAATTTCGGCCTTGTTCGTAAATTCTTTAGGTAGATCTGGTTTATTTGAGCGAATTGTTCCAATTATTGTTGTTTTTTTCTGCAACATTTGTTCTGCTAATGGACAGCTTGTAAAAAAGTTATCCATCGTAATAGTTCGTCCTTTATTGATATATGGTGTAGATAATCGATGAACTAAATTTAATGCGTAATCAACCGAACGTATCTCATTCGGTTGTTTGCCTACATAAACTTCTGCTTTCAATGGGTACGAATTCAACGCATCGCAAATCCAAAAAATCTTAATCCCGTACTTGCCTGGCTTTGATGGTATATACTGTCTGAATGAACATCGGCCACGAGTTAATACCAATTGTTCATCTATAGTTAAGAATGATGATGGTTTATAAGGTCCTTTGATATTTGCCAAAAACATATTCCAAACATCATGGAAAGCTGCTAGCTTATCTTCCTTCAAACGTTCTGCTCTAGTCTGATAATTGTCGAAGCGCAGGAATCGTAAAAGCTGCTGCACTCTTTGTAATGACATTGCAGCCCGATAAAAAGGACGATTGTCTAGGCGGTACAATTCATCCAATCTTTCGTCCCAGTTTTTATGAACACCAGCGTATATAAGTATACCAATCAGGGCATAAATTTCATTTGAATTTGTATCATACCAAATACGTGCAGGGTTACTATTTATAGTGTAGAAATGGCGAGCTTTTCTATTTGTTTCGGCCACTATTACATTTATTAATGTCTCTGGAACTAATTTTTTGAATGCGGACAGATGAGTATTTATATTTACAGCTGTTTCTGCAGAAATTCCTTGTCGTTCTCTCAAGATCTGAAAGTCGCGAACTCTGGTTACATTTGGTGGACTTGCTCTCCATTTTCTTTTGTACTTTTTATTTTGCGCGTAATACCAAATTCCTTCTTCTTCCACTTCAGGTTCCTCATCAGTTTCAATATTTTGTACTTCTTCTTCTTCACCAGTTTCTATATTTTCTTCTTCGTTTTCTATATTTTGCAATTCAACAGCAGCTTCATCTGCTGCTAAATCACAATCAGAAAAGTCACTATCAATGTTATCATCTGCTACCTCTTCCTCATCAGATTCGGTAATGCTATCGAAAAGATTTCGAATATCCTGGCTATTTTGTCTTTTTAGGGCCATCTAAATAACAAAACAAATTATTATATGCATAGAAAATTACACTACATAAAGTAACCAAAAAAATATATATACTCACCTTATAATAATAGTTATTTATGTGAATATATTTATAATTATTACAGACAAATAAATTTATAATAAAAACACCTCTATTCATATGTGTTGAATAGAAAACACTGAATGTTTTCTATTTTCAATTTTTGCATTTGAAAAAGAAAGAACTTCAATATATTGTTACACGGGAAATCCCCTAAAACACAAAGAAATTTAAAACTAAATACAAAATGCATAGCAAAATAATTGGGGTCAGATTAACCCCAATGCACCAAAATATGCTTGACTTGCTTAAAACTGTCGTAGCTTAGTCATTTATAATGTTTTTTCGATTATTTTTTTTGCAATGTGTGAGTTAAACATTAGTTGAGGCTTATCTAGTTGCTTGGTATAGTAAGTTGGTGTAAAACCTTATTAAATCACTTTTACAAAGACTGGGGTCAATTTGACCCCTATGCACTGACAGAAGGTTAAATATCCTGTAAATAACGCGACTAGTTCATATATGTATGCATTTGCGTAACTACAAATTTTTTCTGAGGTTGGCAAAAGTTTAAACGTTTTTTTTTCCTTTAAAATCTTTAACAGGATTACATTTATATGTGTATTAAATATAGCACCCCATGTAACTAGTTCAATTTAGTACATTATTAACTACAGGGTACTTATTATGTAACCTGTTAATAAAATTTTCGAACAATCGATATTAGTTAGATTAAAGCAAAGTTCACTAGTATAGAAAGAAGTGTGGATTTTTGACTATTTATTTAAATACAAATTTCTTTTTTCAAAAGGTTGTTGGAATTAAAACAGAAAATAAGATGTTTTAATAATACTGGATATGATAGATTTTTTTTTGTAGAACATATAGAATAAATTTAATAACAATTTTTATAATATTGAAGGCTAAGAATCCGCTAGCTGTGCCGTCAATAATTTTTGGCAGCTACTGGCGCTAATATAAGTCGAAGTCGTATGTTTTCATTTAAATTTAAAATTGTTATGTTTGAGTAAATGTTCCTTAATTACGCATAAACGGGATTAAAATACAGTAAAAAATAAGTTGTGTAATGGAGTATGATTCAAAAAGAAGTCTAATCCATTACTTACATTCCTAAAAAGAATACATAATTACATTTTAAGACGATAGTAAAGTAGGTCTTACACAAAAAGAAGGGCGTCCTTATATTATTCTCTTAATTTGGCCTTAAAATTTTGAATATTTACCAAGTTCAAGCGTTATTTATAAGACTTTGTTAGACTTTAACTATGGAGATGTTATAATTTTGTTTTAAATAAGTACATTTAGCATAACATTGATTTCTTCAACTATTTAAACAAGAAATTTAAGAAGTCATAAATTAAGTAGTTAAGTACTTTGTTTTCAATTTATACGATATATAGTGATTGGAAAATAAATTTTAAATAAATTAAAAAAATAATTAAGTATTCCCATAATTGACACATAATATAAATGATTGTTAATTTATTTAGAATATTAAATTATTGACGTAGCTCTCTCAAAGCTAATTTATGTGCAAAAAAAACCCTTAAAAATGTTAGAATTGAAGAAAAAATTGCGCACATTTTTATTTAAGTGTTAATATCCTTTTGAACAAATTTCGATACAAAATGCAATTATAAAAACTCCAATGTTTTTAATGAGTTTGAGTTCTAAAGGTAATCCACCACACATAGTTTAGTCGTATTGCTCATAATGTTTTGATAAATTTTGATAATTTACGAATTGATGAGATGGACGCATTTTTGTTTTTTTTTTAATTTTAAATCTGTTATAAACGGTAGACATAGCTGAAAATCTAGGTTTCATTAATAATTTTAAGCTGATAAAAATAAAAGCAATATTAATAAAATGTCAATCAAAAACGGAACTCTAGAGAAACTTTTTTAAAAACAATGTAACGGCAAATCATCTTCCAGAGAAATTGAAGCGAAGATGGAGTCTTGGGTTACAAAAGAAATATTTAATTAAATTATGAATAAAAATGTTTAATTACTTATCGTAAAAATGATAAAAATGTTTAATTATGTTTAATGATTTAGAAAATATTTTTTGACGTTTTTGACTATTTATCAAAATAAAACTCTGCAACATTCAAACGGTTATCATTTCGTTAAAAGTTTTACAAAACAAATATATGAGAGATGAAATTTTAGTACTACTTTAACATTTCTTAATCCAATAAATTAAAAAAATATATTAACAATGAAACTAAATTAACCAACCAAATAAAAACTAAGCCAAGAGCGTGTGAGCCCATTCGAGCTTAAAATTTCACATTCAGAATAAACGAAATATTGAAAGAAATCCAATAAAACCAAAAACACCATACTATTAATCCTAATAATAAAATTGATTTTAATAGCACTTTTTTATGAATGCACAATATTTTAAACAATACTCGTCATACAAACGAACAAATAATAATATTTATGTTTATATCATTTGTGTTTTTTTTAATTCTATTCAAAATAACGAACGACAAGATGAAAAAAAGTGTTAAAAAATAACACTTAAAAACAAATTTTTGACATTGATGAAGGCAATCAAAGTGAAGTGGTGGTTCTGTTGTTTCGTCCACCAATAACAAATTGTGCCTGTACTAGCAATATTTGTTTTTTTTTTTTTAATTTTTTACTTTTTTTTTTGTTTTTATAATAGGAAAAAAATAAAAAATTGAAAATATTTTTTTTTTATTACAAATCCTTTAAGCGATGAAGATTTTGTATTATACATACAGACGTACATACAAAGTATATTTAGTATAACACCCGCTGATTAGAAAGTGTTGAAGAGCTATTAAATTTCAAAATAAATAATCAGTTTATAAGTAGGAAACACACACACACACACATACATATAAATATGTATAGTTATGTAGATGGTATCCACATAAATCTATTGAAATCCATAACAGGCTCATATTTTAAAGGGGCTTTCTATAACGTTTCACACTCTTAACAATTTGGTAAATTATGGTATTTATGAGATTTTTTTAATGTTCCTTAATGTTTTTATTCCATAGATTTATTTTATGCTGTTTAGTTGGAAACAAATGTAAAAAGAGTATTAAATAATTATATGTTGAAATTTATGCCTAAAAGAGTATCTTAAAAGCAAGACCGTTTCAAATTGATTGAATGGAATTAGTCATATGTGAAATGTGTGTGTGTATGTGTGTGTGTTTGTGTTTGTATATGATGTAAGTCATAAAAGTATGCACTAAATTTATGAGTAATAAAGTTATTTGAATATTTAATTTTAATAGCAATATATTAATGTGTAGTGGATTTAAAGCTCTTGAGTTGTTTGACCATTTTTCAGATTTCACCTAAATTTTTATAGGTTTCTTTTAATTTTTTTTAATAAAATATTTTTCACTAATTTAAAACTGAGAAGAGTTTAAGTGACAACATACCTATCTATATCTGTTATTTGGGTTCATTCAAAGTTTGGTTTGTATAATTTGTGTTATGCAAAACAAGTATAAAAGTATAGTCGAACAAGCACGACCCTACTGCTTTACACCAGTAGTGCTTATGAAAAGTTCACAAAGGGAAAATAAATTGTTTTTTGTGTATGTCTAGCAGATACTATCTCATATCGATAGTTGTTATTTAATCCTAGTTTAATGTCTATCTACCCTATTTTTATTTGATACTCAATAACAAAATATTATTTTATTTGGAATTGTATTAGAAGCTTTTTGCTTAGCATTCAATTATTCACTATCTTATATAAAATGGGCAAGTCAATTTCTTAAAACACAGTTTATGCTCTCATTATATAACCGATTTTAATAATAAAAAAAAACAAATAAAATTACTATATTCAGCTTTGCCGAATTTTTAATACCCACCAACAATTTTGTGTATCTTTAAAGCCCAAAATATATTATTTTGTTATCAACAGTAATCGCTATGGAATAATCACTTTATATTAAAGCATGTATTATTTTCTGTGTGTAATTTAGATTTGCTGTTAATTTCTTTTCTTAAATTTAGTCTTAAATACAATGAAACATTCAGAATTTCTACATTAGAAATGATACTACTGACTCTTTTTTTCAACAATGTTGTTATTTTTACGGAAACTCAAGTGTATGAATTGGAGGTACTTAAAAAATGCTATTAACTTTGTGTGAGCATGTTACCTGTTAATTTCAAAATTATATACTTAATGTTTAAATATAACTTAGATAATCCGTTTTTTTTTTTCAAAATTGTTGCGTGGTGTGGACTTTCAGCTGTAATACAATTTGTGGATTTACTAAACCTATTAAGATTTATTTTCGTTTTAGTTTTTTTAATACCATTTTTTATTGAAAAATTATTTTAGTGCTATTTTGTTATACAAATTTTTTTCAAAATCAATTTTTTTGTTTAATAAAATACAATATCTTAATATGTATATTACAACAGTGCTCGTAATAAATGATCGTTGGATTGGTAAAATTAATGGCAACTGTTGTAATGATTAAAAATTACGATTTTTAAAACATACATAAATATGTATGTATATCATTCTTATTTTTCATTAACCTTTTAACACATTCCGTAACTATTTGCTGGTCGGCTTTCTATGCCCCTAAATTGCATACGGCAATTATGCTCTTCTATGCGCGGTGAAGCTTCGGTAGTATTACGATGACATTTTGCTGACCATAAACGTTCAGCTACAGCACTAACTCTGGGAAATGTTGTAGATACTGCATTATTTTCATTTGTGTGATGGGTCCATAGAATAGCTTCACCCCCTATAAAATGTATCTTTTGGTCTTCAGTACCTTCCAACTCTGTGGGTTCTACCTCATAGTACTTTTCCCAATTACAGCTTCTATCCATATCATACAAATACCAGCCGTGACTACTGATTATAGCGTAGTTATTAACAGTAAAGTTGTAAGCAGTCCTGTTATAATTAAATCGAATTTGACCAATAGTACCGGCAGGAAATTTAGTCCAGAAGTTCTCTGTAATGCCCTGTAATTTAACAAATTATTTATTACTTTTTGTTCTTTTTCGACATTTAATGAAAAATACATCTTGCCACAGCATTTGTTTCCAACCTAAAAGTGATATAATAGTGCTGAAACTTTCCAGAAATTTATAGAGCAAATCAACAATAGTAAGATTTTTTGATACTAAAAAGTGTTGTATTTGTAGACTTGATTCCCAACAACCACAATCTATCTTATCAATACCCAAGTGAAGATATTCATCAGGAAATAGGGAACGTAATTCTCTGCAATTTAGTTTTTTTTTTTAAATTTGTTTAAGTTAAGGGTATTTTTCATAGAGGTTAGAACTTCAGAAAGCAATAGAACAAAAATGAATTCTTTAAATAGGCATGAAATTTACTTAATTCGAATGATAATCCCGGACGTGGTGGCCATATATCGATAAAAACGCGTCAAATGTTGTCCTCCAAGTAGTCAATCGTTCAGGGCTTATCGGCGTAGACTATCGACTTTACATATTTACATATAGCGGCGTTGAATCGTTCAATCATGTAGGCCAATTCACGGGTCAGAAACGTCAGACTTTGCAGTGTTCCTACCATAAATCAGTTTTGACACGAGCTGTCACATGTTGCGCCGTCTTGTTGAAATCATAGGTCCTGCACAACATGGTTGTTCAATTGATGAACGAAAAAGTTAGTAATCATGGCTTTATAGCGGTCACCGTTGAATTTAACGTTCTGACCAGGATTGTTTTTAAAAAGTACGGATCAATGATTTCACCAGCCTGTAAAGTACATCAAACAGTCAGTTTTTCTGGATGTAACGGTGTCCCAAAATACACTCATCACTCCAAATACAACAGTTTTGTTCATTGACGTTTTCATTCAAATAAAAGTAAGCTTTATAGCTTTACAAAATTCGCGCGATACGTATGTCGAACAGAACCATGATTTTTAAAATAAATTTTAACAATTTGAAAGCGTTGTTCAGGCGTCAGTCTATTAATGTTAATATACCAAACCAAGCTAAAAATTAACCACTTGACAGCTGCAAAATAGCCGCCAGTTTGAAAAGTGTTGCCAACCTAAAGTTCTATATCTCTATAAAAAACACCCTTTATATCTTGTATAATTTTTACCTAAATAGCTTGTAAAGAAACTCAAATGTAATATCTTTCGTGGGGTTTAATGGTCCAAGATCATTTTCAAAACATTCTGTCATAATTTCCGGATGTGAAGCAGCCCATGAAGCGGTGCGAGCTGTATAAATGAATGTTAATGTTTTGTGAAACAACTATGGTTAATGAGAATTATATTTATAATAAAACAAATGCTATATATGCTATGTATGCTTTATGCATATATGTATTTATATATGTGCTATGTTTGTATGTATGCCTTATATTTTTTAAATGTTTTTTAAAAATTCGTGTAGCTTTTATAATAAAAAATATTTCATTTTTAAAAATATGATTTTGAAAAATCCCAGTTGAATTATTTAGACACTTACCAGGTACAGCAAATTCCGGCACAACCCGAATACCCCGCAGACGAGCAAATTCCACAATTTCTTTTACATCGCTTTTTGAATAAGTCAGATCGGCCCTGTAAGCTCCTTTAGCTGATAGTTCTGGGAAAACAGTAGAGTTAAAAGGAAAAGCTGAATCATCTGTAATATGCCAATGAAACACATTCAACTTGTTGTACGCCATGCCTTCCAATAATTGAAAAATTTTTTGTTTGCTTATAAAATGCTGAGCAGAATCTAACATTAGACCACGATACTGAAAGCGAGGAACATCATATATTTCTGTTTGTGGCATGCGCAACTGCAAATGATTTGTTTGAAAAGACTTCTAAATAATAATGCGGAAACAATTTACTTACAATACCGTTTGGCATTGGCACCAAGAGTTGTGATAGTGTTTCCAAGCCTCTTAAAATACCCCAAACCGAGTGCGCTGAAATACGTCCATCACCCCAAATAAAATCTGCAAGCAAGAAATATGTGTAAAAAATCCCTCTGATTCTAGTTGTAAACGTCGTTTTCATTTGGAATAAGGGTTAATAAAAAAAATTGGGAAATATATGTTTTATTCAATGCGTACATGACTCGTCCATATTCAGATGAGGCAGTGATTCACATTCGCTTGTTAAATTAACTCGTATCTGTTGTATTTGGCTTATAGTTGTAGTTTCGGGTGCTCGTACATAGCCTTGTATAGAATTTCTTATAATCGTAGTGTAACGCTGTATGGCTATCTCCATTAACCTACAGGTTTTGTCGACAGCCTGTAATTTTTTTTTTTTTAGAAACTGATTTGAAATTTAGGAACATGTAACTTACTACCAGTTCGAAGTCGTTGGGATCAACACCATAAAATTGTCCCGTATTAAATAGCGACAAAGGCTTGGGCCATACCTCTCCTACTGTTGCCTTAATGCTGGGTCCATAACTTTGATAGCGATTGCCATAAGTAAAGTGACAACACAGTATTAAATAAAAAATATAGTTAAAACTAACTTTTGCCATTCAAACTTATTTAGATTATGAAAAATGATTTTTATTAACGTAAAAGTGAAACTATACTGAAAAGTATAAAAGAAACATCGTCTTTTATAACAGCGTTCAATAATTTTTTTATGAATATGAAACTTAAAAAAGGGACTTTAAGTTTATTTCTTTAATTTTAATTAACAATGGGTTTCCACTATTTACTTCTCAGTATTATTAAAACAAAGTCTAGAACGAAGTATAATGCCTAAAATGGTTAAAGTTTTGTTATAATATTGTTATAATGTTTGCAAGTTTATTAAATATAAAAAACCCTGAATAACAATAAAAAATAAGTTTTTCAGTTCATATATTTTTCCGAGACCCACATGTGTCAATGACATTAAACCTTATTTACTTACTTTATATTCAATTAAAGTCTTTTGATCATTTTTTAAATTGAAAATAGAAATACATTTCAATTGAGTATTTTTCAATGCAAAAAAGGTTTTGTATACATATATAGGGCCGTATTCATAAAAAATATTTTAGGTTTATTGAAGGCTTATTTGACAAATTTCTCTACAACATCTGTCAAATAAGCCTTTGATAAACCTGAAATATTTTTTATGAATACAGCAGATAGACTATAAAGATCTAAAGCAGACTAAATTGTGTATTGAAATCGATTGTTTGAAAATTGTGTTTGCTTAAACGGGAATTATTATATTATGACTTAAGGAGGCCAGAGTTTTTTTGGTGTATGATTAATTTACCGATAATCGATTGCAACCAAACTTAGCAGCCGGCTTGTAACCATAACTCAATATTATTATTTTAATTTTGAAATGAAATTGCCAATTGTTTATTGCTAGCTGCCATCTGTAATATCAGTCTTGGCAACTGGCAACGCAATTTATGTAGATAACACATAAGTGGGAATAATATGCAAAATAAGGAAATATCTTTTTAGGTCGTCAGAACGAAATAAACCACCACTTTAAAGGATATGTATTCATTTTCAAAGGGTTTTTTTTGTTTAGATGAACTTAATGAAATATTTTGTTTCTTCTATGGATAATCCATTTTTCAAAAACTATAATATATTTACATAAATATATAAAAGAAAATATCGTTCAAATATTTGAACTCCAATAATAGATATTGAAAAATTCAGTGCACGGTTCTACTATATTCTAACTGCCTTATTCATAAAAGTTATTAAAGGTTTATAAATGGTTTATTAAACAGATTTTCTACGAAAATTTGAATAATAAACCTCTTATAAAGCTCTTTTAGTTTTTATGAATTAGAACGTATATATTTAGTCTGTAGATTAATGGGTATATCAAATTTCTCATGTCCAGTAAGAAAAATCATCTTTGTTATATGGTGTTATTTTCTTTAACAAATTATAGGCAGAAAGGGCAACAAAATCTTATAATTGCTTATAGAAGGTGTTTTTTTTAGAAGTTTGAAATGGAATAAAACAAAGACATGAAATTTATTTTATTCGAAAGATAATCTTCTGGTATTATAATTTAAATTTGACTTCTGGCATATGACCGCTACGGCTGGCTCGGACGTAGTCAAATCTGGAGCTCTAATTTTTGATGATTTTTTCCAACTTGTTGAAACCACAGCTCCTGCACATCATGGTTGCTCGATTGATGAATGAAAACTTCAGTTATTATGGCTCTATAGTAGTCACTATTGACTTTATCGTACTGGCCAGCATCGTTTTTTAAAAAGTATGGACCAGCCCAAGAATCGCATCAAACAGTCAGTTTTTCTGGATGTAACGGTGTCTTAACATACACTTGAGGATTATCATTACTCCATATTTTACAGTTTTGTTTATTGGTGTATCCATTCAAACAGAATTCGCTCTTAAAAATCGGAATCAATGGCATTATTGTTTTGGGCCCATTCAACGGATCTACGCCTTCGTATTAATGCGTCAGTCTATTAAAGTTGAAATGCTGACAAAACCGCCGCCAGTTAAAAGCGTTGCCATCTTAAACTTATATACTTGTAACAATATTCTTAATGTTTCATTGTTATACCCACCACCAAAAAAATGGTGGGGGTATATTCATTTTCTCATTCCGTTTGTAACACATCGAAATATCCATTTTAGACCCCATAAAGTGTATATATTCTGAATCGGGGTTTGATTTTATGACGATCTAGCTATGTCCGTCCGTCTGTCCGTCCGTTGAAAGCACGATAGAGGTCGCACCGAAAAAGCTAGAAGGCTAAAATGTTGCCAGAATCTTTCTCATAGACAAGGTTTATTTGGCATTGAAAATGGGCTAAATCGGAATATTAGGAAGAGAGTTATAGCTCGTAATGCCAGAGTAGGTCGAAAAAACCGTGTCCTTCGAACATCGAATAAAATGCAATTGTGTCCAAACGCATTAACGTATAGTCATGAAACTTCACATATATAGTTCTCGAGTCAAAAAAATATTTCTCCTTAAAAATTTCCTCAATCTATGCATTAGGAAAGGAGTTATAGATCAAAATGTACGAAAATTTATACCTCGCAGTGTATTTTTCAGTATGTTTAAAATTTGAAACCTAATAAAACGGACAAAATTAGATGTACGATTTTGAAATTCTGTACACTTTGCTTTTTGGTAAGAGGCTTTGTTTTAACGGAAAATCGATGTGACACGCCCACTTTTACGCTCACCTCCCATATAACGTTTTACCTAAAATTCATATAATTTCTTTATGAATAAAGATTTTGGAATAATAAAGGACTATATTGAAATATCTAAGTTGTATTCATTAGCAGAAATAACTTTGACACGCCTACTATAACGCCCACTTTTTACATCATCTACCGTAAATGAAATTTAAAAGCTCATAAAACCGATAATATTAGAGGTATGGTGATGAAATTTGCTACATATATCCTTCTAATCAATGTAATTATTATGCCAAAAAATTTGAGTGACACGCTCACTTTAACGCCTACCTCCCAAGTAACGGTTTATCTTAAATTCATGTAATTTCTCTATTGACAAAGTTTTTTGGGAAAATAAAGGACTATATTGAAATATCTAAGTAGTATTTATTAACAGAAACTTTATTGACACGCCTACTTTAGCGCCCACTTTCATTGAAAGACTAAATTTACGAAAACATTTTACTAGCATAGCGAAGTTATAAAGGGTGGTTAAATTTTAAGGGCCGATGTTGATTTTGAATAAAACACAATTTATTTATGAAATTATTGTCATTTCTTTTTATAATGATAATATTTTTATGGTTCAATTATGTATGGAACAAAATATCGGCCAAATGGCCCCCCAACCTCGGCGCCACCCTCTAACCGATGGTCCAAATTTTCAATGACAATGTTGATACTCAATTGTTGGGCACGATGATGAGTCGAGGTTGATTGCTTTCTTTCCAGACTATCGCAAAAAACAGCAATGGTTCCCATTCATTGAACTAAGAAGGCATTCACAGATATTCTAACATTTTATACAGACCTGTTTTGCAGAAATTTACAATTTTTACAATTCTTCCGATTGTGGACGAATTTGAACGATTATGTTGACCAAAAGAATCATGAAGTGCTCGAAATGCATTTTGATTTAAACGCCCATTTTAATAAAAATCCTGAATAACTTTAACGCGTTGCTCATTTGCGAATCTTTCCACTGTTCAAATTGAGTTAGTCTGATATTGAGAAATGTCAAATGAAATGCAGAAAACAAATTTTAAGTCTAGGTGTAGTTCACCTTCAACATGGGCCCTTAAAATTTAACCACCCTCTACAAAGAAAGTGATACATATTTTATTATAAAGAGATTATTCCATAACAATTAACAAGATAATAAATATTGTGCTTTAAAAAAGATTCGGCACAGCCGAATATAGTGCTCTTACTTGTTATTTTTGTGTTCACAGTTTTTTGGGTTATCTTCCAAATTAAGAATTATTTTTTGTGATCCAGAATTTTTTATGAATAACATAAAACTGAATAGGTCCTTGTTTAGGTACTTCATATAATTTTTTCACAAAATTTTGTTGTATTTTTTTTATTCATAACTTGTTATACCCTTCACCTGTGCTTCTAAGGGTATATATAGCTATGACATTCCGTTGGTAATTTGTATAATATTGATTTCCGACCCCATAAAAAAATTTATTTTTTGAAAGCTTATAACTTGGGGAATCGTTCGCCATAATCGTCGGTCCGTGTGTTAGTTGAAATCAAATTTTAGAAGTCACCACATGTTACTCAGTTGTATGTGATATAAATCGTTTGCAAATATCTGGGAATGAATCGGTATTAAAATCCAGAATGATAGACCCATAAAGTTCTGTGATATAAGCAAATAAACACGACGACATCTGTTTTTTCACATTTTTTTAAAAATTTTTTAGCTTCAGGCTTACTCTTTATAGACGTTCGTTCCTATTTATGGATACGGTATGTCTCAAGAGATATTCCTTAAAAATATTAAATAAATCGGTTAGTAACCGACAAAAAATAATTTTGGAAAATATATATGCTTCCATACTGCCAGGATGTAAGTATATAGAAAGCCTAACAAAAATGTACTAAGAATACAAGAGAATATGAACATGAAGAAAATGTCATTTAATAAAAAAGAAAAATACCAGTTTAGAAATGAATCCTGTACTTCCTTAATTTTGATTTCATGAAATTGTAACACAAATAGTCGGTTCAAATTACATATGAGTATATCGATGAAATTGTAGCTGGTTTCAAAAATGCATCCCAATCGGCTAAAATCGGAATAGTTTTTCGATATTCTTAATGATTACATTTTTATTTAAATTAAAATGTGTTTTAGGGAGTTTAATAATAGAAAAATTAACTTACGCCAGAATAAAAAATGATTACAATAAAGTTACTGTTTTTGGTCAAACTAAATTCAGTGCAAACAAGTAACAGTGCTATATTCGGCTGTGCCGAATCTTATATACCCTTCACAACGTGTAGTCATGCAATAACAATTGTTTGTCATATCAAATACGAACATATTTATATACTGGTTAGAATAAATGTGGCATCGAATCCCAGCTGAGCCAAAAAAATTTTATTTTATTTTATTTTATATATTATTTATATTTCATTATTTTTTTTTAAATTTTTTTAAAAAATTTTTTTTAAATTTTTTTTTCAATTTTTTTTTTAATTTTTTTTTTTAATTTTTTTTTTATTTTTAATATATTTTTTTTGTAATTTTTTTTTTTTGTATGTTTTTTACCTGTATTTATGAATGTATGTTGTTGTTGTAATTGTGTAAAAAAACGAGGTGGTCGTGTTTTTTTGCTCATATCTCAGAAAGTTATGGGGCGGTTGTGCTTAATTTCAATAGCGATTCATTCCTGGATATTTCCAAGAGATTGATACCATATACAGGTCTGAGGAACATATAGTTGCTTCTAAAAGTTGATTTCAACCAACACACGGACAGACGGGCAGACGGGCAGACGGTCAGGGCTTAATCGACTCCTCTATTCATAAGCTTTCAGAAAATATACACTTTATGGGGTCGGAAATGAAAATTGTAGAAATTACAAACGGAATGACAAAGCTATATATACCCTTGTGCACCACAGGTGAAGGGTATACAAATATTGTTTAATCTACCTACTTTAAAAATTATTCTGGAAGCGATTCTGAGTTGATTGACGTACATAAAGTTAAATTTTTTTCGGGTGTAGATCAATGTTCAAAGTACAAACTTTTAAGAGAAGTAGAACTTGAACTGTTTATATTACAAAAATTTATCAAATTGAAAAATTACTACAATTTGTGTTTGAATTAAACTGATTCTAAATTATGTATAATAAATCGCCAGAGCTGTTTTATTTCTCACAGTAAATTTTGTTGTGCAATTAATTTTTGCTTTAATTTTTTTCAAAAACTCACAATTCTCCCACATTCATACATGCTAGTACGAATTAATATGAAGACATCAAAAAGCAAACATTATGTTGACATTTTTATATGTATGTACGTACATCCATTCTATTCATAAAATTTTATTATAATTTTCTATTTTTCCCACAATTTTCACACGCCAATAATCACCAGTTTGATTAACAATTATTGGCAAATTTTAACAAGTGCAACGAAAATAGATTTGTCATTTCCTAACCATAAAAAAAACAACCACTATTCCATACTACTTTCTGTCCCCATATTGAGCTTAGCTGAATGAAATCGTATTTAGTATTGCATTACACATACATACATATGTACATACATATGAAATGTCATTAGTGATCCCTGAAGGATTTCACTGTCATTATTCTATTTTCACTTTTTTTGTATATTTTTTTTTATCGAAAATGCGTACGCATCATGAAATTCAATAAATAATTGGGGTAACAAGTGTAATTTTTTATTATTGATTTTTCTCATAAAATTTACGAGTAAGATGAGGCGTTGTTTTTGGTCAATGTTTGCTACACCAAAACACAGTACCATATGTGGGAAGCTGAACGTTTAGCCTAATCTTTGTTACAGTCGTATTTTGTCTGTTTATGTACAATTTTCATTAAATCTATAGCGTGAAATTCTGAAAATAATTCGGGACTTATTTTCGAAAAATAAGGAACCATATTAAATTTATTTAAGTCAATGGTTTTACATACATACATTTGTATCTACCTCTCATCAATTGTATATAGATAGAACTATGAACTATTACGGAAAAATTATTTATTTACTTTTCGAAATGTTTGTGAGTCACATAAAATTAACCAAAAGTTAGTTACATGAATTTTAATTTTTTTATTTAAGTAAGTAGGTATCGGTCCATAATATACCCAAATCTGCATAAAAATCATCTTAACACACAAAATATTTGTTGGCAAAATAATTAAAAAATTAACTTACAAATTAAAATATATGATTATATATTTTTATTTTTTTAAGATTAAAAAAAAAATCGAATTGGTCAACATAATTGGTAACCAACTTCAAAAAGTAACAATTTCGCACAATTTATGAGCCTGCACTTGTAAATCTACAACAGTTTTGCCTCAGTTGGTAGGTAGGACAGGCAGCTTTAGTAATGCATCGCACTCAGCCCAATACATGTAGAGAATCACAGAAATATAAGAAATCTTTATCTAATAACAATAATATTAAATAAGATGATGAATAGACAAGGCTTACATATGTAAGTCCGTTGGGCAACACCGTTTTCTAGATATGATGTAATACATTAGCATGACCGTCCATGCTTAAGACATTAAACCCTTCATATTCATCTTATCCGATTATACTTTGTTACTTGTTTAAGTATTTACATATGTGAGAATAAATGATGGGATACATCTTAATGGATACAAAATATATGCAAAATATCCATTACTTTGTACATCTTAGTGTTCATACTAATTAAGAAGTTGGTGTTGGACCAGCCGATTATATCTTTATTTATGTTAAAAAATAGATTTATAAATATAAAGAGATTTTTCAAACCCCATACATAAAAAGGAGAGCCAAAATGTTTTCTGAGTTGCCATCACCATATTACCATGCTCACACTCTGCTTTAATTTGTTATAAGTTAAACATTATAATGTAGTGTTTATTTAAATAAAAAAAAGTCAATGGTTTCTATTTTTTATTAAAAAATTTGTAATAGTTACTTTAAACTCTTATTTTGCTTTAAAAAATATCTTATAATTAATACATCATTAACAATTTACCTTTAACTCTATAATAATTTTTAGAAATTCTGGCGTACAAAAACGGATATTTACTTTAACTAGTCACTGAATATATTCAAAAACAAAATAAAATCTACAAAAAAACTCAACCATAATTACAATATAATCATCTGAGTGCTAATTTGTTCGCTTTGGCAAGATATCTGTATGTATGTGTCTTGGCTGCCTGACAATGACGGTGGTGGCATGTTAATGTCATAGACTGACGACTATGCCATATCAATGGTATATTACACTCGTACAATGTATAAATTATTATGAGCTCTTTTGAATTTTTTGCTTTATTATATTAATAATAATCTGCCAACCAGCTCAATTAGGGGTTGTTTTTCAAATCTTTTGTCGAGTTTTTTTTTGTTTGGAAATATTTACACGTACATACATCAATAATTTAACCACAAATTAAAACAGTAGCACAGACCAACCGCAACATTTTTTGCACATAAATATGTACATACACGTTTAATAAATATGTAAATATATATTTATGTACATAGATTCAGTCATTGTCTTTTTTTGGTTTTATAAGCTGCTACAACTTATGCATCCATTTTCATTATTTATGGCTTAAAAAATGGCCATCGTAAAACAAAAAAAAATTTTTTTTAACATTTAGTTTTTGAGCAACTTTTACAATCGAAACTTTTAACATCTGTCAAAATTTTATAATATGACAGTCATTTAATTATTAAGTAAAAAAAGAGAAAAACTTTTAAATATTTCAAATAACTACATAATTACTGGCTCAAGTTCATCTTTAAAATTTCTCATCTTATATGAAGAAATTAAGTTTTATTTGTGATAATAAAATAATATACTTGGAAAAGGAAGTCCTTATTCCGATAACAGCCGAGTGGAATACATTTTTGAAACCATCATCAGCACTCTCTATCGGTATACTCATATGTAATTTGAAATTACTATTTACGTTGCAATTTAATGAAATTAAAACTAGGGAATGATAGTATATTTTTTTCTAACAAATGACATTTTTTTAAATTTTTTTCGACTTTTTCTTTTTGTATTGAATTTAACAATTTTTAAAACAAAGTCATAATTCATGAAAAAAAGCCAACAAAAATTCAACAATTTTCTAAATCGTTGAAAATCGCCAAATCGATAAATAGGACGCCAAACAATTTTTAATATCGCCACATTTGGCGAGAAATCGTGCCATATGATAACCCTGGATATGACTTCCTAGAGAGTGTGCCTTATTTTACACCACTCCAATTAAGCTAGGGGCCAAATAATGGCATTTGAACGTGATGGAAATACTAAGAATCAGAGAGAACTCGGTCGTTCGAATAAAATTTCCATAGCGTTCGAATACCGTAATTTGTCCCCAGCACTACTTACATTTTTTCTGCGAATTTATAAACAAGTTTCAATATTTAAATGTTTTTTTGGGTTTAACTTGTAAAACAATTCTTTAATTTAATACCGTATGGTTCTCATACTCTTAAAAATAAAAAATAAAAAAAATAACAAATATGTATATTGGCTAAAACAATTAAACATGGTACTAACTGCTACAAATATCTCCCATTAGTCTTTAATTGCTTTCAATGGCCATTTATTCCTTTGGTCGCAACATCAGTTTGTATAATTTCTGCTTCTGTATTTCCAATTTTTATTACTTTGTTTGTTTGTTTTTTCTCAAATGCATTCGAGGAATATTGAATTAAATGCGTGTTATTTTCCATAGATGTAGAAATACGAGCAAATTCCATTTGGATTTCTATATTGTAACTACAGACGAAGAAAGGGAGTGAATATCTAAGTTAGAGGATTGGTACGATTATAATATGATTTTTTTTTTGTTGGTGCGTCTGTGTTGTAGAACAATGTCTATTGTCGTTTGTCGTTGGTAGCGATAAATGATAAAATATGTTCAAATGCTGGCCATTTAACACAAAAAGCATGAATGCAGTATCGAAAGCCATTTAAAATGACAAACTGTTGCCACATTTATGTGGTCAGCAAGGGGTTGAGAGTCGAGGTTTCGTTGCAAACAGTGAAGTACACAAGCTGTGAAGTGCATAATTCAGAAAGCTTTTTAAAATAATTATTTTAAAGTTACCAATAAAATTTAATTTCAAAAATATTATCTGTTTACATTAATATTTTTCTCCAGTACTTTCAAACACTAACTCACACAAATAATAATCTGTGGTAACTTTATGCTATTAATTGTAAAAATATCCAAAATATATTTTACTTAAGGTTCATTTTAGCTTTTCGAGATGTAATATTGTATTGAATTTAAAGATTTTGAAAATTTTTATGTTTTTTATGTTTAAACTTTCTTAAAGCACTATATAATTAAATAAAATTTCTAGTTTCGTTTTAAATATTCACGTCTCTTTGGTAAGGATAATTTTCATAATTTTTTCTTTCACACTTCGTAATATTACTTTCTTCATTAAATTACATAAAATGTTCAATATAAATAGTATCAAAAACATGTTTTTTATTACATATTTTCTTAGAGTGTTTTATGACTTTTATTAAAATATATGCATGTATATAGTGTTGGTGTTATTGTTTTTGTTGGCAAATTAAAATACAAAAAAAAAAAAAAAAACATTTTAAATGGCGATTATGTGCAGAAGTTGACCAAAGAAAAAAATTTAACTGCATTAGAACATGTCCGTATACAAAATAGTTACAGCAATTAAAACGGATTAAAAGACAACCAACTGATTTATGTGAATAAAAGACTTTTGAAATGACTGCTACGAGTTTCTATTTTAAAACCGACTAAATACACATACACAACCCCATTTTCCACTGTTGCCAACTTTTTCCCAAAAAATATCGCTAAGACAAGTAGAAAAATAGCTAGAAAATAGCTAAAAATTAAAAATTTTCAAAATTTTAGCGATAAGTCGCTAATATTTATTTTTTTTTTCAAATTGTTGCATAAATTTAACAAAAAATAGCCAAGTTTTCGTCGTTTTTTTTTTATTGCGCGGAAAATTTAGCGTTTTATCGCTAAGTTTTTCTTAAACAATGAAAGAAAAAAAGAAAAGTACAGTAATTTTTATTACGAAGGCAGCTTTTATTAGTCACATTTTAATACATAATTTACATATGTATGACGGTATGTGAAAAAATTAAAGAAATATACGTACGCATATGTACGTTATATATCAATTCAAAAAATAACGTTTATTAACATACTTAACTCCTATTAAAAAACATTTTGGGATTTACTCACTAAAAGTCTAAAGCCAATTCTCTAGATTCTTGCTTTTATTTGTAAAATTGTAATCTTGTCTCTTTAATGCTGATTTAAATAAATCGTAATTGAAGCTGTCGCATCGGCCACTTCAGCCAAGATTAGAAATGTTAACACAACTTGCTGTTTTTTCGTACTGAAAAAAAATATTTATTTTAGATTTATGTACCGCGTAGATTTTTAGTTTTTAAAAAACATGCCTAATAACTTGTTGATACAAACGTCAATCGATTTATCTCCTAATACACTATACCTAGAACCTGATACATAGTTTCTATGTTCCATTAAGAGATGGGTCACTTAAACATTTTTATTTATCGCTAAGCATTTGGTTCTATAAATACGGTTTTCATTCGTTCTATCGAAATCTTTTTTACATAAATCACTAAGGTGATCAATTGAATTGATTGACGTATGTTGAGTTATTAATGAAGCCTTCTTTAAAATTAAATTATCTCCAATATAACCCTCTTACCGATGCAGATGACTTGTATTTTTATTTGTACAATTATTTGTATCCTTTTGTATCGTCTTTTTAATCTTGAATTACCCAGGACTTAAACTTTTAATGGCTTAGCAATGCACAAATTTTGGATTATTTAGTTCTTTTCTGCAATATTTCGAATTTCTTGCAAGAAATTTTTAAATAGTTTTTTGTGTACTCAAGCCTGATTAAAATTTAAATAGTTAAAAAAAAAAGAGAAAAGTTCGACAAAATAAAAAATTCAATTTTTGTGTATAATTTACAAACTCATCTAAATAAAAAAAGAAACGTTTATTCAACATCTTTTTACCAAAAAATTTTTGAACTATAAACTTTGCAAGATAAAATTGGTTTTTTAATTTTAATATACATATGTTTTTTCTAGCTTTCAAAATCTTCATAAAAAAGTGTATTGAAAATAGCATTCGCCTTACAAATAAATTGGTAGCTACTCTTTAAGAATATTAACATCAAATGTATTTAAAACACGTTAAAATCCAACATCGCAAAAATCGCTAGATTTCCCGCTAATAGCTAAATCATATTTTTTCCCGGAAAAAATGTTTAAAAATCGCTAGATTTGACGAGAAAATAGCTGAAATGGCAACAGTGCCATTTTCTAAATTTTCGCAATTACACAGTTCGTGAGTGCGATTGTGTGGGGAGATGATGTTTTTAGGATTTGGAAAAAGATCGCATCATGAACATGTATTATTGTTGGCAAGTATAATTGAAATAATTGCGCATTGAAGCAATTTAGAAGAATCATGTGAAATTGCTACCACACTTAATACGTAAGCAATATTAAAACAAACTCATACACATACATTTATAAGTTTTTGCAATAAAATGGGCACCAATATTGGTTACATATAGAGGATTCTATAATCATTGCACATTGTACTTGGTATCAACTGAAGAGTTCTTCATACAGTAAGCACGCAAAAACGTGAATACCCAGAATCATTTCAGATCTTTAATATTTTTTTTTACAAAACTATTCTTAAACGTTAACAAAATTGTAAAGTTCTTTAAACTTATTGCAAATGATAAAATTTAACATAATTTTTTATAAGCACACATGGTAAAATATAAAAGAGTATCAGAAAACTATGCCATCAAATCTACAATTTGTGTAATTAAAGAAAGATGATAATGTGATGACGATAATGTGGCAATACGTTAAGCGTTATAAGTGTTTATATTTTTGTAATTGGTTAATTAAAAAAAAAAAGTTTTTGTTTTAGTGAGCTTGCTGTAGTTGTACTTGTAATTGAAAAACATTTTAATGACTTGATATATGTAGGTTTATACATGCATAGGAAACACTAACACAAACACATGTACATCTACAGACATATGCATATTTATTTCAAATACTTACACATACATACAATTGCAGAAAATAATAAAAGTATTGTTGCAGTAGTTTTTAGATCGGAATTTTAGAAAATTCAGCATACATTTGAATCATTTATGTGCAAGCCATTCGACTATTAATTATTAGTTAAGAGAAAAAGTTTATATCTGAACTCTAACTTATTTTATAGGCTTTGTAAAAATTTTAATTTTGATTTTTGTTTGCAGTTTTTAATATTTTAAATGAATTAGGCTTCATATCGAAAAATGGAAAGCCATCAGCGTCTTTACTTTTTTTTGCTACTGTTTTTTATTTTATTTTTATTAATACAAGCATCGATGTAGAATTTTACTCTAGTCTAATTAAACAATTGTGTATGTAGAGAGGAGTTGGTGTACATTTACAACGGTATTTAGAATTTATAATCGTATATTGTGGACATAAATCTGGAGCAGTACCGCGTGCATGTAGAAACTAAAACAAAAAATAAATCCAAAAAAATACTAAAATAGCAATAAAACATATCTGCAGCATTTCACAAACAAATACGGAGAATCTTATACGAAAGTTTAACCAGACAAATCGAAGTTTTATACAATAAACAATTTGCAGTACATATTCATTTCAATATGCTTTATTACATGTTGGTTGTATGTATGGGATATAAACACACGTACACTGATGTACATATGTATTCTTAATATTTATATACATACATATGAACATGTGAGCAAGTTGACATAGATATAATGGGTGTTTTTTTATAAAACTTAAAAATATTTTAAACAAAACTAAAAAATTTTTAAGTAAAACTTAAAAATTATACAATGTACCTGTAAAAACTATTTACCGATGAACTACGTATTGGCCCCCCACATAGGAATTTTTTTTGATTACTAGAGAAAAATTCAATTTAAAGTTCTATTTTCCTGTTCCTACAATTCAAGCAATTGCTTTGCGTATAAGTTTTGCGTGTGTAATTTGTTTTTATTACAATAACAAAATATTTATAAAATTTTTGTCATTAAGCGATCTCCAAACAAAACACCATATACTTTTATAAAAGTTTGTGTGAATACATATATGTATGTGTATGTCGCAATTTCATGTTTTTTTTTTATTTTTTGGGAAAATGCAATATAAATGGCAACAAGCTTTTCATATGTTTGTTATGTTGCTATATTGAATTTTGTATTTGTATGAATTTTTGTTTTGTTTTGTAAACACATACATACATTGACCAAAAAGATGTAAAATAAAATAAAAAAATTTGTACTGTTTTGTTTTTTTAAATCTGTTAAAGTAAATCTTCATTAGATTTACCAGAGTGACCGACCAGAAGAATTACAGCAGCAGCAATTGTATCAGTAAATAAAAACCTAAGTTTTTAAATTGAAAGTACAAAAGACAACACCAACAATAATAAATATGCATACAAACACATTCTACATATAAAATATATTTTTTTATTGTGAATGTTGTTGTTGTTGTTCTTTTTGTAGTTGTTGTATTTATTATATTTTCGCAACAGTTATAATTGATTTGACAGTCTCATGTGTTTGGGATTGTATTAAAATTGTTAAAAAGAAAATTTATGACCAAACAGAAGGACATTTTTCAAGTTATTTGGAATGGATATGTGTATATGTGTGCAGATGATGTAAGAGACCTGCAATATTTACAACAAGTTTCGAGTTAGTAACCAAAAATAATAAACAAAAGCACTCATTTCCATTGCATGAAATTGGGATTGGCCGGTCCATTGCTGCTCTCTGCATTACCAAAAACTAGAGAAAAAACTTTCATACTAATTCGTTTGTCAAACTGAAAATTGTGGTTTGGATAAGTTTTAGAACAAGAATTTTAATTTTATTTACTATAGTTTGACCATAAGTAGGCTTTAATAATTTTTTAGTTACACGGTTTTTATAACTTTATTTACACTACAAATTAAACATTAACAACGTTTAATGTCAGTTTTTCATAAGTATTTTCCACTGTACGGCGTTAGTTGGAATTAGCCCGTTAAGCCTGTACTCCGTTTCAAATTGTGAAATATGTTTAGCAAAAGCTGTTATTTCACACGATCCACACTTGCTTTGAATTTCGTACGAAGGAACAGTAGTTCAATGTTTATTTACCTTATCAACAGAGTACTTGTTTAGGCAACATTATTCAATAAGAATTTCAAACGAATTAATTTATATGAAGTTTAGCAGCAATTTGCATACCCTTTTTAACATAATACCAGGCTTTAACGTTTAATACAGCACAGCTACCATATATATTCATATCGTAGTCGCAAGTAGAAAGGCCCTTACTCGTATTATTTGCGAAATTGAGTTTTTCAGTGATTCCCATACATTTCACACAAATACACCTCGACGCAGAAATTTATTGCATTATTATCTAAAATAACAGTTTTACAAGCAATTTTACAGAAGAAGTTACATTATGTTAATACAGTTTCAATAACGTTTTTACATTCTCCTGTAAAGTTTGTATTTGAGAAAGGGCCCTGCTACTTGTAGCCATCGATATAGAAATTTTGTTTCACTATATCGTCCGCTTTTATTGGTTCGGTTCATATGTCAAAAAGTAGGAGTGACAAAAAAGGGCAAAGTTTTTTTTAAATATACCTCATTGAACTATTTTGTATTTTCACTTCTGCTTCAGGCATATGTTTTTTATAAAATTAAAAGTTAATATTGCTTTATTTGAAGTGAGAATATTTTGGTTTATGTTACATCATTTTTTTCTTAACTTTTAGTACTGCCTACGTATACTTACTGATGTGTATTGAGTAACTTGTTAAGGTGAAAGTTCCATATTTACAATATTTCTAAGTCAACATTGATGAAATTTGTTTTTGCATAAGAAAAACAAGTAGTTGAAGTGTATTTACAATGATGAATGAAATTAAGTAATAAAGTAAGCTGGGGACAAATTACGACATTTGAAGGCGATCGCAGAAATTAAAATTTCGATGTAATGCTGTAATTGTGTTCGACGTCAAAATATTTTTTTGATTTTTATTGAAATATCTTAGGTCTCGCAAACAAATTTACCGCTACTATCATGCAATGTACAATAGGCTCTTCGAACTAATAAGTTATTGATATGTTAAGATTTTTTTTAATATCGGCCACCTAAAATTATTAGTACAATAAAAAACCATTTTATTTTAATATAAGTATACATATATGTACCCTTATTGTGATGACATCTACATCTTCCTACGTGTATTTAATAAACGACAAATAGAAAATTAGTTCTGTAGATTGTGTTGAAATGAACAACAACATAAACTATTCCTCATTCAGGTACACAACGCAATTGTTCGCATAAGCAAACAGACACAAACGTACTCGAGATCATCATAAACTTATTTTTTTAACTTGCTTGCATATATCATACCAACATATGTACTTATATTCAATTCATTTGTGATGCATTGTTAAGGCAAACGTTTTGTATGACAGTAACTAGAGGCAAAGAAATATTCGCTGTAGATTTTTATCCTCTTTTTTGTTTGGAAGTTTGTGGTAGAACAATTTTATAGCAATGATCTGATATGCGTAAAATTTATTTAATTTACGCATGCGTCGACACATATTTATACGTGTGAGCGAATTCCACCTTTTAATGCGATCAAAGCGTATAATCCTTTGGGACGTCTAAACAAATAAGGAAAACACCCTCTATGAGTGCAGTATTAAGTGCAATCCAATGCATCACAATTAACACACAGTTACGCTTAAAAAGTGCAAAATGTTTATTGCTGTGACAACCAAAAACGAAAAAGGCATAATAAAAGTTTGCGCCTGCTTACAGCTTACAGCTTAGACTTGAGTTTGTTGTTTATAACCTCGCAGAGAGAGAGAAAAAAAAAAACACCAGTGCACAAAAAAGACCACAATTTTTGACATTTTTATGGGTACAAGGTACATATTTTAACTTCTGCTTTGCTACAACAATACTACACATGTATTTAGCAAATGTTCGCCCATACTTACGAGGTACGAGCGTCAAGTTTTTTTAAGATAATAAAAATCTCAATGTTTTGCCTTCAGCAATGCACTTTTATTAGCACTTTTTTGACCACTCTCGCTAAAAACTTGCTCGTATTATAAAGAGAAAACTGAAAGAAAACGGATCAAAATTTTTTGGTCATAAAAGGCGCCCACGTTGTTTTCTTTATTTAAGACTCGTTGATGCCTGCAGGCGCCCCTATTTTTTTTTTTGTTTTATTTTTTTGCCAAGGAGACACATTTCGTGCGAATATTATTTATTTGCTGGAGTCTTGCAAATAATACAGACAATAATATTTATCACACTTGCCACAGTTGCGCAGTCTTAACTTTCGCATTTGCTTGTCTTTTTTTTATTTGAATTTAAAAATTTGAGTTAAATTTTTTGTTTTTTTACTTTGATTTTAAAAGAATTTCGTTTATTAGTACGTTTTTTTTTTGGCAAAATGACTTAACGTTGCATGTTTATGTTGCTGTTTCGTTGTCATCTCCCGTTGTTAGAGAGGTCCATAAATCTCTCTTCAATTTTTTGTTCTTTGATAGTTGTTGGATGGTTTTGTTTTATTTGAATTCATTTTATTTATACAACATATTTCAACCAAAATATTAAACATAAAATATATTGTATGTATGAACATACATACACACATTAACAATTTATGTAAAAAATTGAAAGGTGTCAAAATATAATAATTTAAAAACAAAATTATTTACATGATTTCAGATCACCTAACAAACCTTTTCCAATTTAAGATAATTGACAAAAAACTGTTTGGACCAACATCTTATAAATGATCTTTTTAATTATGTATAATATGTACATACGTTTGTATGTATGTAAATATGTGCGTTCGGAAAATGAAACTCAATTCGTTGATATATGTATGCCAAGTAGGCTTTTAAATTTCCAGAAGAATTTATTCTGTTGCTGAAAAAAAAAAAATTAATTACTTCATGCCCGGGAATGTAAATCGAAATTTATAAATTTAATTTAATAAAAAAAATTGAATAAGTTAATTTTTACTTAAATTCTTAAATAAAAATTTAACATTGAAAAGAAAAAATGCAAAAATGCATTTGAATGTAATAATTTGTTCATCGCTGTAACACAAATAATGGAAAACATCAAAAAATCAGTTTTGTTGTGCATATTTACAATCTATAATTATTTAATTTTTAATATTATAGTGACAACAATTCTAAACCTGTCACATAAAAGATTAACAATTTCGTTAAACGCCCTTAAAAAATCAAAGGTAATTTTTATATATTTTAAAATCATATTATCTGTAACAAGTCTTTCTGTTTGTGTGAATATTAAGGTAATCCACCAATAATAAATATCCATACGAATTTAAAGAACAAATTATTTCTATGATGGGCACATCCTTTAAATATCCCTTTGTATGTGCAATTTAAATATGCTTAATCGTTTAAGTTCCAGAGTTTTTAACGTTTTTTTTTTGTTATAAATATTTTTGGAAAATTAAACACATTTAATTTTTTTAACAAATTTTTATTTCACTTTGTTTAATAAAATACCGCCATCAACTCATTTTGATAAGTAATTTACTGTTTTTTCTTTTATTCTTTTACCTTTCACGGAGTCTGTATGTCTGCTATAAAAACGCATTGCAACAGAAAGTTTCAGTATAAAGAAACTAAATCTTATCATCATCATTATTATATCTTTTAAAGTCATCATAATATGTTTCATCTCTAACGGCATGTCAAAATGTTTCGTTTTATTTTTTGAATTTTTGTGGACTTGTATTTTTAAAGTTCACTGAAAGAAAATGAGGTGTTCGAAAGAGTCATTAAAAAAATAACTCCGTAAATTAAAATATAAAATCTAATATTGATTGTGAACTTCAGTTTATTGATTTCAATTATTTCTAAATAACATTCTTTGTAAAAATGCGCTGTATTGGAGTGATTTAAATTAAAAATAAAAAAATCGAAAGCTTCTGTATGAATAATTTTGCGAATATTTAGTAAACCTTAATATTTTCATACATTCTAATATAAATTCAAAAATTGGATTTGTTTATTTTATCTGATTCGATAGTTGCATTTTGTCATCTGTATTTCCCTTAAATCACAAGATTTTTGTTAACAAAAAATCAACTAAACGAGTGTTTAAGGCAAAAAATTTAAAATTTTCATTAGAAACAACAGCACTTATAGCCCATTTTATAATTGTTTCTTTCTTAACGGAATGACCAATAACACCATTAAACTGGATGAAATTAAATTCAGCCAATTTTTTTTATAATTTTTAGGAATAGTTTGGTACTGAAAATCAGCTAAATCGACGAAGTAGAAAAAAGTTTAGCGAAATGAAACTTGAAACTAAATCTGAGTAAACTTTTTCAATATGAAAATTTTTTAAATAAATAAAGTGTTTCAACCAGAGCACTGATTTTGCTCCAATCAAAATGATACCACTAATAAAATGAAATATAATAGATATTTTATAAAATTTCTATAATTTTTAAAAATAATTTTAATCAATTAAATCACGCCTATAATTTATATTTGGCCTTAATTTAATTGGGGTTTTTATTGTACATATTAGTAATATTAATCAATGAATTTGTCTTAAATAAAAGAAACCGAAAAGAAAATTGACGTATTTTTTTTATATGTATATTCATAACATTCATACATACATATATCAATAGATATGTACATACATACATTTTTAATTACATTTCAAATATCAGTATAAGAAAAATAGAAAGCGTACAATATAATACAGTAAGAACTGATGGCATAACCAAACGTTATATTTTTAAGAGTTCATCTCGATCAATTTTTTATAAAAAAAATAATTTTTTTTTCAGTTTTATTTTTCAATATACTTTTTTTTTCTAACTGACAGAAATGTCAAAGTTTTTTGAAAAGTTTTTACATCAATTAAAAAAATTATTTAAATTAATCAAGAATATAATTAAAATTTAAAAAAAAATCAATTATTTGAAAAATTTCAAGCAATAGTTTTTTCTGTGAACAACATTTTATGTACAAACTGTTTGAGATAGAAATTAATACCAGTACCCTGAGCATAGTAGATAGATAGTGCTACTTATTGTTTATATAAATTATTTTATATAATATTAATTAAAATTCTTGTTCTAGGGAGGATTTTTCTTTAACAGTGGCAAAAATTAAATCTAATTTTAAGTTTCTTTTAAAAGAAGTGAAAAAATAAAGTCATGGAGTGTTCCAGTATATAAGACTTTAAAACTTATCATTACAACTTTGAAAACCTCATGAGCTGTGTATTTCTCTAAGTGTACTATAAACCTGTGTGTGTGTGTATTTTTTTTTATTTTTACAGATCATTGATCATAATTTTCACAGTCTCATCACGATCATAACTGAAAGCACCAAAATGATTACGATAACATGTGCCTAAAACCTCAACAGTTTCAAAAGCAAAACGCATCTAAAAAAATATTAAAGTTCATAAAAAATATAAAATTATTCTTGTTTTTTCTACAACGCAAATTACCGGAGTTACTCTTATTTTGTTAGATTCGTTTGAAATTTTTTTCTCACTTTGAGGACCAATTACTACATCATTGATTGCTGCAAACACTATGAGAGTATAGTGTTGAGTAGAGAGGAATGAATAAATTCTGCCACCTCTGAATTCATTATCTGACGAATATGAGGCAGTATGTACGTATGTATATGTATATCAACTTAAACGCTGCGTGATAGTGTTGAAGTTTTTTTTTAATGACGGTAGCGATAACATTAATGAGGCAAAAGTATTTTCCAGATTTTTTAAGATTTTAAATCAATTTGATAGTATTTTGCAATTGACTTTTAAGCAAACAAATAACTTGAAAAGGATACGAAAAAAGCTGATTTTTCTCACCGTATTTGCAAGAACAGTGCTTCATGACTATGAAAAAAAAAAACAGTCAAAGTGTAGTCACTACTACCTCTGTTGTGTAACAATTTAAACTCCCATTTAAAAGATGTTTTGTTGTCTTATTTTTTCTGTTATGCATTTGTTGATCACAGTTATTATTAGATTTGCTTAAGGATACAATTTAAGTCGAAATAAATAAATCGATACAAAAATAAATCATTATAAACATATTATATTTTTAACTTTAAAATCATTTACAACTATACTACGGTTGAATGGGTCGACTGCAAACATTGTACTATTGATAAAAGTTTCTGTTTGTGAGACTTGAAGTGGACTGTTTGAGAGATATTATGAGCAGAAAGTCATTTTGTGGTACCTGTTTTAATACAATATTTTTTATTCATTCATTGTACAAAATATAAATAAATCATTTTACTAATAGTCCCAACACCTTAAAGGTTTTAGTGGGACATTTTCTTACTCATATATAGTGTTCTTCAATCGAGTTTGATGTCATGAGTCCAACTATAACGAAAAGGCTTTTCCCCTAACCTAACAACTGCTACCAAATCCAATGATAATGATGATATTATAAAAAACAGACAACTTTTTTTTAATTCAGTACACTAATAATCATATTTTCAAACAGTACATTTTTAAATTTAGTCACTAGCAGGGATGGAAAATTGGCACAATTGTACTTTTTTTGTAGTGTAAATTATATTTTCTAGTCAAAACATAATTAAACTACAGACTACAAACTGCAACCCCTTTCGGCTTAATCCAAAGAATTCAAAAATTGCAATTGTTCTGATATAAACATATGAAGTAAGTTATTATTGAAATTGTAGTTGTGATCTCGTAATCGATTTAAAAGCTAGTACGTAGTATCTTATTTTACCATTCACAGTGAGTGTTAGGGTATATAAGGATAGGTTTACCAATCCTCGGATAATTTGTGGATACGGTTGTTACTGTTTATAGATTTGGTAGGCCTATGGAGACATTCATAAAAATCGGTTAAGTTATAGGAAAAAATTTAAAAAAATATGTTTATTTTTTTTTTAATTTTTTAAATTCTTAAATAATTTTTGACCACACTTAAGATTATGAGCCATAATCTCAGAAATAATTTCCTAGAAAAGCTAACAATTCGGTTTGAAATTAACAGAGTAATAAGCACTAAAGTACAACAGCTTCATTGTTTTTCCTAAAATGTACAAACGGAAATCGATATTTTGCAGTTTTTATACAACCGAAAGAGCCAATACGAATATCAAATAAAAGGGCTTGAGTATTTAAATATAGTTAGCTATGAAAAATAAAAAATCCAAAATGGTGTACTAGATTTAATGGCGAATATATAAGTTAAATATAGTAGTTACGGCTTTGTCCCGTTAAAACCCCACAATATTAGTATCAATTAAAATAGTTTGACCATTACACTTTAGTAAACTATTAAAAAGGAGTAATATGCAAGATGGCGTCTGAAGCAAAATAGGGAAAAAATTTGATACCCCAACAATATGGGTATCAAATGAAAGGACTTCACTGGTAGAATTAGATTCGGCACGCCAAATATAGCGCTCTTACTTGATTTCTTTATATGTTAATAGTTTATACATATTTAATACCGAAGTGTTTTCTCATATTAATGAAATTTAATGTTTTTTCTTGTATTCTTAATAAATAAAAATAAAAATAAAATAAATCAAAAAATGTGTTTAAGTACAATTAAGGTCAAAAAATAAAAATGTTTAAGCAATTTGGTACAATTTTAAATTTCCTGATGCCATCCCTGGCCACTAGTATATCCAGCAGGCAATTAACTGAAAAAGTAGACTGGTACTCTGACACTGACTGACAGAATAAGACAGAAAATTTATGAACGCGGATAAGAGAAGAGAATTTTACTGATTAAAATGATTTTTTTGTAGCGTTTGAGAGGGGCTATATTTTGTCGGCAATTACATTAGAGCAACGCACATAATTACAGAGCGGCATTTGCTCGACCAAGTTAACACTTTCGTAGCTAAGAAATTGCTTCAGGCTCACTATATTGATGATGCACCTCAGACACCATTTATGCATTACTTTACTCTCATCAATCTTTTTTCAGCTGCTTTAAATACCAAATTTCTAAATGTGTGTGCGTGTGTAGTGCTGCTTTACATACCTTAATAGCTTTTGGGTTTTCCTTCTCTAAATTGTAATTAATATCTTTTAAAAATAATTCAATTTCATAATCGTGCAACTGTATCATAATATACTAAGCTATATTTTTAAAAAAGTTAAATAAGCTTCTTAACTAAAATATTGTAATTTAATACATTCGAAAGTGTTGAACTTCTTTTTTGTTTTTCGCTCGTAAATATTGATATTTAGTTTTCGATTTTTGCTCGCATTTCTGCTGTTAACACATATTAAATTTATTTAACAAAATTGTATGTTTAACGTTTTGTTTTAGATTTTTTTTAAGCTTTTTGTATTTTGCATAAATTTTCTAGTTAAGATAGTTTTAGTTGTGCTCTAGTTTCAGATCGGAATATTTTTTTATAATTTTGTTTAACACAACAATAAAATCATCAAATTGATTTAACTGACTGACAAATAAATATTAAAATGTATTGTTTAAAATTCAGCTGACCGTACTAAATTAACTTAAATTCGTTTTTTTTGAAACAACTGGTAAATAATTTTAATCAAATACCATTTTATTGTCATCAAAATAGTAAATTATTTGTTAATAAGATCGAATTGATAAAAAGACTTAAACATCTAAGGTAAAAGAGTAACTCTTTGGCAAAGTTTTTGCTTTTATATGTGGATAATAGTTTAAAATTTATATGAGTTTTTGATACAAAACATATGTTAAAATTAATAAATAAAAAAAATTATTTTTATTTAGAAAATCTTTATAACCTTAAAGAAAACGTGAGCTAAAAGAATCTAGTTACGACACGGGAAACTTGAACATGATATATGAGGAGGTGAAATCTTGTACTTCATAGGGTTGATATGGGAATAAGTAATTTTGGTTACTTTTCTTTACCCTTTTAAATCCGAAATATTAAAAAATTTACCAATAGGATCTGGCATGAAAAAAAAAATCAATTTCGATATCAAGTTAAATAAAATTAAATTTTCTTATAAACTGAATATTTGTAAAATAAGCTTAATAATTCAAAAATCCATTGCAGTTCTTAGTGTGCTAAAAGTTAATCTTAGTAACTGCACAAGTATTTTGTGTATATTTTTTTAGCCTTATTACGTTTTAAAAATATTGTAGGCATATTGACCTTTTGTCTTTTTTTAGCTTTAACTTTAAATTATAAAAAATATATTTTTTATAGTCCTAAGAAAAAAGAAATATTTCCGTGAAAGTTTTGATTGAGATATCTTATCATTCCTTAAGCTTTATCGTTATGGTAGATAAATGCAAATATATATACTATGATAGAATTATATGATTGTAGTTTAAACATAAAATGGTTGTCAGTTATAATTTTTATGTTTGATTACAGTAACATGCAATGACCATATTATTACTTCAGTTGAACTCGACCATCTTTGCTTTTTTCTATGGCAAATTATTGTCCTTTGCTTTTACTTAGATATATTGATTGTATGTACTTACCTTTTTAACTGCAATTTTTATATCATTTTATATTTTGTCGCTTATTATATTTACCCTTCACCTGTGGTGCACAATGGTATATATAGGTTTGTAATTCCGTGTGAAATTTCTACAATTTTCATTTCCGACCCCATAAAGTATATATTTTCTGAAAGCTTATGAATAGGGGAGTCGATTAAGCCCTGTCAGTCTGTCAGTCTGTCCGTTTGACCGTCTGTCCGTGTGTATGTTGAAATCAACTTTTTGAAGCCCCCCGACTCGCTTGGACTCGGGTGAGGTATTAAAATATCAGATATATTCGGGAGTAGATCGGTATTGAAAATCAGAAACATCGGTACATTAACAACTGAGATATGAGCAAAAACCCACGACCACCTCGATTTTTTTTCACAAAAACAACATTACAACAACAACATACATAGATACAAACGTGTATACTGGTTAGAGAAAACGTGGCATCTTATCCCAGCTGAGGCAAAAAAAATTTTTTTTTATTATTTTTATATTTTTTTTTTTAATTTTTTTTTTACATACATACGTAAATTTATAATTTTACAATGGGATGTTTTTATATATGTATGTTTTTTATACGTATATCATATGGAATGGTGATACAAACTACTGTTATTGCATGATTACACGTTGTGAAGGGTATATAAGATTCGGCACGGCCGAATATAGCGCTTTTACTTGTTTTTAAATATTTTTAACTTACTCAAAATTTCTGTAAATTTTTTTGACATCTCAAACTTTGACAATAAATAAAAAAACATTATTTAATGGTTCTATAATTATACTCTTGTCTCACCTATTATTTAATGAATATTGGTAATTTTCAATGCTTTTGAATATAAAGTTATTTTTCTCATAATTTTTTTATATCATATTTGTTTAAACGATAACCATGTCGAAATTTTTATAAGAAGTAAATATTAAATGATAAAATTCAAACAAACGCTTGATTATCGTGTCAAAATATATGATGAAATGAAACAAAAATAACTATTACTTGTTTTCGACAACCAAATATTATTATAGAAAATATAATATGACCGTCGTGATCATGTCATAATCATGGTTTTTTCTTTGCGTATTCAGAAACATGTATATTTATATCAGAAACGGTTCTCGGGGGCTTCCGTAAGTACATTTCAAAATATGAACTGACAGATGGATATATTAGTTATACAGTTATATTTATGCATTTTTTTTGGACACAAAACCTTGCCATTTATAGGAAAGAGAATATAAAAACACCAAATGACCATTAATAATCAAAAATCATGGCCTTAAGAGAGAAATTCACAAAAGCAAATACATATTTTTAAATCATTTAAACTGTCAAATATCCATCCATTTAATTTGTCAGTTTAAAAACATATTTTTTATAATCATATTGTTTTACATTTTTTGTTTTTTAAATTTTTTTTAAGGACCCGAATTTCAGTTAAAAAATTTTGCAATTTTTCACTAACCTGTTGACCAAAACATCTTGGGTTTCCTCAATAATTTTGTTTTGTCATCTTTTACTATTATACTAATTAATTTCTCCCCTACACGTCTTAATAGTCAAAACTAATATATGTACATGGTACGTGTGTTTGTGCTATTGTTTGTTAAAAACAAAAACAAAAACTGAATACACATATTAAATCAGTATAATAAACATGTTTTAAAGATACCCAGTTATAGATTTAGATTAATTTTATTTAACTATCAATCTTGATATCTGTATTTTATACAGTATTATGTTAAACTTCAAATAAATATCAAAACGTATCGAATTAAATTAAAGAAAAAACTTATAAAATAAAAGCAGCACCTCATTAAAAACCACACCTTGAACAGTTTAATATTTCAAAAATTTATGCAAAAATGTCTTTATACAATAAAAATTAACATAAAATTTTTATAATTTTACAAAGAAAAATCAAAAAGACAATAATAAAAAAAAAAATTTATTAGCAATTAATTTATGCGTTGACAATTCTAATGATCTTTGATTATTATTTAATTTTTTTCTTTCTACACAGCGATCATTCAAAAAATGTTTATGGTTTTGACTTTTAATGTCACTTGATGTTTAATGCTTCAGACGGTTAGTTAGTTAGTTAGCCATATAGTCAGCCATATAGTGGCCAGTTAGTAAGTTACTAATTTCGAAATGAACAAACATGCTAACATACTCATAAAAAAGCAATAAAGATAACAATTTTAAAAACAATTTGAACAAAAAGTTTTTTTTTCTTTTGATTTTGGTCTTATTTTGTTTGATTTCAAAAGAGCATCAAAAATTTATTATAGATCAAGACAATGTTGATGCTTTATGGTCATGGTGGTCTCGTAAAGCGCTCTACACTATTTTTCAAGTTTTTGGTGATTTTTTATTGCTTTTCAAACTAAAAAACAAAAAAAAAAAAAAGATATAAAACTCAAATTTAAACAATATTTTAATGATTTTAGAATTTAAATTTTAAAATAAAACACACAAGACACACAATAATTTAATGCGAATCTCTAAAATGTACAGATGGATAGATGAGTGGATAGATTGATACAATGTTGCCTTAATTTGTTGTGATCTTTGTGGTAGTTTTGCCGTTTGTTTAAGAGAAACTTTATGACTATAATGGCTTTTTTATTAGTATTTTTCCAAAATTGATTTAAAATTAAAACATTAAAATTTCCAAGCTAGACTTTCCATTTTATAGATCAAGTTTTTTGTAATTTTTACTTTTGTTTAAATAAAAATAAAAAATTAAATAAAATTAAATTAAGTCATTTACAACATATCATTTAGGAGGGTATTGTATTGTTTTGCTCTTAAAAACACAAGCACATGTTACAAAATGAAAGTGAGTGTTTGATTACATATTTGAATTTAGAGCATTTATTGAGGAAAAAAGTCCATCAGCCGAATACATATAGCTTTTTATCATAAAAGTAACGAAACCGTTTTCCGGTCGTTAATGTCATATTTTAATATTTATCAAAAAAAGGAAAATTTAATTAAGAAAAATATTTATTTATCACTTTTTTATTCGTTGCAACCTGTTTGAGATGGAAAAAAATGTAAATGTGACTCGTCGAATTGTTTAATACTTGTAACGAAAAGTTAATGTTGTATTCTTTAAGCAAAGACTTTCGTCACCACACATACGTCGACGATTTCAACAACACGATTTTTTTTCAATACTCTCTTTGACAAAACGAAATGTGAATGTTATCTAAATTAAGTTCTTTGATGTTAAAGTTTATTATATTTATATTTCAATTTGTTTATACATATAAGAACAAACAAATAAAACAAGTAAAAATTTAAAGGCAAAAAAAGAACTCCAACTGGCCATTATAATGAATGAATTTCTAAGAAAAATTGGCAACTTTGTGTGCAACAATTTGTGGGCTCTATTTGCTGTCAAAACGTATTCGATTTTGCTCTTTTAAAAATGACAAACATTAAACTAAATTATAATGATTCTACGAAATGATGTGATACAAGCAAAACATTGAATGAGTGAGTGAAAAACGACTTCATCAGCAACACTTGAAAGAATGAATGAATGAATAAATAAATGCAACATGTGAGAAGGACGATTAATACTTATGTTGATGTATTTGTACATTGACTGAATGGGCGTATCTGTTCATTTCCTCACTAATTCAAATCGTAATAATTACTGTCGTTATTCTGTGCTTTGCTCAACTCTGTTGTTGATGATATCGAATATATTTTTGTTCCGTGTGTTAAAAGCGGACACATAAACAGCAACATTGTTACTTTGATAACATTTTTACTGCCATCTAAATGGTTTCTTTGACAGTTCATAATCTTTTAAAGAGCAAACTGAAATAGCTCATAATAATGATAATTATATTGGCAGATTTTTTTTTATAAGTGCTTCTTTCTTAATGACTGCTAAATGAAAGAAAGCAAACGTATAAATTGCAATATGTGGTAATATACTCAAATAAAAATATGGAATAATTTTTTAAAATATCTGAAAAGATGCTCTTAAGTGTATTTATAATGTTCAAGGTCGTGGTTTTTTTTATGGTTTTGTTTGCAATGAACTACTGTTTTTATAGTCCTAGGTAAACGCATATTATACGTACAACTTTCAATTATCAGTTCGATAAATATTAACTGCCTTATTCATAAAAATTACACTGATACAATAACTGCACGCAAAGAAAAACCCTGGTTACGACATGATCACGACGGTCATATTATAGCTTCTATAATAATATTTGGTTGTCGAAAACAAGTAATAGTTATATTTGTTTCATTTTATCATATATTTTGTCACGATAATCAAGCATTTGTTTGTAATACTATATCTGATGACAGATACAAATGTGCCATTAAATTTTTATTTGTATTTTCTCCAGACGTTTTACTGGTATGAGACAGTCGCGCTATCTTACATTTTTATGGCTTCCAATGCTTGTTCAGACAAACACCATGGAATGAAAAAAGCTCAATGCAAAATTATCAATAAGTCGCTTATCAATTCCTATTATTTCCGCCGCTACTTCACTGTAAGAAAAAAAATCAGCGAGACGTTTTACCGTCATTAGTATTGCCAAATCCAGATTTAGCTTGATCTATTTTTAATCCGGTTCTTTTTTTGAATGCAATTTGAATTATTTTTTTGTTTTCCAAAAACTGTTTGTTGTTTTCTTTATCTACCCGCCAAACTTTAATGGGGACTCGGTAAGCAATATGTAGCAAACATTTAAAGAATCTTATCCAACAATGAAGCGTTTAAAGTCCATATATGTAATTGTCCACATTTGAAGGTTTATGCTGTTCACTTCCGTCGTACTTGCATTGCAAATAAAACACCTACTTGATGAATTTGTATCGCTTAAAATATTTATAACTGCACCATCTATTATTGTAAATTGCATTTCGTAAGAAACCTCTACAGGTGCACCTTTCATTTCAATAACATCACATTCTATATTTTTAATTTTCTCATCAATTTCGCCGAAAAGTTTTTCACTAGATCAGGCTTCTCCTTTTCTAAAACAAATTTAATAGGCATACAATACAGCGTTGAAGATGGTGTTTTATTATCCCATATTATTTTTTTTTGATGTCATGTTTACAATTCTTAAAAATATAAATTAATTTTAATTTAAAATTTATTAAAATAGCAAACATCTATAACTAAGTAAATACTCGAATGTACTTACTTTAGTAACACAAATGCTACGAAAAGCATAAACTCATCTGTATGGTTTTCGTTATAAAATTTTTGTTTGTAGCGACTATGACCGGAGCTACCATTCATACCCCACTTACAAACTGACGATATTTTACTTATTTCTTATTTAACATCACAAAGTATAAATATACTTGTTGCTGTTCTATGCATTACGCTTTTTAAGTCCACTTCTATCGAAATTTCCGTTGTTAATATGGGTGGTACTAATTTTTTCTTTTCGGTTCGCAACGCATAAAAAGACTTACTTGCCGGAAAACACTGTATATTCAAATTTCACTAAAACATTTATTAACTTCAATTATTAACACAGAAATAAATATATATATTTTTTTTAATAGAGTAATACGCCTTTTAAAAAAATTAAAAATTTCAGTGGGCCTTAAAAAAACTAGAGCAAAATTTTCAAAATCCTTCGGGGGATTTGGTCTATTAATGGTTACATTAATTTTTTTAACCATTCAAAATATTAAATCTTGTTGCACAATGATATTAAACACGACTCGTAATAGTTGCTTAATATTTAAGTAAAAATCATGAATTTAGGCATTTAAAAAAATTAATTTTTTTTTAAGTTGTGGTAAAAATTAGGCACTAATTTTTAAAAACTTAGTTAGATAAGAGTATAAACTTACAAAATAATGAAAAAAAAACATCTACTTTTATATATTTTTTTTTTTTATATTCCATCAAACTTAAACAATTTTTGGATTTTTAACAAAAAAAATTATTTTTTCGATGCAATAAAAAAAGTGATTTTGTAAACAGATACTAAATCCTTTATTTTAGTTTAATTACAAATATATCAAAGTACTGGAAAACAAAATTTCGTACCAGTCTTTGAAAAAATTAATTTTTGAGAATAGTTTTTGTGAAACAACTAAAAAGCATTTTTCTGTTAAGTCATTTTTGCATAATATTCTCTGAGTTTGGCGCCCTCTCGTGGCGGCAAAAGCATACAAAAAAAATATTTTTGTAAATATTTATTTGAGATACTTTCTTATCTTTAAAAAATCTTTACCTTAACGCAATTGGACACACAAATTTTTTTTTGATTTTTGTCTATGGGACGAAGCATAGTGCGCCGGGCCATAAACCGCACCAAACCGTAATTTTTTCCGGATGCAAAGATGACTCATGCAGTACGTGTGGATTGATGTGTGACCAATAACGCATATTTTGCTTATTGACGAAGCCATTCAGCCAGAAATGAGCCTCATCATAAATTGGACGTAGCGCTGTTAACGTTGAGGCCACTGACTCCGAATTTCGGTAGTAAAATTTAATAATTTCGACTCGTTATTGGCTCGTATATCTTTCCATTATGAAATGGAAAACCTTACTGAAGAGAAATGTCAAAAGAGCGGCAAAAAATATGGCGTCATTTGCTGTTCCTATCGGTCTACTTTTGTAGCGTGCCTGTTCAAAAACCCTTTAGAAGTATAATGTCAACTATTTAGTTTGTCTATGTTGCAACGTGTTTATTTTTGCATGAAGACATATTGGCAAATGGAAAGACAGATTCATCTATACCCATTACACTGACTGTGCAGGGTATTGAGACTCGTTTTCGAAACTGAGATAAAGCATAACTAATGTTGCTATAACCGGAATATTTGTACGTTTAAGAAATAAGTATATGATCTATTGAATGAATGAAAAAATTGCCATAAATTTTTTTCATTAATAAACCTTGATCATTATGAGTGTGATGAACATTTAAATCATAAAAAATGGACTGCATCTTTATTTTGATATACATACATAAATGCAGGAATCACATCTCCGTTGAATGAAACATTATCATTCTTGAGGCGGCGGTTTTTTAAGGTCTGATCTGACCTGTTCTGTTTGTCTGTCCTTTTGTCGTTCTATAAGCGGCTTGAAGGTAATATTATGCCTTTTTAATAGCTGGCAATTTTCTCACCTCGAATAAGTGTGAATATTATGGTGTAATTGCATCAACGCATCAACTCCTACCAATTTTGGCTAAAGGCTTCCTTTTCATCATCATCATCTTCATCACTATCACCCTCAGCATTCTCATCGTTCGAAAACATTTTTGCTGTCTTAGTCTTCGGTATCTTTATTCATTAAACGTTTGATTATTGTTGTCTGATGACGACGTAGATGATGTTGTAGAATATTCAGTAGTACGAGTATTCGATTCAATTGCAATGAACTTTTAAGTTGTAGTTTATGCATCTTGATTCTCATTTCTGGGCGGTTGCAAAATGATTATATTCACTGGCGGCTGCTGTAATCTTTTATTTTTGTTTTGAGTTTTTTAAAAAATATGGCAAGCTGCATAATTATTTTTTGTTATTCGCATTTAAGCTTTTTATTGTTGTTGCTTGTCTTTTATGCTAAAACTTGATCGTCATTAACATCATATTCTTGTATATTAAGTGCTTACGGCCATATAAATTATTAACCCTTTTTGTGATTTATATGTGCCAAAGCGTTTATCATTATTCAATACATAGAATGTTAAGAAATTAAACATTGCTTGCTACTTTCTTAAACGATATATATGTATATGCGTGTATGTATGTGTAAAATACTGATTTAAAGAATTAAATTTTAATAAATGTAAAAATACACCTACACACATACATATGTAACCACATATGTGAAATGCATGTAACATTTTCAATCTATTTTCAAATTTTGAAAAATATTGAAGTTTTGCTGGTATATTTTTTTTTAATATTTTATACCAACAATAGATATATTTGTGGCTATAACAAATGAAAAAATATACGATTTATTTAAAAATGTTTAATAAAAGGTTCATAAAAAATACAATATATTTGAATATTGTTTAACTTTTTTTAATTTAAAATAATTTTTTTTTTTTGCACAAATATATTATTATCTTACAAAATTATTTTCATTATATCATGGGTTAAACTATTTACACCCTTTTTAAATTACATATTTTATATTTTAAGCGATGAAATAACCTCAGTTTAATGATCATACAAGTTGCACTCACTCGCCTTTGAATACACATTCTCCATTACATACGCATGTGTTCGATGGTCATAAACGTGTTTTAAATGCAAGTGAACCTTTTTGTAGGAGTGTTTGTGCGAGTATCAAATGATTCGTGTTGCAACTAAATTTACTATTTTGCTAACATTTTGGATACCAATTTGATGGCATAATTTCAACATGCCCTCAAGGTTTTTTGTCTTTGGTCGGCTGACTGACCCATTCTATGTTGCTCTGTTTTCGCCATATAGACATTGCTAGTGACTGAATTGGCAAATTTTTGAAATGTAGCAACAACCCACAAAAAGTTCTAAATTTACATAAGACATGCAATAAGACTTGATTATAAATTATTTTATTTTATTTTGATTTAGTTTGGTAGCTTCTTTAATTTCTAGATGCTTAGATAATAACCTTGCCATACCGAGTAAGCCTTAACGGTATGCGGTTTAGTTTTGCAAGTAACTTCCATACATTTAGAAATTCATTACAATATTTAGCAAGCAATTTGCAGAGTATACGAAGTTCGTCTTCGCAGACTACCACATGGCTTATTACTTGTCAATGAATACAGTTGTTGTTTCTGCTGTAGGTTTGAATAAAGTCGTAGTAAATATATTGTATTGCTGAACTGGGTTGGTGCGGTTGCAGTATTGATGTCTCATAATTGCTGCCAATGTGCATGTTAAACATATTTTTCCGTTTGTTTCTCCTTTAAAACTTCTGGCAAAGCGAGGAATATAATTTTACTTTATTTCGATACGCTTTAAATTTATTATCATTTTTTTTTTGCAGCAATAATTATGAGTTGCTGCAAAGCTTTTGAATGTACAAATTCCTTTTTTAAGAAGTCTCTGTTGAAGTTAAAGGTAGTAAGTTTTATTTTTTTTTGGAAACTTTGGTTGATTATTTTCTTTCTTTCTGCTAGCAAGCAGTGTTTTTTCTTCTATATTTTGTTGATGACCCCCGGAGGTGTTAAAAATTGGAAAATGCAAATGTGAACATAAAAATAATTTATTTTGTATAGGAGTCTAGCCGGTTCTTATATGTTGATGTACTTCTTATTGTTGCAAATTTTTGCTTTCAAGTTGGCAAATTTCAAACCAACTTCTGTCTTTCATATAACATTTTCCTTTTTTTTTCTTGCATTTTGTTGGCTTTGCTTTGATTTTTGTGTGTTAAACTCCGGTAGCAATGAATTTCCATGCTGTATAAATGTTTAAAGTAATGGTACACGGTAGCTGAAACAGTTGTCACTCGGTGGCGCATTGCAATTTCTGGCCTAAGCAAGTGAAAACTCAACTTTGAAGATTTATTGTGTGTGCGAGGCTCGGCGTTCATTCATCGTCATATTACTTATACAAAAGCGGACAGACAAACAGTCAGGCAGGCAGGCACATCAAAGGCAGTTTCCAGTTTAAGAATTGAGTGTTAATTTTGTTTTGTTTGTAGCTTTTTGTTGGCCTTTGTTTAGAAAAATATTTCCGCTAGTAAGTATTAGCACTAAAATATAAATAAAAGCCATTTGGTTAGTTTAACTATCGCTAAGCTATGACCATTGAATTTTAGACTTAGTTTATGCAATGGCAGCATGTCAATTTACATACATACATATGTATGTGTCAAATAAAAAACAGACTTTCAAGATTTAATTAAAATTTATTTAGTTTATTAAAAAAATGGCAAGAAACAAATTATCTTAAAAACTATGTATGCAAAACTTTACCATTGTAACCGTTTTGAGGCATATATACATACATATCGCTTATTTACTTTAATAGTGTCATAACTCAAATATTGTTTGATTCTAAACTTACTTTTAAGCCTTATAAAGCATTTATAAAAATAAATTGTTCTAAATTTTTGGATCCATATAGTCTTCAAATATTGCACACCCAATTTGTGAAATCAAAACTGGAGTTTGATTGTTTAATTTGGAGTCCTCACTGCGGTTTCACGTTACATCACTTAAATTATATTTATCCGCTACCAATTTATGAATCCCGTTGTTTAGATCGAGGTATGATTTCTTTGGAGAAAAGACGTAAGATTCGTCAATACTACTCATTGATTGTTCAGATCGTTTAGAAAAGCTCTTTTTTTGTGTGCCAAGCAGATTCTCGCTTCGACAGAGAAATTTGTTTTTTGTTGGTTGATATCATCAAAATTGTATACTTTATGGTCCATTAATTAAATAATTTAATTATATGAAATGAATTAAAAGCAACCATTTGTAAAATTTTAAATTTTTAGAATTTTATTTTGCAAAATTTATATTAATGCTATTTTTTTCACTTTTAAATTTTCTTTTGTTTTATTATAATTTATATAACTAAATGCATTTACTTATTTTTTTTCATAAATAAATAAATAAATAATTAAAAATAATAAAACATCTACAGCCTTTCATTGAGAAAATGAAATGTGTATTCTAAGCATGTTTATTTTTATAACACATACTTTGCTTCGTCATCTCTTTAACATGTTCATGTAATTTTCTCTGCCTTTTTAGTTCAATTTGCCTTCAAATCCCAACACCACCCATTCTAAGATGAGTTTTTTTTTTCAGACAGATAGTAGCCATTTTATTTTTATGATATTATATGGCAACAACGAGTTAAATGATTCGAAAATTTTACGCTCTCTTAAAATGCGGGTAAATAATGCTAAATTGGTTGCGTTTTATGTGGGTTAATGTGTATGTTTGAGCTCGTTTTTTTGCAATTTCATAGAAATGTTTTTCACTACATTTTCACCCAGGCAAAAATATTATTTTTTTGTTTTGTATAAATTATGTTTTTTACAAGGATATTATCTGGGTTTTAAAATGAATGCGGGAAAGAAGCAATAGCAACAACAGCATTAATATAAACTTCCAATCCCTATTTCGAAAGTAATGAAGTAAACTAACTCACACATTTACGTCTTTATCCATGTGTAATATTAGGCTGCTACAAGTTTAGAGAATATTCTTGGAGTAGTTTATGGTGCTAACAGTGTTTGATCGGCATTTACATTTAAATAAAATTAAAACAATTTTTGTTTATTTCTATTTAACTTGTATAAGCAGTGAGGCCTGGTAAACTTTTAAAAATTTATTTATTTGGAATCCGTGCTTATACATATTTAAAGTTATTCCTGTGAAAGCAACAAAGAATGATTTTCACATAAGGTCCGTTCAGTTATTTTTAGGGTAAAGTTCGTAAAAAAGAATTTGAATATTATTTGCCAAAATATGCTCAAGCAATATTACTTTGTTGTTAATTTTCTAAAGAGCAAATTATTTAAAAATATTCCCAAACTATGCTAAGACTATGCTAAACTCGAGAAACGATTTTTGGTAAAGTTTGAATACTGAGCGGTTTAATTTTAATTAATTAAAATTAGGATTTATACAGAGTTAATAAACAGGTTTTTGTATGGAAATAACCGTTATTATTAAAGCGTTATTTCCTCAAATCAATTTCCAAAATCCGAATTCTTAATAAAAAATATTCGATATGTGTTAACCCTATTTGACATACATACATTGGCATTGCTAAGCTTTTTATTTAAAATATTTGCAAAAGAAAAAACACCGTAAAAAACACCAGAAAAAAACCAACTCATCCAAAAAGTTGTTTGGTAATTTGTAAAAGAGCGCGTCGAAAACTTTGTTGCATTAAACAAAAAAAAAAAGGGAAATTAAAGGAAAATGAGAATGAAAAACGCCAAAAACAACCGATAGAAACTTTTTTCATCTAAACCACCGATTAAACAAAAAGAAAAGTTTATTTTTAACTCTAAATACGACGTGGAAAACCTTGTGGGAGAAGAGGGAAATATTGTAAGTATTGAAAAATAAAAAAATTAAAAGAAAAAAACTTATGCCCCCAAGAAGATTTTTGACAAATCCTTCACTACTCCTTTCTTGATTTCACAGAAAATGTTTCTCGTATAAAAAAATACTGTCAAGAGAAGACCTAATGGCGTCATGAGCTAAAATTTGTTTTCGAGATGAGCAAAGGCAACCGAAAAATACAGATACACATACATACACATACTACTTATATACATTTATGGAAGCATATTTTAAAGCGAAATGGTAACAACTTTGCTAAAGGGTGTGAAGTTTTTTTTCAAACTTTTTTTAAGGAAAATAGAATAGAAAAAAGGAATTAGAAAAAGGCAGCAAAAAAAAAAAGAAAAAAGAAAATTGTTTAAAACATGCATGTATGATTTTTTTAAGGGCTGCTCCTTTCAGAAGTTGGTTTAACAAGAGGATTTATGTATCAACGCTTTAAAGTTTTTTAAAGATAACGTGCATTTAATTGGCGGCAGAGGTTACATGCGATTGTGATAACGCAAGAATTGGTCGTTTGTTCTGTTCTCTCTTGCACATTAAGGGGGTTAATAAATGTTACACACATTTAGTGAATTTAATTTTAAGAAGAAAAAAGTGTGTAACTTTTTTTAAACAAAAAGCGGCTAGAGAAAAAATAGAGATTTCAATAAACCTTTAATAATCTTTATGCATACGTCGGTATATGTTTAAGATTTTGTTTTAATGAAATATCGATTCCTATAATTCAATCAATCTATGCTTTAAACTGTTGCGGAATATAATTATTACGTAAAAGATATTAACACTGTACGTGTGACAAAAAGCAGCTTAAGTTTAATATTTAGACACAATCGGTCTATAGTTAAGCAAAAAAGTGAAAGTTGTTATAACAAATTTTATAAGAAACAAATAAAAACAATAAGCCTTAATTCAATATTATCTTTCATTCTTAAATCGAGCAAAATCTGTATATATAAAAGTGAAACTCTGTGTGTGTGTGTGTGTGTGTGTGTGTGTGTGTGTTAGCTATAGACTCTGAAACTGTAAAACCGATCGGGCTCAAACTTTGGTAAGTTGTTGTACACATACCAGGGAGTGTTTATGGGTGAAAAAAAGTGGTCGGAGCCACGCCCATCAAAAATTAGTTATCAGTTTAAGCTACTTGCACTTGACCGATTTTTCTGAAACTTTGCACACATATCGAGCTGTCATGACTAAATAATTTCGTGATAAAAAAAGTGGGCGGGGCCACGCCCCTAAAAAAGTTTTAATTTTGAGGTACTTGCACTGGACCAATTTTTCTGAAACTTTGCACACATATTGAGCTGTCATGGCTTAACAATTTCGTGATTGAAAAAGTGGGCGGGGCCACGCCCATAAAAAATTAGTTATCAGTTTTAGCTACTTGCACTGGACCGAATTTTCTGAAACTTTGCGAAAATACTGAGCTGTCACGACTTTACACTTTCGTCATTAGAAAAGTGGGCAGTGCCACGCCCATTAAAAAATAGGTATCATTTTGGGGTACTTGCACTGGACCGATTTTTCTGAAACTTTGCACACATATTGAGTTGTCATGACTATACAGTTTCGTATTTAGGAAAGTGGGCAGTGCCACGCCCATAAAAAAAGGTATCATTTTGAGGTACTTACACTGGACCGATTTTTCTGAAACTTTGCACACATATCGAGCTGTCATGACTATACAGTTTCGTAATTAGAAAAGTGGGCAGTGCCACGCTCCGTCTTTGGTTGTTTTGACCAGCTCCTCTGCGGGCGGATGACTTGGTGCATTATCAAGGATAAGTAGTGCTTTTATGGGTAGATTGTTGCTTTTTAAAAATTGTTCAACCTTAGAAAAAATTAAAAACAAAAATAAAACACTGCCACAAAAAAATATATCTGAGCATAAAACCTACCTCTGGAACAAACATTTCAAAGAACCACATTTTAAAAAATGGATTCTCCTGCATGGACAAGTGTCTTATCAGGCAGCAACTTCCAACATAAACCTGTCTCATCCGCATTAAAAATTGCATCTCTTGTTAAATTCTGTTCGCTTACTAAGTTATGGAAATGATTTTTAAAAGGCTCCACTAAATCTTGGCGAGCTGAAAGTTTTTCGCCGGTTTGCTTTAGCAACCTGATTCCATATCTTTTCTTAAAACGTGATAGCCAGCCATCACTTGCGTGGAATTCGGAGCCGTACATTTGATTATGGATTTCTAATGCCTTTACTTTTAAAATCATTCCATTGACGGGTATATGCTTGTTTCTTTGGCTTAAAAACCATTCGAAGAGAGCCTTTTCCATTCTTGGAAATTCACCTTTTTTAAGAGATCGGCGATTTTTTGTGCCATTGTTTGTAATTTTTAAATTTTCCACGATTTTATGTTCGTTCTTTTTTAAGGTACATATTGAAGATTTTGGTATTCCATACTTTTGGGATATTACTGAAAGATTTACACCTTTCTTACACTCTTCTAAAATCTTTAATTTTTTATCAAAAGAGATTCTTTTTCGATTTGACATCTCGTTTTCACAATGAACCAAACAAAACCACTTAAACTTTAACGAAAAAAACAACGCATCACACGTGTTCTTTCAATACAAAGCAAAGAAGCCAAAAACACACACAAAAATCTAACGGTTCTGTAACGATTTTTTTATTTTGCTTTGTCATTCGTTAAATCGGGATTATCTTTTTTTGCCATTCGCTATATAAGGTAGTTAATGTAAAAATTTGGCCATTCGTTATATCGGATATTCGTTAAACTGCGTATTCGTTATACCGGGCTTTGACTGTATAACCATTTATCTGTTAAACTAAAAGCCACTTGCACCATTGACATATCATATCTTGGTGAGTGATTTTATAACTTTTAGTTGTAATGGTTTCACATTACAAAAATAAATTGGACAGACTACAACTAGATTTTTCCAATTCTTGTTACTTCTGTAAATAACCGTCTTATAGAGTACAGTGGTCCAAGGAAAGCTCGATTCGCTAGAAATCCCCCAACTATAGAATTACTTTTTTTTTTTAATAATATCTTAATTGTAATAAAATAAATTTTATAGCAATAAATTAAGAGTTTATTTCTTCATTTCTAATAAAAATCTTTTTTAAAAACATATTGGCTGACAAAGTAAGCAAGTGATGATGACTGTCGTAGGGTTGCGATGATTTTGATAACAATGATTGTGATGTTTCTATTGTTGTTACATTTTGTTTTGTGAATTTTTAGACCAACATAAATTGATTCCAAGTTAAATCAAACAATTTGTATTGTCTAGACAAATTTTTCTATCATATTTACGCTATAGCATTTGTATTAATATTATTCAAACACAAATCCAACTGCAAAACTAATTTTTTTTCCATACTTTAAATAAAAGAAACAAAATATATTGGGTTAATAATGAAATTATAATAAAATTATGATGATTATAATAAGATTAAATGTCGTAAATAACAATGAAAATTGATGCGCTTAAACTAAAAATTTTAGGAAACCGTCATAAAAGATATTGAATGTTTTATTTTTGTATTTAACATTAATACCAAATTTACATAAAAATATTTAAAGAAAATCAAAAAAAAAAAAAAAAAAAAATATTTAATATAGTTAAGAAGAAACGTCTATAAATACTTATTTAGTTTAGAAACTGTCAAAATATTATGGTAGTAACAAAAATGCTTTTAGACAAACCAACAAACCAACAAACCAATCAAATTAACATAATATTAAAGAAACCAGTTTCATTTTAAATTCACCTCGCTCATCATTGTCAAAATGAGACATCCGAGTACTTCATTTTCAAAATCTAATAAAATATTAACTGGTATTTTCGTCGTTCTGTACGATGAAGATCAAATCTGAAATAAAGTCAAAGTATATACGGATTAAGCCGATTTGAGCAATAAAATCATACAAAAATTGTAACCGAATATATCATCAAGTTACGACGGCATCTGTTTGAGTGTATAAGAAAGCGGAGTTTGTTTTTTTAAGTTGAACAAATTTAAGCGCATACACAAATATTGATAAAATTCCTGTTTCGAACATTTATTTTATCATTATGTATATGTTCCATTTTATTTTTTGTGTTTCTAATTTATATGACAAAAAACATCTTGTCACTTCATAAAATTCGTTTAGCTGTATCGCTATCATGAATGTGACACTTATGTTGATTGCTACATATTGATACTTGCCATAAATATTGATATTTTATAGCCATACGTTGTATTCGAAAGTGGTTTCGTATTCACAAAATACATTTGAAGAATATTTTTAATTTTTGTAAAAGAAAAAAACTAAAAAAGCTAGGCTATTCTGTTTTGCGGTCACTTTCTGGAAAATGTCTAGATTTAAGCAACCATTTTGCAGAAACTTTCAAGGTAACCCTCGTTATTTATTCAATTGACAATTGCTAATTTATTCTCACGAACTCAGTTGGCAAAATTTTAATTTCCTTTTAATAACAACTATATTTAAAACAGATCATCACTCTATATGTGCAACAATCGTAATCACCTTGTAAATTAATGAGTATTCACGCGTTACACCATCCGTTCTGACCAAACGCAAACTTCCTTCTATTATTTCTATATTCCATTTGATTACTTATTCTTATAGTTACTTGTGTACAAACTTACATACATATCTATTTGCTGCTGCAGGAGGGAGCAATTTAAGTTATTATAAAGAATCTAAGTCTACTGGATTGTGTTTCTAATTTTATTTTAATACAAGTGTTCTAATTTGAATAGCATACATTATACTTGCACTCGAACACCACTCGAGTTGAAGCAAGGTGTTACATGATTATTGTTGAATTGCTTTTTTGCTACACTTTACTCTATAATTATAAAAAGTTCGACAAGTTTTCTTCATGTTCTCTAGCTTGTTGGATGCATGACGTTAAAAACGCTCTACATTTTTTCTCATTTCATAAAATTGCCAACTTCCGTGAAAATTGAAATAACTAGTAGTTTTCCGAAAGCAAAAGCTAAAAAAAAATAGTTGTAAAAATTAAAACAGCACAGAACATGCATGTGCACATGTCGCATTTCATTAAGAAATCCGGAATTGTGCTGAGCGAATTCCAATTACACCATGATGATCGTCATCGAGTGCGGTACAAAATCTTAAAGCTGGATGGCAAGATAGTGTATCTTATTTAGATGGAAAAGGGGATTTGGAGATGATTGCAATGATTATGATCATGTTTTCGTATGACTTTATGACAGCTTTTGTATCTTGCAATGTTTGCGCTCGTAGTTGATTTTCTTTTTCGTTTTACATATATTCATTGTCATCTATAGACAATACGAGTGTTGTGTTTATCACAACCTGATAATTATAAGTACTTTTAATGTGCAACTAATTATGCTGCTGTAGTAAATAGTTGTTGTCTTAAATAACATATTTGCTGTTGCTATTGCAGTTGCAGTTGTTGTTGTGGCTGCTTAAATATTTCCTCTTAATTTATGTGTAATTCTTGACGATTGCATCTCCTTGAACACATCATACCCGTCGTACTGATACTCAAGTAATATCTGGCTAAAAAATATAGTGGTGATTTTGTTGTTGGCTTCTGTTTGAGATATTTTAATTGCTTTGCCTTTTTTTCATGTTGGTATCTTAATACATATAAATTGTATTTAATATGTAGATCACTTTTTTTTAATGAAATAAGTAGCCGTGTTTGTCAGCAAGATAAATGGCTGTATTCTATAAAGAAATTTGGCATTTAGAAATGAAGAGTTGGTTTAATTTTTTTTCCTTTAGACTTAATAAATTTAGGCTTCTAAAAGTGAAATTTCAATAAAAAAAGACTGACAGCAGTGATGTTTTTCCATAACTTAACATATTTCCAATAATAAAATTTTGTCAAAAGGATACAGTTAAATTAACCTGATTTTATTAAGAAGGATGCGTATAGGAAAAGTAAAAGTAACTATCGATAACAGTTACGTTGATCATTTTATAATTGCCAATCGTATTGTTTCGATGATTTATCTCTTTTGAAAATCTGCAAATAGTTGCTTACTGCTGTTTATGTAGACTTTTTTCAACAGCTGTTAAATTAGTTCAACACTTCAGATGACGCATGCTCCTCAGGCATGACATTCAACTGACAGTTGGTAATCTCTAGCATGTTTGCAATTTTTTTGCTTTCTTATAAATTTTCATTTTATGATACAATAACATTTTGCTATCATGGTAACAAAAATGAAGGGAACGAAAAAAAAAAAATATGAAAAATATCTGACGGACTGAATTTTTAGCATCTTAGCATCCAAATAATTCATCCATATGCTCTCTTCTCATGGGTGTTTTTTTTATTAAAATCTTGTACAAGTGCATCAATGTTGCACATGTATACAGACAGCTAGTGAATTGAGTGGTTATGCATTTTGAAGTTTTGGTTATATATTTTTCATTTTATTCAACTGTCCAACTTACAAGCCAAAGCCGAACGTTAGTCTAACAGCTTGTCCGTCCGTCTTTTCGTCTTTTGGTTCATGATTACACTTGTTGTTAATATCCAATTGAAATTGGATGAATGTTGTTTTTGTTGAATATATTGAGAATGAAATCTTGTTCACATGTCCATGTTTTGTTTATGTGTATTTTTTGATGTTTTTAACGTCGTCAACATCAACATCATCGTGATCGTCATTGTCAAACGTTAACATTATAAAAAAAAGGGTGTGGCGTTTACAGTCCGTGGAGTGGGCTTGTTTTTGCGTCTTGAAAATGATCGCAAATTAAGTGCAGGCGTTAAGTAATACAACAATTTATAATAATTGTGTAATAAAAATAAAATAGCTCAAGTAGAGAAAGGTAAATTGCTTCAATGAATGAAGAAGGTGTTAAAATAATTGATAGTTTAATGTTGTGTTACGTAGTAGAATATGTACGACATACAAAGATAAGTGGACGTGAATAGTTACGACTTAGACAAGTTGGATATGTAGGCCATAAGATACAAGAAAAAATATGTTACATAATTACTAGCGTTATTAATATCAAGTGTTTTTCGCTTAAATCGAATACATAAACTTAGTATATAAATATAATTTGTGTAACTATTTTGTGTGTCAGAAGTCCTCAAAACTTAAAATATATTTTAAAAACCGTTTGAAAGGAAGACAATGCCCTTGTACTAACGTCATTAGGAATTTAGATTTAATTGTGGTCAACTTTTTCGGCCGAATTCCAAATATACTATATAATAGATCTTTCATTTCTTTATTTAGTTACGTATTGACAATTTTATTGACTTAAAAAATAAGCCACCTTCCACGAATCTTTTATTCTTTGTTAATTGTGTTTTGAACATTTAAATAATTAAAACTACATGTGTTTATTACATGTGCACATAAAACGATAAAAAGTCGTTAAGATCAGAATATTGAAATAAATAAAAAAAAAATGCAAAATAAAAATGAAGAACAATAACAAAAACAACATAATATCAATAACCTCATAACCACCTGCTGAGTCTGTCATAAGAACTATAACCAGACTTAAAGAATTTCATTTAATTCGGAACCAATACTTTTAACAAAACATTTGTTAAAATAATTCTTCCGTCCAAAAAAGCAAAAAACGCAAAATTTTAACAACAATAACAAAATTAAACCAGCAACAACTTGGTAATAATGACTCGCTTGAATAACCCAAAAATAAATATTTAATGTGATTAACCCTACAAGTGGTTGAAGGGTTTGAAACTAAGTACTTACGCTTCTGTTATTCTGCTCAAACATTTTGAATACCACTGGCCTTTCTACGGATCTAACTCAGCTACTTAATGAAAAAATCTTTTACTAGAACTGGTTTAAAGCCATCTGCCATTATTTCTTATCAGTTATACGTTTTAAAGCTTTTCAAATCTTGAGCGGGCTGTTATTTATAAATGCATGGGTTAAATGGGTAAAATCTGCATATTTCATAAAATTATCAATAAACTTACTAAAGTATATAGAAGTTGTAAAGTCCATCAACACTTAACCACTCGCTTAGACGATGTGCACATACACTCAGCGCTAAAACCTCTTTTTTTTACTGAAAAAAAGTTAATCGTTCGACATGATTTTTATTAGCAGAGAAGAAAAAAACATATAATAAACCTCTGTGGCATGACGACACAGAGGTATAAAAATGTCAAACGATTTGTGCTGTTAAATTATGGTCGATCATTAACAAAAACAGGGAGAGAAGAAAAAAATAAACTTGAATTTTTAAAATTGAAATGAATAAGTTTCATCCAAAATACACCTTCAATTTTAACAAATAAACAATATTGGGATTGGATTTGTTTGAAAGTTGTGGTTTTCCTGCAACTGATACGAGGTCCACTCTTACCGTACCAACAAATGTATGTGTTGACAGCGTATTAATGTTTAACAATATTTTATCATAAAGTTGACTTCGAAGTTGGAAATGCCACAAGGCACAAAAGCACAGGATTTGGTATTGACTAATCTGTTTGTATTTCTTTGTGGTGTTGAGGTTGACTGTTGTTTCCTTATTAGATGTATTCATCTTTCGAAGCAGATCGTATGTTTGTTTACTGAGTTGTTTTGATATTCAGACTCCACGACGTCTTGTGGTGTTTTAATGTTGATCCTTTAAGGTATGTTTTTTTTTTAATATTTTTTTCAATAATAAGGCAAAAGAAATGCTTGTAGGCTTATTTTTTTTTAAATTGATTTTGAATCATTTAAGTATTTACTCCAAAAAAAAATTAATAAAAAATGCAATCAATACAGTCATTTAATTCATACATTAGGACACTCCCTTAAAATTATTTACTTTATAATGAGTTGAACTCGATAATCTTATTTTATAAACAAATCATTAGTATTTAATTACAATTTCTGCAGCACCATATTTAAAATATGCATTTCAGAATGAAATAAATTGACTTTTAAAGTACTCACTGTCTCCTAACTAAATGTATTTTGTTTTGGATGAATTCAACAACTAATAAGGATTCACAAGCCTTTCCTAATTATTTTCTGATGTAACTTTATTGAACAACTTTACCAAATAGAGTGACAACACTTCTAAAGCAAATACTTACCGCAACTTCTTTAAATATCATTTCATTCTTTCCTTAAACTACACATTAAAATGACAAAGTATTTATAATTTTACTTTATTTTTCCAGTAGACAAAAGTTATGGCCTGTGTTTGGCAGAAATAGTTTAAGTTGCCTTAATTTTTATTTTCCAACCTCTCGTGTATGTCGCATTTAGTTTAATGACAAATAAAAATGTTGCAAAAGATTTAAATGGAAATAAATTTTGTATATGAAAGAGAAAACCAACAACTTTTTCCCCATTGTAAAGCAAAACTGTCATCTGTCAATTTGACAGTTTAACTATAAGAACTAGCGCTTCAAAATAATATATTAGTTGTATGCATTAATATAGATTTACATAGTCTTTAAGCAGAAGACAAACACTACAAAAGAAACAACTTTAACGCTAATAGTTCGATTAATGAGATCATTAAAGATGTTTTTATCTAGAGCTAAAGGCAGGCATCTCTGGCAGTGTGGCTACTGTGCTAAGTGTTAAAGTATCAACGCTATTTATATTTAATTTCAGTGACACTCTGATCACATGGTGTCATATTTGATTTTTTCTTTCACTTAATTATTCGCTTTTTTGTTTGATTGTTTTTTACATCAGTAATATCTAGTGTTTCTTCCGCTTGCAATTCATCATTCTCAGTTGAGAAAGAAAGAAGATTCCCCTATACTCTGCTACTCTATTTGTGAATATGTATTTTGATCAGTATGTTAAGTTGATTTTTAGACTTGTAACGCAATAAAAATTATGGAGTCTTTTTCAAAGACATGCAAATGCAAATATTGAAGAAGACATGTCTTTAACTACACTTTAGCCGTGTGTATGCATATAATATGCCTTATAGTGTGTTTCTCTTTCGGAGAAGTTGTATCTTGTGATCTTTTCATATTTCGACTTTTTACATAAAGTGAACCTACAATAGTGTCTATGCGGACGGTGAAGAACATGAGTATAGTGAGTTTTGCTTCATCCTCATATTAATTCATGTCAAAGTACTTTATTATTTTAATAGTTACGGCTTGTAATTATTTGTGCACATTTTGAATGATGGCAACTTCATTGCCAAGTTTGCCATTCAAATGGGGCATGAAGAAAACAACAACAACTACAAAAATATCACATAATTTATTTTACTTGAAAATTTTCATTGACTATTTATTTGCCATACGTTATTTTTTCGCAAATTCAAGAAAAACCGAAGTGAAATATTAAGAAAATGATTCAGATACATACACATGTACGTGTAGTATAAAATTTATTTGTAAAAATATTTGATGTAATTTTATAAAAGTTGAATTTTACATTATTTATCTGTGTATATTTGTTTGAAATTTCGCTAAAAATTGGAATTTTATTTGAACAGAGGTGCTCAAGATATTGTAATAGATTTCAAGATAATAAATTGGCAACTATTTTAATAACAAATTTCTACGTAAATTTGAAGTTATTACTCCGAAATAAAATAAAAGATTCTTGAACTTTTGCTGTGGCAATTTTGTTGTTACCCAAATTGCTCTGGGATAATATTAAATTTCTTTTAATATCGTTTCAACTTTGATCGCATGTTTTAAATCTAATTTTCCGAAAATCTTAAAAAAAGGTTTAAAATTAAAAATAAAAAACTCATTCACTAATTTAAGCACAAGAACGCCACACTTTACCATTTAATTAATGAGTGTGTGGATTAAACTGATCGTCAACGGTTTTTTGTATTCTATTCTGTTTGTGTTCTTTATCTATCTGCCGTATTCAAACACTAAATGACTTTTTGACTATTCAGACACAAAATAGAAGAAAAAATTCAGATTTGAAACATGCGATGTCCATACGTGTATGAGTAAGCAGCTACGCGATGTTTATACTGAAAATCTCACGCAATCAAGTTTATTAAAATCTCAATTTCACGCCGAATACTAAAACAAAAAAAATTAATATTTAAGAGCTGAGCCGAGCTAAAGAAAAGTCAACCAACAAAAACAAAATCTCTTTTTTATTTATTTGGCGTAACAATTTTATAAATTGCTTATTTTCTTAATGCATGAGTTACTGACTGACAACAAAAGGGATGGCTGGTTGATGATGCTGCTGATGCTGGCGCTGCCGCTGCTTTTGTTGGGTTTTGGTAATGTTGATGAAGTTTATAGCACCACACTTGCCACTGATGCTGCTAACGCCGTACATAAATTTTTACTGTTTGAATGGCTGGTTGACTGCTAATCTCATTTTAACTATGTTGTGATTTTAGTGCCAAGTTGTGATATTTCGCACATTTTAACCCCGTCCTTTGAAGGACAACGAGTGGTGGGGCGCTTAATAAAATAAAATAAAGGATATTCGTAGTAAAAGCATAGTCAGCGCATGAAACTAAATTTGTAAAGTTAAACGTAGTTGTGTTGGTTGGCATTTTATTGTTTTTTGTAGTTATTAGTGATATAGAAACAACAACACTTCAAACAACTCGGATAAGGAAAAAGTTTATGTTTTTCAATAAAAAATGCTTTAACTGTAAGTTGTAGTACACGATGTAGTAATAGCTATTTGTTTTTCACTTACGAAAGTAAAGGTGAATCAATTTCTTTTAAACATTTTATTTTTAAATTATTTTTTTTTATTAAAACTTTTCTGCAGCACGATTTGCTCATTTCAAAAAATATGTTCGAAAACTCCAACCTGCGATATTATAAATACAAATTTACTATTTTCAATTTGTTTTCTAAACCGGACAAAAAATTAAATTTAAGTAATCCAAACAAAGAATTTTTTGGGAAAAATTAATTTTCTCTCCCTTTCTATCTTTCTCTAGAAGGAAGATGTCAGGAATCCGGATAAAAAATGTCTTCGAATCACATAAATTAATAAATAAGTTGAATATAATAAGGCTTTCGGCTATTACAATTGTTTTACTGCAATAATTTTTACAATTTTAGGGACTGGCGTTCCGAAGTGTCGTGTTTAAGATTTTCTCTCACCAAATTGAAATCGTACATTTACTTGGTAGTAAGGAACGGGTTGATATGGTCATGTCAAAATTTTACAGTTAATATTTTGCTCCTGTTGACTATAAGATACCTGAACCAGCATTCGATCAAGGTTTTAGGATGGATATACCTAATTGATCCGATTATGATAAAGGCGTCCAACTTTCGAAAAATTCCGTTCAGACATACACTGACGAATCGAAAATAAACGATAAGGTAGGATTGCAACTTGATATTTTATTGATATGACCAGATATTTTATATCTGTATCTTTAGATAGGAAACATTAATCATACATAAATATACATTTGTACGCAATGTACGGAAGGAAATATATATAGAACATTTTATTTATTTTTAAAAAGGTGTTGGTTAGATTCTTGAAACTATTTTTTTTAAATTTATTTTTTATTTTTTTTTTGTATTCCAATCTCGTACGGTATAAATTCATTTCATTTATAACATCCTTTTTTCCAGTTGTGAATTTATTTGGTTGCTGTTATCTTCGGTTTCATTAGCGTTGTAATAAAGCCAAAAAGTCACAAAATCATTGAAGCTGATAATCAGATTTTTACACATAAAACTTCAACTCCTTACTTTTTTGCCTTTGATTTTCCCCTCATCCGTTGTTGGCATACAACTCCTTTCGATAAGCAAGGGAAACAAAAGAGAAACCTTTACAATACTTTAGATACCATAAATTAGGTCAAATACGTAGATAATTTAAAATTTGGGATGCAATACTTTTTAAGAAATTTCTATCTACAAATATTTAGGTTAAAAGTTAGTTAAGGCAAATTATATAACTTATGAACATACACAGTTTTGAATCAAAATCTATAAACCATACAAAAAATATCACCAGCAGCTACATTTTTATTTTGGCGTGAATAGTAACGAAAATATAAAGGAAAAACAAATTAACGATTACATACATCATGTCACTCAAATTGCTAGTCCTTAGAGACTACAACAGCAATACAAGTACATTGTTGTCGCTGTGACACTTTATTACATTTTATGCAAATCAGCTTTTATTTTCACTGTTCACTGATTCCAAATGAAAATAAAACTGAGAACTGGGTGTGTTTTTTATTCGCGTAATCGCATGTTTGTGTTACACCGATGCCGTGATTGATATTGCAACAGGGATTCTTTGTTGCGATCCCAAAAGGACATTGTTTTATGCTCTCTTTTCGTGTTATTTTCAACTTCCAGTTCAGTGATTTTGTTTTGGAAAACAACAATGTGTTAACAAGTCAAGTCTCAATGACAGCAGTGACATAAACAATACATTTTTTCAGTCAGAGTCATTTACTTATATGTATTTTACAAATTACTTATTGTATGACTTTAATAAACATTTATAAAAACACACACATATGTATGTATGTACGTATGCGTAAATAAGTCCATAGATATTTCTTTAATCTTGACACGCTGACATAATGTGCTTAAAAGAAAACGCTTAATTTTGTAATGTTTATTGTTTAAGATTTGAAGATGTGTTGATTAAAAGTTAATGACAACATATGTTGCATTTGTTATAGAGTGCACATAAGAGTTTGTTTGTTGAATTTGAAAAATATATTTTTTCAATCATTAATTTATATCATTAAGAATATCCTACCCATGACGAGTATGCATCAATCATTTATTCATCAGTGGTAAAGGGATGGATACTGAAATTTTTTTTTTGGACAAAATAAAAAAATAAAAAACTACACAAATGCAAGTGGATTAAGTTTTTCATAAATCCGTTTACGTTTAAAAGCGTTAAATTTGACTGATTAAATAAAAAATGCAATAACTGTAAGTAGTAGTAAACGAAGTAGTGGAGCCTTTTGATTTTTACTTTAAAATTATTTTCAGTGATTAAGTTCTGTGCTATTATGGAATTTCAAATCAACACTTTTATTATCACCTAGAACTATGCGTAAGCATTCTGTTTTTATCCTGTTTTTGTTCCTCTCTGATTAAATGTATTTTTTAAGGATTGTATTGAGTACAATTATCGAATGCAAGTTTAGGTAACCTTCTCCGCCTTAATTACTTTTATTGACAAAGCAAACTTTGTCCATTATCTCTTCTTTTTACTCGGTATATTTATTACTTTTTTTTTGTTAAGTTTTTAAGAAGTCGTCAAAAAGATGGTACCAGTTTTAAATTAATATACATATGTCTTTATATATGTATGTTTGTATGAATATTGTTTGCTTTGTCGTTTCATTCATTTCCTTCAAATTTAATTGTAGTCTTTTGTTATTAATAATGAACGAATATTGAAAACACGCAAATGTCGCATTAGTATGTCATGTGCAGGAGTATCAAATCGGCGACGTATTTTGCTTATTTAGCTTTTTTTCACATTGCAATTTTTGTTTTTAAACAAAAATTTACAATGAAAATTAATAAAGTTTGCAGCTCATTAAAAATATTATATTGTCTTAATGATGTGGAGAAAAGCTCTGCGAATTTCGATGACAAAAAACATTTGTCATCTAATTTGTTATAAAATAAAGCGGTTGATTTCACAAAACAACTTGGGTGTTGACTTGCGAAGTTTTATTAATTTTTTTTTGTTCAAGGGGCGGTCTATGCCACTGTTAGCGCAATTAATGATGTTGAAATAAAAACTTAATATATGTTGTTATAGTAAGTAAATTGTTAAATATTTTTTTTGTAACAGATACAAATTTTTTGTTGCCATTAATCGCTTTCTTGTTTTGTTTTAGCTCTTTTCACTGTTTTATCATGAATATTATTTTAATTTAGCTTTATTTTTATTGTTTTATTAACGGGTACCTGATAACCTTCATCGAATGTGTTTTATTGTATCATGTGGCGTTAATTCGTTTTAGGTTTATCATGTCGATTAGTGGGCGAATTGATCAATATATTCGAAAAAATTCTAAAAGCTAAAAAAGTGTTTAATTAAAAATTTATTAGATACTAGCCTGTGCCCGCGACATCGTCTGCGTTGTTATCGCCCCGAAAGGTAGCTTCTTATAAGATTATTCAGGTTGTTATACATCTGTGTGTGTTAAATTTAATTTAAAAAGATTGAATTTTAGGGCGATTTTAAACATTTATACTTTTATTATAATTAATTATTATTATTAATTATTTTTGTTAATAAATCAGTAAAAAAAAATAACTAAGAAAAAATCCTTCTATATATAACGTTGGATAATTAATTTTGTTCATTCGAAGCCTTTGAACAGCCGACTAACCAAATACAGAAAAATACGCATATTTCCGGGAATAAAGTGATAAAGGGCGTCCTATGTGTTGGTCTTAATTGTTGTCTATCTGTGTGCCAACTTTCATCTAGTTCCGTTCAGCCGTTCTTGCATGATTAAGTAACAAACATACAAACATTCACATTTATTATATTAGTAGGATTTTTTTTCTAAATGTTTCGCAGGCAATCTTTCGGAACTTTGGAATACCTAAAACTTTAGTCAAAATTGTGAAAATTTCTAAATATAATAATAAAATGAAATTGTAATTTTACTCTGACTCCTAAATATATACGTCGAAATGTTAATTTTGAATTTATATTTAATATTTGTAGCTTAATATGCACAGACTTTCAACAAACATAAGTGACATAAGTTAATTGCATTGATAAAGATTTAATTTCTTTATTTAAATTAAAAACGATTATTTTTAGTAGATAATAAAGTGGACACACCCGCTCATTAGTTATTTTGGCCTAACTTCTTTCATTAATAACTTGTCAATTGCACTACGTTTTATGTTACTATTCTCATATCAGCCTCAATTAAAAAGCTTACATGTTGAATATCACCTCTCGATCTTGATCTGCTGATGATGAGTGAATTGCATGAGTGCAATTTCTGCGCTTCGTTTGTTGTTTTAATCTACGGTTGTTTTATGAGTGTGTGAAGACTATAACATTCCACGCTGTATGTATGTATCGGTGTTGAGTACCTGTATGTAACCAGGTACAGTGGCTATCATTTAGGTAAAAGTAAACAAAATTATATTTTTTTATAGATTTTCTTCAAGTAATGTTTAGTTGAAAGCAAATTTAACGTTCTAACTCCTACTAAATTTGCTTTGTAAATCGTTTCAAATTTTGCGACAGCTTTTTTAACCACTTCTTCGAAACCGATTGTTTCGAAACTTTGCACACACATTAGGTTTCTGTAAAAATAAAGTTTTGTAATAAGATAAGCGTACTGCGTTCAGTTAATACAAGGTGAATATTAAAAAGATTAAGGTCTAGCAACTTTTTGTTTCAAGTTTTATTATTTATATACACAAATATACAAAAAATTCAAAATGTCTGTCACCAGGGGATTATAAACTTTTTGCAATCCCCTTAGCATGGATATCAAATGGAAAGGCTAGAGTAGTTAAACAAATAAAAGGTGGATTTCTAAACAATATAACGTATTATAGAATTTATATAGTAAATACATTGGACTCTAGTCATCTAATCAGCACGATTTAACTGCAGTCTAACTCAAACCTTGTATTATTTAAGAGAGAGGAATACTTTAAGAACATTATTTGCATTCTTATTATGTTTTTAAGCAATGCAGCTGTTAAATATAAATTCTGTAAATTATTTTATTATATGCTAGATAAAATTTTGAGGATTTGTGTGGTCTATTTTTGACTTTTTTATAACAAAACTTTAAGAGCAATTCTACTCTTGTATAAAACTAAAATTTTTGTCAAATGCGGAATAAAGTTCAAAATATGGTTGATTTAATTTTTAAAAATTATGATTTTTTTTTTACTTTTAGATTTTAAGAATTTGTTATTATTATCATTATTATTATTCACATTATAAACATCAATCACTTGTTTTTTTTAATAGTTTTTAACAGACCGAGCGTTGTCGAGATAAAATATTACGTTGTCATAAATGGTAGCATATTTGGCCAATGGTGGCTTGAAACGAATCAGTTGCGTTCGATACAGGTTTTCTGTGAAGGTCTGGCAATATTTCAGCAGCCCATAAGCTCATAGTAGATGAAACTCTTCTGATCTCACCAAATGTAGAGTATTTATTAAGCGCCATGGATGTTTATCTTCACATACGATCTCTTATGCTTGAATTTGCAAGATATTGTTGAGTTTGACAATAAGCTTGATGGAGTTAAAATTTTTGGTCTTTAAACTTTTTTTGACTGGCCAGGGAGATCTCTGTCTTCTGCGTTAAAATTACCACTCCTAAACCGCACAAACACAAAAAACTCTTTCTCGAAGTAAGAAGTTATTTTAGTCATATTTTGGTTCTACAAAATTTAATTAAAATTTAACGCTTTGCAATTCCTAACGGAAGTTCTATACGCCTAAAAAACACGCTACATTACAGCTCAACCTTAGACTTAGAAAACATTTTACATTTAGAAATATTTATTGGAATTTAAATAAATGGTATGCCACTGTACAAGATCTAAAACTAAAAGAAGTTTACACATAGATGTTTATACTTATGCATGAGTGTGTTTAATATTGTTTTTAGTACTGTGTTTGGCGATTCATAATCATGTTACCAAATGTGTTTCTTTAATGTTTTTCAGATGTTATATTTTACATGGTGTTGATTTTTTACATTTTACGTACATGTATGTACTTGTATGTACTTGTACATGCATATTTTTCTTTAATAGTTAAAAAAGCGGTCTAACGATTGTTTATTTTTTCATGTTAAACTCACACAGACTTCTATTAAATTAAATCCACATAAAATGTACTTGGTCAATGACCCATTACCCGTAATTTAAAGAAAAAAATAAATAAACATAAAACACCTCATAATCTTAATGTACTTTATAGATTTCAATTACTTAAATTGATATTTTCATAACAAATTTGTAAAACATCACAATCGTTGTATTCGTCATTCGGTTGATTGTTGTTAGGTCGGTCGATTTGCCTAGTGTTGCATATTCGTGTGTGTGTGTGTGTGTGTATGTAAGTATGCTTTTTTATATACATGTACATATGCATTTATTATATTGTCTCGCAATATCTATGTACATAAGTAAGTGTGGTTTATAATCAATTTGTTAATTGTATCTAAAAACAAATTTACACTTCAAAACCTTCTTAATCTCTTTATAAATTTATACATCAATGTATGTTAAAGTGTATATGAATCCATTTATATATTTGTTGGCATTCAAATTTACACATCCATACATTTGCAATATCTATTTACATTTATAAGAGTTGATTTGCTAATTGCCTTAAATGTCTACAGTTTGATAATCGGTATTTTGATGTTTTGACATCTTCTTAAAGATATAAAATTTCTTAATGTCTTTTTGTAAGTGTATTTACTCAGTTTGTATAGAGTACGCACACCTGTACGTATGTATAATATGATGTAAGGTGTATTGTATAAAACAACCTTAACAAGTATTTATATATCGGATATTGATTATTTGAAACTAAAAGACTTACAACAATTTCAGTAACTGTAAGTGAAGAAACTGTAAATATTATTTAATTATATACTTAATTGTTTACTTAAAAATTTATTTGATTTTGGATTTTAATTACAAAACAAAAGAAAGTACATGTTCAAATAATATGTTTGAGCCAAGTGTAGCCTTCCATTGGACGAACTTAAAATGCATAGACGACGTATATAGAATTTAACATAGAATTACATATAATTGTGTGTAAATAGTATTCTTATGACAACATAATTATCTTAAAAACATTTTCTTTTAGGAAAATTTACCACAAATTGAAATCTGTCTCTTTCTCAGTTGTGACACATGCAACAACTTATTTATGACAACTTACAAATACAACACACCTTTAGTGCTGAAGAAAGTGGTTTATATGGTTTATATTTATACTCGTGTTATTAAATCTCAAATTATTGTTATTACAACAATAGCAACGACTACAATTTAGTACTACAACAAGTGTTGTAATGAAATGCTTAGTATTGAAATTGGGTGACAAAAGGAGGGGTTGATGAACATGGTTTTTTGGGAAAACTAAACAATCTGAGAGAAGTAGCCAACAAATTATGGTCAAGAAACTACTTCAAGTAAGTACATAGTGGTAAGTAACCCCTTCGTGTTGTTTGACATTTTGATCATAATTATACCACAGAGGCCAATGTTGAATCGAAGTGCATGCCTCTTCTTTCTTGCCTTTTAAACTGTAATTTTGTGGTAGGTTGAATGGTTTATGGTAAGTAGAATGGTTTAATTTAAACTTAACTAAAAATACCTGAACAACAATAATAATTGTAATCAGCCTCAATAATAAAATTTTTAGTCATGCAACATATACATATACTCATGCAAATAGCAGAAACCTTAAACTGTGTGGCTTCGTTCGTCCATCTCTGGGCTGTTAAAACTATTTAACATTGTTTTTTTTTTCTTTAGCTCATTTATATTTGTTTTTTTTTTGTTCTTATTGCACTGCTGTATAATTAATGTGGTGGTGTTTATTTAAACAAATTAAATTTTCATTAAAATATAAGTGTAAATTCTAGACAAGTGTATTTATTTGGTTTTGTTTATTAAACGAAAGAATAATAAACTAAAATTTACTAAAACAAATGTTTTGTTGTATAATTGAAACAAGACAATGAAAGCGCTGATGTGACAACAAGAGACATGTTCTAGTAAAATTTCTAAAAAATTAACAATGAATAGTGAAAAGTAAATAATTAAAATGAAAATTTTGCCAATTCTTTTGATCTTTCTTATATGTATGTTAAAAAAAGTGTAATAAGAACTGCATAAAATGTTCAATGTATTTGCTAAAATATTTGACTGCCTCCGAATGAGTCTGTACCAGAGAACACCATTTCCCTATTTAGTTTTTTTTAGCGAAATATATATTTAATGTTGTTCATTGCTTATAAAAATGTTGTGGTTGTAGAAAATATTAAGTTGGATCATTTTAATCTCTAGTTTAAAATGGCTTATTTGGCTGCGAAAAAAAAGAAATGTTTTACCAGATTCGTATAGGCTGACTTAGTAAGAATGCAATTTTTATTTTAAAATATAAAAACACGTATTTTTTTGTAAATGTTTAATTGGAGTGTAAAGAAAACATGTTCCGATTTAGTATGAAATGAAACATCTGTCAACAGCCCCCACGGCTCTGATGACAGGCTTTCACGCTTTCACCGATGACGCGTTGGACCTCAGATTTGATTCTTCTTGTTTTTTTGTTGCATTTTTACTGAGACACTCTTTGCATATTTAGTCTGAGAAAAATAAAAGAGAAAAGAGTCCTAAATAAGTAAGAATTCATTTTATCCTGGTGCAATTTAAAACAGCAACCGGTTTTACAAACGAGGTAATGCTTACTGCTCGAATAAAACAAGAACAAAAGTGATAATGTTAATTTTTAACAGTCGTATGCTTCGTACAATGAAAAAATATGTTATTAGTCATACAAGCTATTAAGTTAATTTTATACCGTTTACAAACACATGTTGAGTTTTTGACGAAAAAAAAAATAAATTGGAAATTGTGTAATATTTTTTCAAATTTTTTTATAATAGACTTGCCAAAAATATATGTATTCCTATCATGCCATCAAACTAAGGCTAAGACTAAAAAGCAAAAATGATTTTTCTTTATTTTGACTAATATGAGACAATTAACTGTAACGCGTGTTCATCAAGTGACGGCAAGAATGTGCGTACTTTCAAAAATAAAATGTATAAAATAAAATTTTCGAAAGAAAATCATGAATTTAGTTTTTCTGTACATAAATCTATGACAAACGACATTTACTAAAACGAAGGAAAAAATTACAAAAACCAAAATAAAAAAAAAAAATATAAGCAATCTACAAGACGTCAAAAGAGCTAAACAAAATGTCGCCGACGACATTTTATTTCGCCAGATTTTCGTTAATAATTTTTCATTGTAGCAACACGAACATTTTGCAAATTTTTACTTGTATGGGGATATCTGACGACGTATTATAGAAAGTCTGTTAATTCTACGACTCTTCTCACATGTGCTGAACCTGTTTTTTTTCCTTTTCTATATAAAATATTACAAAGGATTTAATGCAATTAATCACCCCAACAGATTTTTTTTTTTGGTTTATTATCGTTCTTTTTCATCAGATGCTGTGGAAGCAATGTTGTTCATTTAAATTTTTATTTTGTTTTAATTTTTCTTTAAATTACGAAGAGGCAAAAAATAGTTGGCATTGTCGACGTGACAAAAATTTTACTTGATTTTGTCTTAATTAACGCCAAACGCTTCAATAGTTATAAAATATGTGTGATGCACAGTATACGAGTATAATAATGTTGCACTGCATTCATTGGTCATACCCTACACATAAACGGAGCAACATATTTTCATGGTTGGTCGTCGGGTATAAATGATAACAAAAATAATAATAGCGCATCTATGTACATATTCATGTAATATTTTGAAAACCATTAATAAGAACTAATCAAAAATAATTTTTTATATTTGATTTTACATCTTTTAGGCAAGATTCTTTCTTGCGTTTCGAACAACATTTTTTATATTTGTTTTATACTTAATTTGTTCGAAAAACTCTCAAATTGAATTGATTGAATTTTAATTTGTGTTTAGACAAAATTGAATTAATTTGCCATATTTTTGACCAAAAAAAAAAACTAATTAAACAAATAATTGCGCAACAACAAGCAATTCACAATGTAAAATGGCACAATTTACTTTGCATCTACAGCTTTTACTCGTTTTAATTAAAGTGTTTGAAAATCCTTCTTGAGTATTTTTTTTAACAAAAGTGTTAACGTGTAGGGTATTTCTATATAAGTATACTCATATTTTATATTCTTAGATAATTATTTTTTTTAAATTCATGTTCATCGGTGCTTCAATAGCGGCACATCACACTTGTTTCAATTAATCGCCTTTTTTACCCCACGTTTGGGAAACAAGTCTTCTGCATCATTCAACGCCGTTTTGATTTTTAATATTGCACTTGCTGGCGGCTGCTGCTATTGTCGTGTTTCTTATTTCTTTTTGGATTAAACACAAAATTTACACACACAAAAAAAAAGTAGAAACAAAATGAGACTAAAACCTTTTGGCCTTTATTTCAATGCATTTCGTTTGACGTTGAATTTCGTTTTGCATTGAATTTTACGCATCATTCACACATTGGCTTCCCAAAAGATTTTACTTTTAATTGGACCACACACGCATGCCATTCGTCTCTGATTTGTGGTATTTTGTATACCGTTCATTCCTTCTGTTTTCCTGTTGATTGTTTTCTTATCTGCACTACTTTAGGAGCTCAAGATTTGTGGCCTGGCAAAGTTTGCCAAATGTATTGGCGTCAAATCAAACATTCCTTTGTATTATTTTGGTATAGTTTTTTTTTAAATATATTTTTTATTATTGCTCAATTTCTGGTGACAACAAGCTACTTAAGTTTTGTTTTGTTTGCATGTTCTCATACCGATTCGATTTGTTGGTTGACAAAAGGGCCAAAGAGTTCACTGTGTGCAAAGAAAGCCACCCAAGAATGTCGAAACTAAATACATTCAAACACTTGGGATTGTTTTATTGTTTTTCATTTTGAGTCACAATCAATTTTCTTTCCAATTTCAATTGAATGTAAAGTTAAATTTTCTTGAAAATAAAATAATTTAGAATAGATGGGGTCGTTAAAATACAAAAGCTTAAATGAAAATACTGAAAAAATCAAAAATATACTAAATTATCATCTAAATTTTTTAATCTTTTTTGACATTAATAATTTCTTCCTTAGTTTTTTTTTCAATTTGTAATTGTTTTGAATTTGTTTTATGTTAACATAATTTGTATATTTACCCTGAAGAAGCCACCGATTGCTTGGTAGCGAAATATTGGTTGTTTATTAACGGATTTTTTATACAAGAAAAGTGATCTCAAGCTTAACAAAAAAAAGAAATTATGAATATACCGAATATGAATAAAACTGTGATATTTTTTTTATAATAACACTTGATACTTTAAATGTTTATATTTATGACTCATCTTCATACAGCTTGGCGTAACTCAATATCTAAAAAAAAACGTGCTGTGTAAATGGTGAAATAAGTAAAGCAGAACTTCAGGTAAAATCTAAAAAATTCTAAAATTAATTTCTTCAAATATGTTTAAAGGTAATTAACCATTTCCAAAAGAGTTTCGTGATCAACACCGATTTTTAACAACAATTTCTTAGAATTATTACCCAAAAATTTAATCACAAATTTGAAAATCGAAAAGAGCTTGTGCCAACATCAGTCATAGAGTATTGCGACCCCCAGTTAACGAACCAAAACGACACAACAACAACAACAAAGAAAAGAGAATAAATGATTCAGCTAAAGCACGTATGAACCGAAAACCAACAATTTTTGTAGCTGTCAAAAATCATGTGCAAGATCACTTGTCACTCGCAAGTAGCTGGTGTAAAGCGTGTGTTATTCGTTCGATAGCTGCTGTTAAATAAATGAGCGAGCATCTTGTTGACTGTAGCTTTTAAATTCTTTTAAACTTTTTTTCATGTTTCTTATTTGCTTTTCTCTAAAGCAACAACCTGACAAACTACAAAATATTTATTAATGAAGTTGTCAGTGCATGCGTCAATGTCAACTCATCGCAATGTTTACTATAAATTATATACGAAAAAAAAAATGTTATCAACTGATAGAATGAATGATTTTCTATTTCTAATCGTATCCATACATTTATAAATGTTTAAAGAAAAACAAATATTCGAGAATACATGAACGTACATATGTATGTGTGCATGTATGTATTAGCTTAGCTTTTTATTTCATAAATTCCAGCTAATTTCGTGAAAGGTTTTAAACAATATACCTACAAGATGAATTATAATTCTTTTTATTTTCTTGTTTTATTTGTTTCGTTCATTTGAATAAGAATCAAAGGTGATGAATGATTTCTAATAACCATAGAAACTCTCTACTATGACTGACTGGATAAAAACCAAATCTAAAAACATTTTAATATTTGTAAACGATTTTTTAAATTTACTTTTATCATTTCTTACAGATAATCATATCAATCAATGTTTTGAAATCATAATTCGCTAGAAACGTATTATGGCCTTTCATACGAAGTGTCTAATTTTTTATGTTTGTATTCATAAAAGTATGTATTTATGTATGTGTGCTTTTCTTCCATTGTATTCAGAATAAAACTTATTTATTTCTCCCACCATCACCATAAAAAAAAGTCATCCCATAGGCGTCACTCACAACATCATAGTGATCGACCAATCACTTTAAGACACCTTTGCAAAATCATGAGGTAATAGTTTTGTAATCTCTTTCTTAAAAAAAATATGATCCTAAAGTGTGAAAAAACACACTTTTTCTAATCAGAGAAACAAAATGTTGGACAATTCATTTCATTTATAGGATTATAGTGCAAGTATGCCTGAACATACTCGTGTTCGTACTCAAACATAAATTTAATATTATTTATAACATAGACAGACATAGACTTACAAAACTGTTGATCGTTTAATATTTTGATTAATGATATTTTGTTATTGTTGATTCATGTAGACGTCATAACTGTGGTTGATTTTTTTTATCTATTTTTATTTAAGAAAAAACTTGAGATACAAAAACAACAACAACAGCAAATATACTTTGAAGTGCTATAGGGAATTTTAAAAATAAAGGAATATGTAATGTAACTGTTTCGTAATATAACATAAAAAATTTAATAATTTAAGAAAATATTGAAAATCTAAATTAAATTTCAGGGTTGTCAACGGACTTAATATAATTAACATTTTAATTTATATGAAAAATTTAAAAACATATTTAAAACCCCTTCATGTACATGCACGTACATATGTTTAGCGCATCAACTATTTAAGACACATGATATGTTTCTAAGTAATTGTCCATTAAAGAGGGCTTACTTACTCGACTTTTAAAAAGTTTTTGTTTTTTTTTCAAAAACAAAGTTATCATTACCGCTCTATTATTTGCATTTTTGTATATGTTTTAATGTCAATAAGCAGTAAACAATGCTGTAACATTTTTACATATTGTATTGCCTCTCTACAGTAGCTGAATACATGAGGTACAAAAAGAAAAATAACTAAAAATAATAAAGGCCAAAACGGTGAGTTGAAATTGTAGTCAACAAATTTGAAATTGGGTGTGTTTCATTTATTCATTCATTGTTTTAAGTTATTTTTTATGCTGCTACATGCCATTAATATCAGACACTCTGCAGACTTAAAACCAACAGTCAACCAGTCCGATCGACAGACTGACAGACAATGAAGCAGTTAAAGACACAAGGCTAAATTGTGTTGTTTCAATTGTTCCTTCATGTCTACAGACTGTTATATTCTTCTCTCTGCTCCATGTCACTTTGATGCAAAAAGTACTCGCATGATACAATACGGCCCGAGGGGTCGATCGAAATTTTAACTTTTTTTTTGCATTTCTTGGTTGAAGTTTTTTTGTTTTGCTGTAGATGTTTCGATAAATTTTTGTTTTATTGACACCTGTAAGTACATGCTGACAAAAAGGTCAGTTTGTGTCGTCCTTTAACAGATCCAAGTAAAATTTGTATGATGGTTGGTAATTTCTTTTTTATTAAAAAATATTTGGATTAAGTGGTCTTGAATGTTTTTTTTTATTTCAGATGTTAATCTGTCTTTAAAGAGAATATTAAGAACTTAAGGTTTGTTAATTGTAAATAATTGAAGTTACAAGGAATTTTTGAACGTTAGAGTATTGAACAAATTTCTCTCAGAATTTTTGAAAAACTAGCGAAAATAATGAATAATTTACTTAATTATTCGGGATATGCTCCCAACTAATTTTTCAATATTTTATTTGGTTGTTGGGTTTAAGCTGGTCTATATGCATTTCACTGGTGCTTATACTTACCAGATCGTCAGTAGACCTTTTACCCAAATTCTTGAAAAAGTTTTCAAATTTTATAAGTTTTATTTTCAAATTCTTATTAACAAAATAAGAATTCAAAAATAAAACAAAAAACTATAAAAAACTTCCTCGAAAACCCAACCAACATTTTTTTTCTTATTAAAGTATTTTATTTTATTTGGTATAAGCACCAGTGAAATGCCTATAGACCAGCTTAAACCCAACAACCAAATAAAATATTGAAAATAATGAATTATTGAAAAATCATTTTTAAACTCTTTCACAGAGAAGCAAATGTTTTTATAGAAAAATAATATGTTTAACAATAGTTTTTAAAAAAAATATTTTCCACAAAAATGCCAAAAAAATTAACTCAGTTTAGGATTTTGCCCCCAGAGAAAATTTGTAGCTACGCTAATGTGTAATAGCTATTATGTATATAACTTTTCTCTTAAATATTATTGATTTGGTTCTCTTACTGACAAAGTAGTTAACTAACTAAATTTTTTTAAAAAAATAATTTCAATTTCTTTTTAAAAAGATATTAATTGGCCTTTTGCATATGTATATAAGTAGTTAATTTTTATTATTTTCATTTAATTAACCAGATAATTTAAAATGTGTCAACACTTTAATCTGAAAAATTATCAATCAGCCATTTTAAATACATACTTAATTCCTTTAACACATATGCATTTATTGTATTTATGTTATCTCATTAAACAACTAGATAATAGAAAGAGTTTGTTTTTGGCGTTATGCTTTTATTACTGCAAAGAAACAATTGTGTTCGATATGCAAAAAAGCAAAATGATATAGGTAGAATACCAATAGCAAAACTAAAAAAAAATAATATTAAGACAGGGTCAAAACGTTTACCGGTTGCACAATTAATAGTTTTGAACGTTTGCTACTCAATTTAATTAAAATTTAGCAGCAGCAACTAGAATAAATAATTGGTATAAATACGTAACTATTTACTAGGGATGCCTGAAATGCAATTGAGTTTTTTCAATTGTGGGATTACGAATTTAAACTTTTTAAATACCGAATTCAAGCATTTTTAGAGTTAAAGGATTAATTTTTAATAACAAAAAAATACAGGCAAATTATGTAAAGAAGCATTTAAACTTTTTTTTTATTATATAATAGAATAAAAGTAAATGACAACGAAAGGATTGACTGATAATTTCGAGTAAATGAAAATTAACAAAATTTAAATATGCAAATATTTCTTTTACGATTTTTTTAAAAGTTTTTGCAGAAAACTATTTAAACTATATAAAAAATTTAAACTTTTTTTACTACAATAATTTATAAAAATGATTTTAAAATAAAAATAAATAAATAAAATAAATAATTACTAAAATTACTAAATTTAGCATGAAGTCTTTTAATTATTTAAATAATAATAATAATAATTATTATTTAATAATTATAATTTAATTAATAAAAATTAAAGATATTATTTAAATAATTAAAATACCTCAAGCATAAATAATTTTTAGTTAATATTTAAATTAAAAAAAAGTCAAAAAACCAAATAATTATCATAAAATTAATTTCCAAAATTTACACTACAATTACATATCAGAAATCCTTTTTATTGTTTTAGGTTGGCAGCCCTACATTTAGCGGATTGAGCTCAAATTAACTTCACACTTAAACACACATTCTTTGTAATTACTGTTGTTGATATGTGTATGTCTGTGTGTACGTTTTAAACTGTTGTAATTTAAACAATAAATAAAACTAACCAACTAGAACTACAACAACAATAACATGTTGTTGGCACATTTATATTTCAACAATTTTCGCATGTTATCAACTTATAAAATATCGAAATGCTACTCGGGCTACAACAACAGCAAAAAGGAAAATACTCTAAAAGAAAAAAAAGAAAAAAATACTGAATTCAAAAAAACTAGTTTTCTCTCTCTATTAAAGAGATTTTACAAATTTGATAAACACGCGGATTTAGGTGGTCATTTCGACCATGTCACCCTACTGCCTAATGGTCTCATGGACACAGTAGACAGACACAATTCCATATCCATTACATATTTCATCATACAAAATCTGTAATTGATAAATGTTAAACTTGATATAACAAATTGTTTATTAGTTTAAGGTGATCATATCGATTTTTTTTATTAATTATGCGAATGAAACTTCTATAACAGAAAATTAACTTTTATTAGGTTTTAAAACGTAGCAGTGTCTACAAGTCTATAAGACGAATTAATCTCGATTTTGTAATGCCAAGAATTAAGTACAAATAGGAGGGTCTGCTAAAAAACTTCAAGGAGGTTTATTGTAGGTGGGTGGGTTTTTATTCCGGTTGGTCAAGTCTTTTTTAGCTTTAAGCTAAAGTTGGCTTAATAATCAAATTTGGTTTTTTATTGTCTTGTTTTTATTTTAAAGCAAGGACATAATTTTATTTGCTTTGACTTGTCATGCTATTTTCTGGTTAAAGAAAAATTAGTCAGGGTGGAGTTTTGTTTTTTTTTTTGTTTTTTCTGTTTAGTGCAAAGAAGGAAATTTTTAAAATTTATGATTCTATTGCGCGCTGAAAGTGTAGATTATGTTTGAATAATTTACACATGCTTAAGGATTTGTTTATTTTTTCTGCTTCTAAATTAACTATTTTACACAACAAAAAGTCAGCTCATAAAGAATAATACGGTGGAGTAGTGGACATTCAAGGTAAAAAAATTTATGACACATTGAATAAGAGGGACAAAATAGTTGTGGGTCATAAAGTGGTTTGCGGGGTGAGTAAAGAATTTTTTATCATTATATTTAATAATCGTAAAGTAATAATGGTAGTAAAATGTAATGAATTGCCGCCTTTACAACTACTTATACAAACATGTATTAATACTTACTTACGTATGATCATATATATTTTTTTTTCTTCTTTTTTTTTGTTATAGAAATTTGTGTCTGTAGGACTTTTTGTTTCTCTTTTAGTTTTAGTTATTTTTATTGGTTTATTATGCGTTAAAATGTATTTCTGGGTCAACACATGATAATTTCAGTATTTTGTGTACCTTACACCATGGTTGGTTGTAGAGGTATTAGGTATTTGTGTCAAAAGTAAAAAAAAAAAAATCAAAAATCCAATACCTATCTTCGGCTTATCTTTCGAGTCATTTAAGTGCTTTTTGTCTGTCTGTACATGTAAAAATTTTTACTAAACTTTTATCAACTTGAATAAACTATATACAAATTTATTTTTGATAGCTTTTGGATGATACAGTTTTACTACTCCTTTTGGTAATCATAATTCGTGTTTGTGGACGTGGGTGGTAAATTTGTATTAAAACATATGAATTGTTTGTTTCCATAGAAAAATTATATACATTTATTTGCTTTGAAATATTCTATTTTCTTCACCCCTTGACCTGCGCTTGGCTCACACGGAATCTAAATGTTGATGTTTATAAAAAATTTATAAATATGCATAACAGTACGACAATGTTTGAATCAGATAAGTCTGACAAATATCTGATTGTTTTTACAGATATATCGAACAGATTTCTGTCAAAGGTGTCTGGGAATTTAGTGTCATGACATATTAAATAGATTTCTGATTGATTTCGTATGGATATGTTGGTAGAATCTTATTTATTTTTAATTACCGACAATTGTCTTAGTACTCAAAAAACTGTTAATAGTTTTATTATGGTGTAAGGTTAATGAAAGCCTGGGTTGACCAACCAATTTTTTTTATTTTTTGTTTTTTTTTTATAAATTTTTTATACACAATTTGTCTCTTTTGTTTTTAAGCAGGTAATTTCGAGTAGTGCTGTTTTATTTTAGCCCGTTTGCTTTTTGTTATTTTACTTTTACGTATACTTGCCATGGGATCATAAACATTTTATAATCCTTATAAATTTATTAATTAATTTCCCTATCTGTGGAAATATAAATTTAATCATTGTTGTCCACGTACAGCAGCTGCTTTTATAATTTTTGTTTTTAATTTTTTCCTCACTCCGTTTGTGATGTTTCTTGACGATGGAACTCGATTGCCATAAAACTTGTTAATTATCAATTGTTGCCAAGATTATCTATAATACGGATGATGAAGATCCCATGTTTAAGACACAAATGAAGAAAAAGTAGTGCTAAGTTGTTTTTTTGTTGTAAATGTGGAAGTGTTGGAATGACACTACTTCGTTGCGTTTCATTTGGACTTGAAGGACAATACAAACATTCAATAGAAATGAAAAACAAGTTAATCCACAATAAAAATGTACATTTATAACAATATAATATATCAAAAATTAACATGGATTGCGTCAAAAGTTTTGGGACTTTCTTCACCACTAAATTAAACGATATTACAAACACAATGTCTCATAATATAATTCAAAAATTAAAGTTTAAAATTTGTGATATCAAGTCTCCATAAGCACAACTACTTCTATATAAATATCTATAAGAGTAAAACTGTGTTTAAGGCTTAAACTCTTATACAAAGAGGTTGAATTAGAAATTTTGTTGTTCTTTGTTCGAAGGCTTCTTGTACGACATTTAAACATAAAAATAAAAATTCCAAATGCTCAGCATGGGTTCCCCCACGAATCAAGGTGGTGGTGTTGTATGTATTACAACAGCTAGCCATTCAGTCCTCTGGGCTGCTTACACATTAACAAATAACATATATTTTTGGACTTAAACTTGTAGAACATTGTGTTAAAAAACATGTTCGCAATTAAATGATGTCCTGCTAAGAAGACAACTCAAAACATACGCTACAACATTAAGTTCTGGTTAAGGAGTAGGAAATACAACAAGGAAAGAAAAACATAAACGAATATTTAAGGCAACAAAAAATGAACTCCACATTATTGCGTGTTTTATTCTTTGAAAGAAACACTAAACAAACGAGCAACCTGAAAACGTATAATGTAATTACATTTGTTTTGGCGTATGCTTTTTCAAAATCGGCTTGTTACAATTGTTATATGTAGAACAGTAGATACTGAAAAAAAGTCGAGATCTACTTAATCCCTTAAAAGGTACAAAAGTTTTAAAAAAACTCATCTCGTATTCGACAAAAAAATATATGTTTTGGTGAGTTTAGTGCATTTTCTAGTAATTCGGAACATAATTCTCATCTCAGACCAGGCTAAAAAGTAAAATTGTAATCATATACTTTTAGTAATGTAGTCAAAGTCTTGTCATAATATCAAGCAGAAGTTATATTCAAGTCAAATTTATTCGTTAGGTAGTCAAACTTAATATATAAAGAATATAAACAAAAAAATTCTCTGAATGTGATTACTTGTGGGTTATTATATGTATGTGTTACATACATATGTACATATGTATGTATATAAGTACTTGCTAAATACTCACAAGAATATTTTTTGTTAATGCGTTTAGTTGTACATATGTCAGGCAAAATGGTTTTTAATTTACTTTAATTTCTCTCGAGGGCTCACTGTTAATCAGTCAGAAGGTGGCATTTGCTCCGAAGAGAAAATGCGTGTGCTTTATTGTAAATATTTTGAGGTTGCATCTTAACCAAAAATACAGTCTTTTCAGAAAAACCTTTAAAAGATTTTTATCAGTTGCTGGATTGCATTGTTTTGTTTCAATATTTTTTTTTAAGGAGCCAACCTACATGAATTGCGTGGGGTATTATAAACTGCAACACCAGCAATAAAATGAAACATAAAGTCAAGAGTTAAAAACATCATCAACATACAAGGGAACAAATTTGTTCAACAGCTACAAGATAAAAAACAAGTAAGAGTGCTATATTCGGCCGTGCCGAATCTTATATACCCTTCACAATGTGTAGTCATGCAATAACAATAGTTTGTATCACCATTCATCTCATATGAAATAAGTACATACATATAAAAGCATACATATATAAAAACATCCCATCGTAAAATTATAAAATTTACGTGGGTCTGTTTAAAAAAAACAAATGAATAAAAAAAAATTTTAAAAATATATAAAAGAAATTAAAAAAATAAATAAAATATAAAAAACAAATTAAAAAAAAATAATAATCAAAATATAAATAATATATATAAGATAAAAAATAAAATAAATCAATACCGATATGCTCCCGAATATTTCTGATATTCGGGGGGCTTCAAAAAGTTGATTTCAATATACATACGGACAGACTGACAGAGCTTAATCGACTCCCCTTTTCATAAGCTTTCAGAAAATATATACTTTATGGGGTCGGAAATGAAAATTGTAGAAATTTCACACGGAATGACAAACCTATATATACACTTTTTCACTGTGTTTTACTACACATCACCTGGTTGGATTTTTAAATGGCCACTGACGTTGTTAGTACTTAAGTGTGATACAGTGAATGCTGGGGTTTTAGTTTTATTTTGGTTTTGAAGTTTTTTTTTTGTTTGGATGGCGTTAACGCTAAAGATTGCACGTAAATGTCTCAAGTTATCATAAATAAGTCAAAAACGAGATATTACCTACACAGCATGATTCCACACTCTACGACAACCATTCCTCAATATTTTGTTTTCATTTTGGCCCTCTACAAGCACCACTACATTCAAATTCTAATAATCCATTATTGCATTAAAAGTTTAATCCGTTGAAAGTTTAACTTTTCGTGTATTTACTGCGCCAAAAAGTGTGCTAATTTTCGGGGAGAATATATTCTATTTTTATTGACATGTGTTTTTGTATGTTTATTTATGTTATTGCACTTGTTACTGATTGATTTAAGATGACATTTGTTTTCTATCTTTGAGTTGCAAAAAAAAAAAAAAAATATTTAGTGAAATACATAATTTAACAAGTAAGAAATTGAAAAGAAAACCAATTAAGTACAAAATTATTTGTGCCGAGTTCTTAAAAGGTTCCGCAATTTCAATTCAAGCAGAGTTTTAATATTTTTCACTATTTAAGTACTAAACTAAAAAAAATGTCTGTTTAAAAATCGTTTAATTTAATATTTTATTGATCGGGTTCAAACCCAGCACATATTTTGCAAATTTTTTTTTTTTGTCCTCCATAATGTTATGCCATCCATATTGGAATAAATTTTTTATATTTTTAATTTATATGTATCAAGATTCAATTTATGTAATGCAATGTCTTTTTGGTGTTTCAATTGCAATTAAAAACTTATTTTACTAAGCGGTAAGTCCTTTCAAGTTATTTTCAGTTACAATTTAGTGCATACATAACTAAATACATACATATGTACGTACATTTATTTATTATATCCATAAAATAAGGTACATCATTTCTGTAATATTTTATTTACAATAATTCTTGTGCATTAAGCATAAAATGAAAAAGAAAACGAAAACAGATTATAGTTTTAAATATATTAATTCTTTAACAAAAAATAGTTTTCCTCACCTGCCTCTGGGCATAAGCACACAAAACGCACACACATAAACACATTTAAAGTTGTAATTATTTCCCCCCTTTTAAGACGATAATGTTGTGACCGTTTGTTTTAGAACGAATATGAATCCATATACATTTCAAGTGTCTATTTGCTACAAGACATTTTCAAGTGTTTACATGTAAATTGTTATTTTTTTAATTCTATTTCACATGCTGCAAAAGCAACTGCAGCGGCAGAGCAGCCGAGCTTCTTTAAAGTTTTCTCACCTCGTTGGTTATTTAACGCAAATTAAAATAATTTGCGGTTCCGTTTAGTTGCAAGAAAACAGGCTTTATTTAGGAAGTCACTTCAGTTGACTTTACACGATCGGATGCGACATGTACACACACTCCACTCATACAATTTTCAACGTAAAACGTAAATGCAACAAAAGAGACATGTATACACATACAATACTTGTGAACAGCACATTCATACATATGTATTTGTGGAAAAAAATGCAAAACGGGTTATAAAAATTACTTGGTACAATTGTCTTGTAAAGTCGAAATATTTTTTGCAAAACAATCAAATTGTAATAAAACGAGAGCAGAGGACAATCAACATCATTAAATTGCGATCATGAAGATAATGATAGTGATGACGTGGCAGCACAGTAGTTTCACAAATGTAAAATATGAATTACATTTTTCCAAAGAAACTAATATACGTGACATAATCTCATAAATAATTTTACAATTATAATATAATTGGTTCAATAATTATTAAAAAGCTGGCTAGTAGCAGCCAGTTTGGCAATAAATTATTTTAAAATCTTCGTAAATTGAAAAGTCGTTTTTTCGGTAGAAAATTTATAACAAATTTTACTTTTAATTAATCTTTAAATTATTATTTAAACATACAATTTTTTTAATATGTTTTTAAAATTTATTAAAATATGTCTTATATCTAAAAAAAAATATTTCGAAATTGTATAAAATTTAAAATTAAAAATGAATTAAAAAATATGTTATATCTAACATTTTTTTTTTCGAAATTGCATGCTCGATTTGTACAATATATTTCTCTGCAGTAAAACTAAAAATTTCAATAAAAAATTGGCTTTAGAACAATATTTTTATTTTATTATTTATTGTTATGATTGTCAATAACGATATAAGTACATGTATTAAATTTTTTTCTGTGTTTAATGGATTAAAAAATAAATTTGTCCTTTTTCTTTCGTCTTATTATCCATTAATTAGAAATAAAAAATATTGATATGCCTACTTCGTTCGGCTTTTCAGAATGACAAACTTGTTTTAGCCTCAATGCATATAGAAAATAGTACAATTTTATAAATAGTTCATATGAATGGAATATGTATAAATAAAAGAGCTGTTTTTATTTGTAATTTTCTTCCACTGTGCATCATTAACAACACGCATGTACGGCCTGGCAAATAAATGTTAATATGACCTCAAACATTTACATGTTTTACTGTTTCTTAAGGCAGTTATTTTTGTCTCAATTTAAAAAAAGGAAAAGGAACAGAAAAAAAAACTTTTCATAATACGTGTTGTTTTTGAAAGGTTATTAATTGAATCGTAATACCGCTTCCACAGAAAATGTACTCATATCCATGCACATGCATACACACATACAATACTTGCAACATGCAAATTTCATCCAATTGTTTATTAAAATGATTACTACTGTTGTTGTATTTTTGCAACACTGTATTATGACAGGTGGCAACACTTGTTTTGTACGACAAATATTTCCGTTTGTTCGCTTCCACAATCAAAAGAAATTTTCGCGCCAACGATAAAAACTTGAAGAGAAGCAACTAAAAACCCATAAAAGTTTAACTTAAATGGGGAGCATAGAAATTGTTATGTCTTGAAATTATGAATAATGCCGTTTTCGTTTTTTGCATTAAACAGGAGAGAGCAAGAGAAGAGTGTATTTGTTACTTAATACGTGTATAGTGTATCAGTTGATAAGATATAGATAATCATTAATACCATCATGTTCACTGAGGTGTACAGAATTAGGTGTTATATTGTTATATGTAGATGTTGTTTTTGTTAACTGCATGCAAATATGTATGTGTATGCAAGATATTTATTGTGGCAAGCGCAATTACATATTATGAAAATGAAACAAGTTTAAGAATATTATGTGCTAAGTAATGAGGGGAATATTCCATACGAATGGAATAGTTTGAATTTATTTTACGTTTGAATTTCACCATTCAAGCATAGATTTTAAAGTGAAACAAAATTATCAAGGGTGTTCATTTAATGCCCAATAGTGGTTAAAACAAATAGAATATATTCGCAGAATACTACGGCTTGCTTTTTGATATCACTAGCGTGTCGAAAAACTAAACTAAACTAAGAACTTGAAATAATAAAAAATATTTTTCATTTTTATATTTGCCTATAAGTTTCACCGATTTGGATTTTAACGTTTTATAGTCTACTACAACTTACTAGTGGTTAGGTCTTTTAAGTTGAGAGGGTTGAGGGGGGTACCCTTTTAAATTCTTGATTTTATACATATACATATATATTTTTATTATATATATTGTACGCTTTGCATTGCACTACCGTAGTACGTGTCTGGTTTATATTTTTCTAGTTCAGCCCTTTAATTTGATATCCATATCCGCCCTCTAGGTTGTTTAGAAGCTCACAAATTCGACTTTCCTTTATTAATTTTAGAAAGAATCACCGAAGCGGTCGTTTTATGTTGCTTATGCCTTAGTTAGTTTTGAACCAATTTGTTAGTTTTACTCAGTAATAGTTTTTAATATTACGGCTGGCAATTTTGTGTCTTTGTTGTGTCCAAATATTTATTAGGAGCTTTAGTAAGGTGATATTTTTGAATTTTTTTTTACGAATAACCATAGAGCTATATCATATCTATAAATGGTAACAAAAGTGTCAATAAATTATCTTAGAGTTGAGAAATTTTAATTTTTGTGTTAGAAATATGGGGAAAATCAGAAGCAGAAGCTGGATTTATTTGCGTATATATCAGAAAAATATAGGGCAATTGTGCCAGATTTCAAAAGCGATTTATTCTCGTGCAACGTGAGGGGACTTATAAAAGATGATTTCAACCAAAAAAACGGGCAGATGGAAATATATATACTTGTTGGGGTCGGAAGTAAAAATTGTGGAAATTACAAACAGAATATATATATACCTTTGGCGACACAGGCGAAAGGTATGAAAATAATAACAATATGGTAGAAATACTTATGGGCATTTCCATGTCATCGTACGTGACATTTGTATTCCTATAAAGTGGAGTAATTTTTGCAAAAGTAAGAGTAACTGAAACGAAATTAGATCTTTATGTTCCATTCAAGGGGTACTTTATTAAAAAAAAAAAAATTAATTATATTCGAATCATTGTTGTCTTAAATATCCAAAAAAATAAGAATATATCGTACGTGACATAAAATAGAAGTAATTTTGAGGTATATATGAGAATATAAAAAAATCTGCGAATCTTGGGAGGTATTTTTTTATTTTTTTTTTCAATAAACCAAAAATTTTTTACTTTAAATCCATCACACTTAATTGAAAACAATCTTTAAATGATTTTATAATATATTCAAATTAATATTGTTCGTGACATATCGTACGTGACAGATTTTTCTCTAATAGTATTTTTAGGTAATAAAATTTCTATTATGTTAAAAAAAAGTTAAATTTTAAATTAGGTGCTCTTGCGACTGTTAAAATATTAATGACGGTGTAAAACAATGTTTTGGCACTACTTACGTGAAATCAAAAACAAACAAAAAAATAATAAAAAATAAAAAAATACCGCTAAAAGGACTTTATATTTTCTTTTTTTTTATGGATCTTGTTAATTGTTGTTGTTACCTTAGTTTTAAATCATATTTACAACTACAATTTATTTTTACAATTAAGTCGCTAAAAAAATAAGTCAAAGATTAGATCAGATTAAACTCTTATTATTGCTCTTAAAATAATTTAATAAGCTCTTCATACCTGCGCATAGTAAAATTTGACTGTTTTTTTTTCAATAAACTTATATTGAAAAACTTTTAAGTCGTGGTTGACATATTCATGGAAATGCCCATATGTGTCTAGACCATTTTCTGTTAATTGGTGTCAATATTTTATTAAGTTGTCAAAACTTTTTTTAATCTAAAACAAAAATATATTATCATACTTAAGCCTTATTGATTTTTAATGAATTATTGCTTGAACTAATAAGTTCATTACTCCTATCTATTTTTTCAAGCAACAGAATACCCCTAGGATATTTTTTCCCCGCGAAGGAAATATGTTCTGAGTAATTATTAGCTTTCAGAAATAGTTTACAATTATAAGTGTATTTAAAGTTAATGACAGTTGTATTATATATGCATTTCACTATACCCGTATTGTGTCACTGAATCGTTTGTAATAAAAAGAAAAAAAAAACTTTTTATATTTATTAAACTTTTACACATAACAATATCAACAAAATAAATCCTTATATCTCCAACCTTTCTACACTTTAGTAAATAATCAAACAATGGAAAAGCAACACCAACCTATTTTTTCATAACCTTTTTAACTCTTTTGTAAATTCAAATAACTTGAAAGAAAAAAAGAAAAAAATAAAGAGAAACAAAATGTTGTAAATTTACAAGAAAATAAAATAAATGTGAATAATATTAATAGATGTTTCGTTTCGTATGAGTATTAGTTTTGTTGCTAGTGGTATTGGTGACACTAAACGAAAAGTTGTTATCTGCTCATAACATGCAAATTCCACATTAGGTGTAGTTTTTTCCCAACATTTCTTTGTAGTTTGAATAATAATCAAACATTACAAGAAATAAGCCCTTTGAGCATAGCAGGTTCATTCCTGCGACTAATAATCAACATACACATGTGTTAAATATTAAAAAAAAAAAAAACAAACAAAAAGTAACTGAAAAAATATCCTGCTGCGAGTCATAAACAAATAAACACATTTAACCCTTTTTTATTATTATTATTATTTTCAAATGTAAACCACTACTAATAAAGCTCTCTTTTAGTCCTTTTCCCGGTGTAGTAACGTGTTTTGCAGGTTGATTAACAGTAGGAGAAAAAAAAAAACAAAAATATCAACACATCATTATATGTAAACGCAAGCCACCATACGCAAGTTAAGTTTATAGTTCTCTAGTAACAAACACATACATACATAAATATTTACGTTATTGCTATTCAGTGGTATTCAATCTGCTAACTAAAGCTGTTTTAAATATTATTTTAATTAAATTAAACAAGGCTTTTGAAACTTTAAAAAATTGTGATAAAATGGCCTTTCAATGAAAATTAAAAATTATATTTTATTCTTGTTCACAATCGCTGAAATAATTTTCACAATTTTTCCAATTAAAAGTAGGCTATAATATTGTACTAAATATGTCATTTATTTCATATTACAATACGAAAGACTTTGAACACCTTTTGTTCTAAATTTTAACAAACAATTTGCGTATATGGTAACAGTTTTTTTTTGCTATTTTGGTTATGTTTTTAAAATATTTTTAAATCCAACAAATCGTAGGAGTCGCAAGATAAAAGAAATTCACTTCTACCTGTTGAAGAAAACGGCGATAAGATTTTTTTTTCATATCTAAAAATATAGGTAAAAATGTTGTAAGTGTTGTGTACAAAATTAATGTACTCATTACCAACAAAATGTGTACAAATAGTAGAACGTACAACATATACTATAGGTTGTCGATTGGGTAATTATTTGGATTACTTTTTTGGTGATTTTTTTTATAAATTTTGTTAAAAAATTTTGTTTGTTTGTTGTGGCAACACTTTTATTGATGCGGGAAGAGTTTTCTCTGAGTGGGAAAATTTAAAACGCATCAGAGTGTTGTATTTTTGTCAAATTATAAAAAATCTTACATCACGGATTTTGGAAAAATATATATATTTTCTTTGAATACTAATTGTCTGTCGAATATGATACTAAACGATTTTTTACGTAACTTTTCTATATTCTCGCAAGAGGGCGCGTATCCTTGATCCGATTTTGTCTAAAAATTTAAATTTTTTTAACTATGGAACTTAAACTCTTCACCTGTGGTGCCAATGGTATATAAAGAATGGTCATTCCGTTTGTAATTTCAACAATATTAATATCCGACCCTATAAAGTATATAAAGCTTATGATCTGGGGACCCTAGCCCCTGTCTATCCGTATGATAGTTAGAAACCAACTAACACAAGAACATAAATACTTCGGTGTTTTTCCTTAAATTTACAAAAAAAGTGTATCATCTTCAACCCCCTCAATATCGATATTAAATGAAAGAGCTTGACCAGTAGAATACAGCAAACTTTAAAAAAATTTAAATTAAAAATTAAAATAAAAAAATGCAGCATTCTTATTTGTTTATATAAGCGTACAAGAGTTCAAAGCCCTACGTGAAACCCTTCTTCCTTTGTCCCATCGTTATATGGGTTCAAGGCATGGTGCAACGTATGCACGCGGTAACTATAAACGTGCATATAATAATATGAAATAGCGTTAGTACTACTGATAAGCAACCACTTTGAATTGGCCTATTGTTAAGTTTTAGTATTATGTCTGCAAAACAAAAATGTATTGTTTGGACTCAGTAACTTAAATTGTAAGGAAAAAAATTATAACAGCGTAACTTACAACAAAATGTCTAAATTTATTGTTTTATTGTTACTGTTTCAATTTCTGGTTGCTTCAGATTTTAAACAAAGCAAATATGTTGATGTGTGTTTGTTTATGTTGGCAATTGTTGTCAGTCACGATAAAGTGTGCTTTTGTTTTTTTTTATAATTTTATATTTCATATACTTTAGATAAAAAAATTACTCTCCTTCAACACTTGCGGCAGTGTTTTTGAAACGTTACCTAGATAGTTTTGGCAGCATATTGAAAGAATGTTTGATGATTGTATTGGTTTTTTAGTGTTGATAGAAAATCAATTCTTATTTGCCTTTTATGTACAAACAATTTTTTAAACCTAAATTAATTTTATTTTTGTGTTTATCAATATGTTCTGAAGCAAATTTAGTATAAAAAAGATATTTCTATGCATATCTTCCAAACAATTTATGTTGTTGTTGCCAAAAAGTTCTTCTTACAATTATGTACCTGTACCTGTTCCAGTTTAAATTGTGTTCCACTTATAGAAAAAAGTCAGTAATACTAATATATATGTATGTAGTTATAATATGAACCCAGCAAAAAACAAATGACAAAGAAGTTATTTTGCAGGGGTTCAACTGAAAATGAAATGATTTAATTTAGGTAAAAACACTCCCAGATATTAACATTAGCATAGTATTGGTCTAGGGGGAGCAAAAAAAGTGCATTAAAACAACCTATTGAAAACCAATTTTTTTCTTTTGATAAGTAGTAGTTTTGGCAGCCATAAAACAAAAAATTCATCTCGTTTCATAAAAACGAATCAACCAACAAAAACGTGCAAGCTGGATCCGTGTCTGGTTTATAAGAATATAATAGGTAAATGCCCTCCGCATAGAAATAAAGCATATCTGCTGAAAAGAAACCGAAGTTTCATAAGTGATTTTGTTTGTTTACGTGAATTGTTTTAGATATTTTTTATGATCTTGCATTGATTCTGCAGCACATTATTTATGACAAATTATTTTAAATTTAGTAAGATATTTAGAATTAATGCTTTTGCACTATTGATTCTTGAAAATGTAATTCACTTTGCACTACTTCCAATATATATTTTTTTTGCTGGGAATCTAAAGACCGGTTTATAAATACCATTTACCTGTGTGCTCTTTTATGACTTTTAATACTCCACTCGTGCGCTCAAAATATATCACAAACACAATGACACTTAAAAATTAAAAAAAAATAAAAATAAAAAATTTGATAAATTGAATTGTATTGATTTGTCTGTGAATGTTTTAAGTTTTTGTGTATTTTTTGTATACTTAACCATAATTCAATTTATAAATTCTTGTTTAAAAATATTCAAAATTCAAAAAATTTTATTTTTTTTTATTTATTTATATAAAGAAAACAATAGAATACAATTTTGGCTGTTGACACAATTGGTCACTGATTGATACTAGCAAATAGTGAGATTTATTGCTTGAGACTGGCCCATTGTATGCATATTAATACAGATTATTATTGACCGGGTGGTCGTAGTGGTTGTGGGGTAGGAAATACATACATACATACATATGCATGAATCATTTTTGAAATTGTTGGCTTTGAAAGTAACACTATTTTCAACTTAAAAACCATAAAGTCTTTTGGAAAAAACAAAATTGTCATTTTTATTAAGTGTTAAAAATCATGTTTTTTATACTTATATTTTAAAATCCAATTTATTAGCTTTCAATTTCATTGATCACGTTTTCTGGCTAATCATGATTAGGAATATTATTTTTCTGTTCTCTTTTTTTACCTATTATATTGTATATTTAATCGTTCGATTGCATGTATGTATGTATGTACGTACATATGTGTATTGTAAAATCGTGTTTTTAAAAATATGCCCACTCATGATCTTCATTGCTGTAGCTAACTCACTCTACTTTATCTTATTTATCACATTTGGAACGCGTCGCACGACAACAATGAATATGATGGTCATTCCCCGTGTACTCCCCCTGCTTCAACCACTAGAAGTGTTTAGCTGAGTGTTAACCAATATTTTATGTACGGACAATTGGACGGACTCACTCCTTTTAGACAAGACAAATTAATCGCCGCTATCAATTCCGCAACAAGCTTTCAATTGATAATGATCTTTTTAAAATTGTTTTCTTTTCTTCTTTATTTTTTTTTTTTATTAATTTTTGATGAAGAACTGAAAACAACTTCAGCAAGGCACCCGCCACAATGTTTCACTCATTTTAGAGATTTAAAGGAATTTTATAAACAAATTTTCTGTATTGTCATGGTACTTTTTAAAGGTTGTGTGATAACTTTTGTTTATTTTCGTTGATTATTGCCTCGTATTTCATCTTTGTATTGGTAGGAAGTATAAGGGCTGATTGTATTTGTTTTTCTTTATAAAATGCCACTTTGTCTACTTAACGAAACGATTAGCTGGTACATAAGTACCTCGATATGTAAACCTGTCCGTCATACTCGTACTTATTTGTAGAAACAATGCTTTCTCTTATTCATAACTTGAATATTAGCTGCTTATAAATGAAAAAAAATATTTTCAAAGATGATACACTGACAGAAAAATTGCGACTAATCGATTTACAAATACAACATATTATTTTCGAATGGCGATATTTTAATAACAAAACTAGGGCTGTTTAAGTTAAATTTTTGTATGTAGCAAATAAATTTGTATTCTCTTCACATGTGGTTTATCATTAAATACTCCTTGTTTGCAAGTTTTATAAATTCCGAGTCTTAAACAAATTTTTAGTTTTATAAAAGCAAAATTCAAACTTAAGTATCTAATAGATTAACCGTAAATTAGTCAATCTTACTTTTTAAACTGTTCAATAAAATTAATAACTGCTTTTTTAAATGAACAAATATTTCGTATAATAGTTTAGTTTAAATTGTATTTATACATAAACTACTCGTGCACAGTTGTTATGAATAAAAACGATCGATGTGTTGAGCATTTCGCAGGCCCGTTAATTCGCTGTTTCGTTTGTGATGTAGATAAAGAATCAAATCTCATTAAGATTTTACAACAAATTCTAGGTTAAATATAAAAATATTTCTTAATTTTTTTTTTTCAGTGTCAGCATTATAAGAAAATGCTTTTTAGATAACTGATGTCTATCAGCTATCACTTCATTACCTCACACATACATTTGTAAACAAGAAATTTTATTTTTTCCCTAAATTATTGTATCTTTTTATTCGAGTATTTTTTTCTAAATAATATGGTTGGCTGCAACCATGTCTAAACGAATTTCGTTTGGAAATTATGATGCACTTTTCCTCACAAAATTTAATAAAATAAAACAACAACAATAACGGTTACTACGTACAAAAAATATATTGACAACTATGAAAAATTGTCTACTCTTTTATTTAAAAAAAAAATAAATTCATTTGTTTCGTCAGACCGAAATCAACGCACAAACAAGAATAAGCGGACACGAGTCAAAATCGATCACCTTTTTTAGTGTCGTTTTTACATCCACTGATGCTTTCTTTTTAAGATAACAAGCATTACCATTTCGTTTTATGGCTATGAAAAATTGTTTAGATTTTATTTGTTACTATTTTGTTAACAGTTTTGCCGGTGTCAAACTCTATTCCATTTTAAAAATTAATTCATTTGAATTTATTTGCACTAACTTCACTTCAATTATATTATGTTGTTGAAATTGATTTCAGAATGTCTACCATATTGAATTTGTTCATAAAAGAAACGTTCATGGGAGCAGTAATAACAACATACTGAAACTTGTAAACTACCAACAAGTATCTGCTAGCCAAAGTTACAGAGAATGAAGTTACAACTACAAATACGGGGATAGTGCGATAAGTTAAAAAATCCGATGAATGGCTTTATGATTATGCTTTTTTTATGGTGACGAAAAATTAAAATATGCTTTTAAAAATTAATTAAAGTTATAAAGATAAAACAGAGGTTGTGAGCTGAGCACATTCTACACAAAATTGTAAAATTTAGGAAGTTTGTGATAATATGGAATTAAAATACGAATATGTATAAATATTTTTAAAAAGGATAAACTTGGACAATATCCCCTCTCCAAAAATATTTTTGCAAAAATTATTTCCTAAATTACAAAAAAAGAGCTGTTGTTTATGACAAGTTGAGCACAACTTCAATGAAAAGAAGAAGTAGAACTTGTTGTCTCACTAAAAGGCAATAACAGAACACAACTGCTTAACAATTTGTTGTGCGAGTAGTAAAAAAACTTAAATTACGTCCAAATTACAGAATACAAACTGAAACAGAACTAGGCGAAAATAACAGGGACATTACGCCACCAATCAATCGATTGCTTCCTGTCAATCAATTCTGGAAAAAATAATGTTAATTAAAAAAAAACCAGCTAAAATATGTTAAGATTTTCAAAACAAGAATTTTAATTATAATTTTTCTTACATTTGTTAAAACAAAACAGCACCCTATTAAAAATTATATAAATTTTGTTTAAAATTGTGAGGTCCAGGTTCATTTTATACACTAACACAGCAGGTGTCAACTTAACTTATGATGCAGACATGTTTAACTGGACAGGAATCCATCAACAACGGCGCCTATTCCCAATTGCTGAAAACAATAGATGCAACATTGCCTCACACTATCATTATAAGACAATCGATGTAGATATATTACATATTAACTTGTCTAACATGGGCTTAAAAAAATTAAAGAAAAAACTGTAAAATGAACTGGCCACAAAAACGATAGTACTCGTAAGTGTTGTCCACAATTAATAATCACAAGCAGTTTGATTGGGTCCACAGCCCAAAACAAAAGAAAAAGAAACGGAGAAAAGAAAACATTTTTATTAATGCTTCTGACTTTTTATATTTAATGATGTTGTAGCTGTTATGTTCTACGAAATTGCAAGTGAATTAGTTACAAAAAACATTCAGATACAGGTAAAACAAATAAATCTCTTACCAAACCATCATTTCATCATGTCCAAAATGATTTCGATGGAAATTCATGTCTTCTATTTGTCTTGACATCATTAATCATTTGGCGTTAGTTTTAAAATTCGAAAAGAAATATTTGTCTTAAAAAGGCTTTAACTGTCTATCTTACAATGTATAACCAATGTTTGGTTGTTAAGAGGAGTGTGAAATTTTGTGGTTGATTTAAATGTGATTTTTATTTTTTATATTAAAGAAAAGTTATTAATGATTTATTTATTTCTAGCGTTAGGAGACATTAACAAAGGTTGGGAAAATTGTGTCGATATTTAATAAAGTTATAAAAACCGTTATACAAGTTTTAAGAGATGGATTAAATATTAAAACCGAATTTATTTCTTTCTTAATTTGCGTAAATAACAAGTTTAAAAGGCATTCCAAAATTTTATAAAGATTTTTAAAATTTATAAATTTTATTAAGGCTATCAACAACTGTAAAGTTAAAGTTTACTTTTAAAAGTCATCTAAATTAAATTCAAAAAATATAACGGCTTTATAAATTATTACCTAGAAGAACATAAAACATTTTTAATTACGAAAAAAATAACCACATCCGCGTTTTTGTTCTTAAATCTTTAAAATTCCATTTAAAGATTCGCATAAAAAAATATGTTAAAAAAATGTTTTCAAAACATCATACATATTATGTAGACTCTGAATATTTTTTGCAACGACAGAACTATTTTTCTAGACAGTTTGGCGCATATACGTGTATGTCTGTATGTGAAATATTTTTAAAATAATTTTTTGCTTTAGACTTTTAAATTTTTTTTTAAATATTCAACGAGCCTATTAAACTGTGATTGTTTATTTTTTGTGAAAACAAAAATTAAATTTACTCCATAAACTTGTATATAACAGAGAAAATAACATATTTAGCTATTTTTTGGTTCATTTCGGCTTGTGCGCTTTCAAAGAGCACAGGAATGTTTTATGGGGAACCACATCAAGAAAAATCAACGACACAAAGTCAAAATAGACCATAAAATGTTGTTTGTATGTGTTAAATATAAGAATTTGTTGCTGTATAGTTTCTATAAGTGTAGAACAAGTAAATTAAATTACATTTTTATGTCTTGTAGTCAACATATTGTTTAATTGTTGTTTATGATCTCGAGCAATATTTATAATAAAAAAATTAAAGATATTGTGTTAAACGACAAAATAAACAAGAATATTTCAATGCAAAAACCACATCTAAGAAGGCGACAGAATCACCGAGAGGAAGTTGAGCAAACAGTTTAGGAAATATTTTAAACTTTTTTTTATAAGTTTTGTTCATTAAAAGAGTTTCTTTCTTCTATTTGTAAATTGTAGTTTTTTTCGCAGTGAAGTTATGAAAAACAAATTTATATACATATGTATGTATGTATGTAAGTACGTAGTTCTATATTATAGTAAAAGTACCTTATTTTAGAATTCTATGTATGTATGCAGAAAAGGTACCATCTTATTTTAGTAGTCAGTATCTACGTTCACAAACGTAAAATATACAAAAAGTACCATAAAAATGCGAAAAAGTACCTTGTATGTTATCTAATACATTTTCAATCTTAATTTGCATTAATAGTTCATAATTTTAAAAATCTAATTTGTAAACGTGGAAAATACATAAAGTGCCATAAAATGAGAAAAATACCTCCTTTCCTTTCCCATATTAATCTGCCAATGCAAAGTTTGAAAAGTTAAAATATATGAAATTATGAATGAAATATGAAACATAATTTAAAATTAATAAATCTACTACTTTTTGCATAAAATCAAATATGTTTTCATAAGGTAGGTAGGTAGGTAGGTAGGTAGGTAAGGCTGGTGCAAAGTCACCCTCACACCTTCACTCGGAGACCATTACGGTCCATTGTGACGCCTTAATAGAGAGAAGAATAGAATAAGAATATAAATATTTAGAATAGAAGAGAAAGAGAAGCAGACAATTCCAGAGTCTCCGGCGGGAATCGAACCCGCAACCCCCAAACAACTGACTTGTCCTTTACCGACTAGTCCACAGGGGCACTCTATGTTTTCATAAATGTGTTAAGCTAATTTTTCGAGTTAACCCCTTTTTATCATATTTAAAGTTTTATTTAATTACATAACTTTTTATGTCTGGTGAAATCCCTATTATTAAAATTGACCCAGTAACTTAGAATTATATATATTGTCCCGTATTTTCCCCTTTTGGGTATAACTTTTGTCCACATAGAAGTTTTCAAAAATTGTATCCTAATAATTGTCCATATTCTATTAGGCGATAATAATAATCAATGCATGTCCTAATGTATATTTAGTAAAAGAAAATTAAAAAAAAAACAGCAGACAGTTGTCCGAGGCCTTTGGCCACGGGCTGTTCCTGCAGGCTGTGTCAGAGACACGGCCATTAAGTTTAACGTAGAATACTAAACGTCAACAGTCAGCTGCTGTCAAACAGCATCAAGCAGCATTGTTATTTTGCTTACTAGGCAGCACTTTCATTTATATTTATTTTTATTTTTTATAATTATATATCCATGTTAAATTCAAATTCACATTTAACATTTTGTTTCACTTAAATACATAAGTAAATATACGAAATTTAAATATTTCATCAATCAAAACTACAACCGCACTGTGTTGCGGCTAGTGGAAAAGTAACTTTTTCCGATTATTTTTTTCAGTGTTTTTAATGATACAATTTTGTCACAGACATTTCAAGTAAATAAAAACACATAAAGCTTATTTTTATGTTGGCCGTTGATTTTTAATTGATGTTAGAAGTCAAATATACAAAATTTTCACGAAAAGAGGGGATTTCAGGGCTGTATTCAAAATGATCTCATTTGATTTTGGTGGAATATATTTTGATTCGGAAACAAAAATCTGCCTTTGGACAAGTATCTTCTGTAAAAAAAAGGAATGTTGTTTAACACATTTTCATATGCACCTTTTTTAGAGCGAAAACCCGACTAAACGTCCATTTTTCCTTAAAATTTGGGTTAGGTAAGCAATATCTAAAAAGTCCCAGAGAGGCCCAGTTCCAAACCACTACAGAAATGTTACATAATTTGTTTTCAACGAACTGTGAAAAAATCCCTCCTGGGAGTTATAGCGATTTTAGTATATCACTCTCAGTATTTATTCCATAGAAATAGAACGGAAATTCTCGGAATCACTTATTGAATAATTTAATCATATTGGTTTTCGGGCGACTTTCCGTCATCCCACGTCAAATTTTTATTATCTTCAGACCGGTTTCGGCTAATCGCCATCTTCAGTGAAAGAAGAAATGAAATAGATTTTGGTTTTATATAAAATTTCAGAGTTATTCAACAAATACCGAAAAATCATGAAAATTTGACGTTTATAATTCTTGTTCGGACCACTCTATAATTTATTTTATAAACTGATCATAGGGTATTTATCAGAAATAAAAGAAGAATTAAAATAAATTTTTTTTTAAATTTTTCGAACAATTTTTTTTTTATTTTTGACTTTTGTTGAAAATTTGACCCAACAATTTTTTTCGGTGTAAATTTTTTTTCACTCATTCTGTTTGGGATTTCATTCTGACCAATCTGTAGAAGTTTCTCATCGATACAATTAAAATTACAGTTTAGGCAATATGATTTCCAAAAAATTCTGGTTTCACAACACTGTGAGCCGAAGGTTTGTGTCCACACTGAAACAGCAACATAGTTTGTGTTCACGCTACAAACACAAACATTCAACCAAACACCACACATACGTTTGAGTGTATGTGTTTAAACAATTTCCATTTGAGAAATTTAAATATTTGGAAGACATCAACCAATATGAAAAGTATGTCAAACGAAAGATAACATCTTCATTTACCTACAAAAAAATGTTTAAAAAAAGTTATCTCGCCGTTTCCTCATAATCAATGAAATAAAGATTACAACAATAACAATCTGACATGACTCCCTATACCGTAAAGTAAGACGTATTCTACGCCAAAAAAATTAATTTAGAGTGCTATATTCGGCCGTGCCGGATCTGATAATACCCTTTACCATCAGGTACACATTGTTGTTTAGCTTAAATTTCAGATGTTGTATGCCAAAGAATTTTTTTATTTATGGAATTCGACAGTTAAAGTTTTAAGAAAGTGAAGAAAAAAAAAACAAAAGACAAATCAAGACTACCTGATGAAAAAATTCGCCTTGGTTTTTGATTAATAAACTTGGTTACAATATTTGTTGTGGCAACACTGTGTTTCAAACAAGAAACAGCATTGTTAACTAAATTCAAACATCATAACAACTACTTAGCAAAATATTTAGCTTTTAGTTGCCAATTGACCTCAAGAATGTCTTATTAAATAAAATATGAAAAAAAATAATAAGTTTAACTTTCTAAGGGCCGTTAACAATAACAAAATTAACCTACAGTTAACACTAAACTCAAAATTTAAACCTTGGTTAACCAAAACCCATTGATACAAAGTTCAGTTGTCTTATAACTTTTATATTATTGTGCCAAATTTCAGTTAAATTTGTTAAAAACCGAGTACTATTTGGCGTTTAAGTTCTTAACTTTAAGAAAATATTTGATGTTTGAATTTAAATATATTATATTTTTGCTATTTTTAAACAATTAAAAGATGCCTCTACGATTAAAAAGATAAATATTTCTTATGGTATGAAAAGAAAATATAACCACAGAAGTCGAATAGATCATTTTAATTTACCTGATGCAGAGTTTTTTATGAGATATCGTTTATCTAAGAGAATTGTTAAATTTGTACCAAAAATTATTTTAAAATACATTAAATTTTTAATAAATTTATTAGCAGATGGGTGCACAATAAGAATATTATATTTATGTATAGATTTCTTCTTCTTTTTGAAATTCATTCATAATAATTGATAACTACAAGTTAACTAACTCTTGCCTATTGTTAACGAACACTTTTAATTTATAGTTAAAACTTCAGTTTAAGCTAACTGACAGTTAGTAAACTTTTACGTTAAATTTATTTAACTGAATATTATGTTAATAGGCCTAACTTGTTTTCTTTAAATAATTACCACAATTGATTCTCCCTTACAGTATTTAACATATTTTTGTGACCTTAAATTCCGTCTCTGAACTTATGTTCCGATCAGCAACAAGTGCTGATAGATATGTATGTTACAATTTGAAAAAAAAGACCACCAACAAACGTTTTAATGATTAAAATAAATTATAATCCTTCGAAAACGACAAGATTTTACAACCTTGTTTTAATTTCTTTATTTAAAAATGTCACATTATGACTTTGTATTGCAAACATATAGAAAACAAAAAGAATGGGTGGTATGTAAATGGCCTTCATTAAAAATGATTGAGGAAGATCTATTAACTGCGTGTGGCACTTTATGATGTGACGACAATTAATAGTTTTACAACCTCCATTATTTAGTTGTTATGACCTTCGAAAACAGCTTCTTTAGTATGTTGCACACTTGTAACTGTGAAAATAACTTAATGATACTAAATTGATTTTAAAAATTTAAATTTTTTGTGAAACGAAAATATCCTTGAAGGTCTTTAATAAAATATTTTTTCCATATGACTTACAACATAACAGACACGCGCAATTTCCGTAATAAAATTCTGTCGGAAATTCCGAATGTTTAATGTTTAATTTTGTAATTTATTTGTTTGCGACCTTGCACTTCGTTTTGCTTTTTGCGTTGTAGCTGTTTCATAAAATTTTGACAATGCACGTCGAAAAAAAAATTGACATCCATGCGAGTTGCTAAATATTGTCAAAATTCTTTACGGGCACTATAAAATATTTGATTTTTAATTTAAATTATTGTTTTTTTTTTATGTTATTTGCTTGCATGCTGCTTTTGTTAAGGACACAATACGCGTGTCTTAGAGTTTTTTCAAATAGCTAAATAAAATACAAAATCTTATTAAATACAACTTATTACAAATGTCAAGGATACTTCTTTACTTTATGAGGATTAATACTAACACTTTTTAATCCTGCAGTTGATACTAACAATACCATGAACGTTAATAATAAAGCTTAAATATTAGAGACATTTGCGTATTGTTGTATGCCAGGGTTTTTTAAATTTTTTCTTTGTTGCAAAATTTATGAAACATAATTGAAGTCAATCAAACTATTATAATTCCTAACTCCTAATTGCAGTAATTGCAAACAATTATTCAAAATTCCATAAAAATAACTCAACTATATATACCATGTACTAATTTGCAAACATATTTATGAATTCCTCAATTAATAATGTGTGTACGTTTAATTAAGTCGGTATATATTAAAATAAGTACTCAATTGCACTGTTTTCAAAGAACTGTATACAAAAACTATTTACAATTCATTTCAAATACTGAAGAAATAACAACAATTCTACAGAATTTTTCAATTAAATTTCTCAATTACCATTGAAAAATACTAAGAATTATTTATATTTTCAGTTGATTTTTATGAGCTTTTCTAGCAAGGCCATACAACTCACTCTACACACTTTACTATGTAGAACGCATTTGAAACAATTATTTAGCAAAATTACACATTTCATTTGAAATCAAATACTAGAATGTGGCGGTAAATTATTGTTAACAACGTTCCGTTTTTAATAGTAAATACATGCTGCAATTTGTTCGCAGTTTTGCGCTTGTGAGAAAATTTATTCAAAAGGGTTGCCAACGTAACATAAAAATTTTTAAAAATATTAAGATAAAGATCGAAATTAGTACTACAAACAAACATTAAGTACCATTTTCTAGCCCCTAAACGAAAACTAATTCATTGTAAAACATTTAAAAAAAAAAAACAATTAATTTTTCGAAAATATACGAGGAATTTATTTTTTTATAAAAACGGACGGATATTAATATACAATTATTTCTATACATTTTTATATACTTTTAAGATTTTCGTGATTTGGCAACTCTGCTCCAATATTTATGTGTATTTATTAAAGGGACACGCAATACCCACAACAATTTCTTCCGTTTCAAGCTGTTGTTGTATTATGTTACGCTTGTTATTTATGCGTTTTTATTAATAAAACATCAAAATAAGAATTAGCTGGCATTAGTTTCACATAAAGTGCGTTAAAAATGCGTAAATTTACAATGCAAATTGACTTTATAATCATTTTCATCGAATCCACAAAGCAACATCAATCCACATTCATACCAATAAATAATAGTGTAAAATAAAAGGTCAAATGAATTTTATTTTGCAAAAAAAAAAAAAATATAAAAAAAAAAAAACAAAAATTAAATATAAATTTATTTTTTTTCGAAAATTTGTTGGGTAAGCAAAACTTGTAATTGAGTTATTATTGTTGATTAAGGTTAATTAGCGGGAAATGCATGTAATTTTTTGTTTGTTTTGTTAATCGTAATGAAATGATGACGTTTATTAAAGTTTCATTTATATACAAAAAATATATAATTAATAAGGTTATATATTAAATATAAACATAGTATATGTCCATGGTAGCTAAAAAACTTATTTCGTAGAAATGAGAACAGCTACCAAACAAATTGCTGGTCATGTTTGTGTTAAGTATTGTCAAAAAAGTAGATAAAAAATATATTTCACACCAAATATTTATATGTTTATAAGGTTTGTCTCTTTTGCACAAATTTATATGAAAAAACGTTTTCCAGCACAAAAAGTATCAAATTTCTCTAAAGTTTTCGTCTTGTAATTTATTTGGATGCAAGTTTTTTATGTCAGTCGTACAATAGTGATGATAACAGTTTTGTTTTTCTATATTCTGCAAAAATGTTCATGTCGATTCCTTTTTTACTTTTACACCTTGTTCCCACGTTTGGCAAACGATAAGGATAATAAAAGTGACAAGTGCCAGTAGAAAGTAATTTGGATTCATGTGTGCGAATTTCAAAAAAATGAATGTGTTTCTATGTCGGATATCTTCTCTCAACAAGATACATATAATGAGTACGATTCACGTTGGAAAAATATAAAATAGACATGTGTGGTAGGTTAAAAAAGAAATAAAAATAAATATGCTAGAAAAATAATGTCAAATTTTGCACATGTACAATGAAAAACATCAAGTACACTGCAAAAAAAAAATTAGTATCACAGATAAAAGCATAACTTGTTTGGTTAGTTATGCAAAGAGTCCAATGTGTACGAATAAATTAAATTTTTCCCACAAAGAAGTACATAATTTAAGTGAACTCTTATTTAAACACAAAAAAAAATCAGTTTGTTAAAATGTTACGATTGTTAAAATGACTTTAACCGCTCTACGAAGACAAGAAAATATTTTTTTTATTGACAAAGAATGTAGTTTGATTAACTTCTAATGGTGGTCTTGCCTTTGCCCTTTGTAAAATGGCATATGCTGATAATTAGAGACAGATTTGGGTCTAGTATGGTAAGAGATACAAACTGCATTCCAGGTCTACAATCCGACCGAAGACCGTCACTAACACGAGCATCAGTCAGTCTTTAATTTCCTGCTTGAGAGCAACCACAGCCAACATGTGATCTTCGAACAAGTTTCACCAATAACTAGTATACAACAAGTTTTAGGTACTTATTGATTCCTGTGTTACCAGATTGAACTCTGATCAGCCTAGAGTTGGCTCTTCCAATTGTTGTTTCCGCGTAGCCGGATGAATAGGAAACACCTTTTTAAACCGAAATTGATTAAAACACGAAGGTTACATACTCTCGGTGAGATATCACCTTTGGTGATACATAAAAGTATAGATGCAAAAGAACTTATATAACAGCTTAATACAATTAGTAGAATTTGGTAACCAACCAACTAATTTTTATTTCAACCACATATTTTTTCCAGTGTAGGATACTCTTATAAGAAATATATAAAAAGCAAAAAAATAGCAGAAACAAGTCCAAAAATGTCGATACTCAATGAACACCACCATCATCACCGGCATTGGTACACCAACAACAATCACCATTATGAAGAATAAAAGACTTTTCAAAAATTTTCTTAATGAAATAAAGAATATTAAAGTTTTTTTTTATTTATTTGCCAACGGAAGAAAAAAACCTCTAATAATTTCATACAAGTTTTATTGTATTTATTGGCATATAAAGAAAAATACGATAACGTTACAAAAGTACTGTGGGAGTCAAAGTCAAAAGAATAATCTCAAGAGTATTGTAACATATGTGAGAGCTAAGAGAATGTATTACATCAAATTAAAATTTTGTGTATCAGGTTCATACTTACAGGTCTTTTAAGCATTTATTTTTATTTAACCAGTTTTTTTAATATAACACTGATAAAAGGGGATGGTAGAAATTATGTATTTAGGTTTCAATTTTATGTTGTTTTTTCTGGCTAAAAGTTTTATACTACTAAAATCCACCACTTTTTCAAGTTGGTTAGAATTTTTTAACGTTTTTGCGATTGATGTGTAAATAGTAAAAAAATCATTGAAAACAATTTATAGTTTTATAATAGAATTTTATTACTTGTGTATCGGTTAAAAATTTGTAGCTGGTTTAATTTAGGAATGTTTAACGAACTGAACAACACACTGTGTATTTTTCAAGTTTGTTTTTCATAACTTCAACATCATCCATATTTACATACATACATACATACATACATGCACACGTGTATGTTTATGTGTATCCAATTTTATTTCGTTTTGCCAAAGGAATTGTGAGTAGGTGTTTTTCTAGCTTTTTTTAGTGCTAAAATATGTTTTTATGATCGAGTTAATATCAAAAAAATTTATGTTAAATTAAAAAAAGATGTTTAATAAACAGTTTACAATTTAACACGTTTGTAAGGCCTAGTAAGTAGAAAAAATGTTTTTTAAATTTTTTTGGGAAACAATTTTTTTGTAATTTTATCATGTTAAAACTTTTTGTACCCTACACTCTTGCTGAAAGTGTAGCGTAAAAAAAAAAAAACAAATTAATCAAAGGGCCGAATAAGCGACGTCTGTCCTCAGTTTCTAATCAAAGTACCGGTTGTATTTTGAAATATTTTTTAATATGCCTAAGTTTTACTAAATAAAATATGTAAGAATATCGTAAATTTTGTTGTTTAAAAACTATTTCATTATGAAATATTTTAACTTAATATTTATCAAGTTTTAATTTTTATTTTATATTGCTTTTAAAGAGCTCCTATACATACATACATACACATATATACACATATATATATATATATATATATACAGGCATTTGTGCAGGTATTTTTTCGAAAGAACTTAATGTCATATATGTATGTGCAATGATTTACTTTTGGTTTTCAAAACAATTCCCAAAATTGTGTCAATTCTAATCAACTTCAAAGGAAATCAAAATGTATAAATATAAACACTCCTTAACATGTTTGTACTGTAAAATATACCTGCCTTACAAAAATCGAACTTATGCTTTGTTTCTTTTCTTTATTTGTTTGTTTATTATAAATTATTCAATTTGATTTACACGTAGCAATTTTCTAATGATAAATCATAAATAAATTACTTACATAGACAAGTCGAAGACGAATGTAAATGAAACTCTATAGACAAACAATCTAGGCACTCACATATGAATTTATGTTAGAAAATACTTTGTTTGAAAATACTTTGAATTGTGTGTCTTGAAAAGGACAACTACAAATTGCTGTAGCAATCAAAATTTATAGAGGAACATGCAGTAAAATTGAATTAGTGTTACATATAAGTGTAAGTATCGATCTAATCACTCATAAAAATTATGGGGCTGAGTGACAGGAAGAAAGACAGCCAAACCGACAGTCAAAGAAAATCTACAACTACTTGACCCATTCAAATCTTAAACTGTATTCGTTTACAAGGTTTGGAATATTTTGGCTGTGAAATTTATTTTGGGTTCAATGGTAAATACTGTTACCACCCTTTTTTTTCGTTTTTGGGTGCTCAATTTGATTGAAATAATATATCTCAATTAAAAACATTAAAAATACACTTTCTCTTTGTAGGTTTTCGTGTGTTAACGTCTTAAGGCTTAATTATTCTTACCACCACTAGTACGTATGAACATACATGCATTATTTTGTATGTATTTAAGTACAATTACATACATATAAATTTCGATACTTACCAAGTCCTTCGGCATTATTCATATTATTTTTTTAAGGAAATTACTATTATGTCTTTAATGATAAGTTAGGAAGAACAAATTATTGATTATTCTTTACCATACGGACTCTTATTTTGGATAAGTTTTAAAAAAAAAGTACATATAACAAGTAACCGTATATGTGATCGCATTCAATAATATTATAAAACTTTATAACGATAAAATAATATTTGTATGATAAATTAAACAAAACTGAAAAATTTTGCTTGTGAAAATCTCTCTTAAATAATTAAAATCATGTTACTTACCCAACTGTTTTTTATTTAAATAACATTTCGTACAAGTAAATTGCGAATTGTGCTAAAATTTAAATTTAACTTAATTCCTTTGAAATTGAATTTGAATATCCCTTCATTGATGCTTGACAAAATTTAACCAAAAACAATGAAAGAGAAAAATATTATACAAAGTACATTCACATTAGACAAACTATTTTTACTTTTTCTAGCCACTTCAAAGCTATTTCTTCCTCTTTCCTGTAAAATGGTTTTAAAATGCACAAATTAAAGTACATACAACAGATAAATCCAAAAAGCTCTTCGACTTTGAAGTTTAAATGCTTGCAACATGTTTGTTTTTGAGTTTTGGACAGATTTTGTATTTTCCTTGCTTCTCTTTAACCAAACTACTAACTGAGATTATGGTCTTTAGAAGTGGGAAAAGACAAGATATTTTGTCTGTTTTTGAGATTTTAGCAAAAGTAAATTATTTATCAATAAAGCACATCTTCTAGTAAGCGTAAACTCTAAGGGATTAAATGTTAGAAATTATGGTTTTCCTTAAAAAAAAAAAAATACAGAGTATAGAGGATATGGTGCTACCATGGATTATAATATTTCTTAAAAATTTTGTTGTTATAATAGAAGCGAAAATTTTCCTTAATCCGGTTTAAACCAAATGTTGTGATACAATTATTTTTTAAGTTTCGTTACTCAAAAGTTAATGGAGGGTAAATATAACGTAACCATTTATATTTTCGTTCTATGAAACTGTGAAGTGATAACCTTTTGTGTGTCATATTGTTATAGTGAAGAATGCCTTCTGGTAATTGAATTAAATACTTTATTAGACAAAAATGGCCTACGTTAAAAAATCCATGGAAGAATTTTAATTTCATTATTTACATACGCTGTGCAGTAAACTATAAGTAAAATATACCATATTTGTATTGGTTATTACATCATATACACCAAATGTTTAGAATATTTGACCTGAGGTAAGTGTACTAATAATTACTTCCTGATGTTTAATCGTATAATTTTACATGTCGCACCAATAGATTTACTTTAACAACCATACAATCTATCCAATCATTGCATTTACAACATTTATTGATTAAACACTTATGTTTGTATGTTCATTCACACACATGGAATAAATAAACCATCAAAAATAATTAATACATTTATCGAATATTTTTACACAAGGCACTTGCAAAATCATTAATTCCACACGTGTTAAACACACTTCTCACACTCTGCAAAATCCATTGTACGTATGTATGTGTGCATTTGCAACAAATAACAATTACACATACTCGCCATCATTGTTATGGGCAAAGCAGGAAAATGTCGAAAAAGTTCAATAATTGAATGACGGCAGCAAAAAAGGTGAAACATTTGCAAACACACATTCATTGAGATAATGACATGGGCAAGTGTGAAAATAACGGCATCGTCGTTATGAAGCACATCACATCAACTCTCAACTCATCCACAGTTCACACAATCATGCACTTTTAGTGTAACAGACAAAGTATTTAAACACTTATGCAACAAAGTGACAACTCTGATTGTCGCATTACGCAGCGTATTTAACCATGTTTTCGTGCATAAAAATACTCATCCATATTGAAGCCAAAAAAAATTATACTCGACACTAACACTTTATTCTCCTGATGATTACAAATTTCAATTGCCATCATGCGTATCTACGTATGGGCTGTTGTTGTTATTGGTTGTGGTCATTACGGTCATCATCATCATCAGCACCGTTACCGTCATTGCCATCATTTTCAGTATTTTATCCATCACCGATACTTTTGTCATAGTAAAAATTTATGCACTCACATGGTGTTGTGTTTTATTACTTTTTTTTATGTTACATGTAACAAGTAAATTTGATCAACCCACAAACTATTGAGGGAGTTGTATATTGTAAGTTAATTTTAACAAAATTTTGACGACAAATTTATAGCCATTTTTGGTAGCATAAAAACAATGGAATATAAAAAAGATACGAATGGAAAATATCTTCACTTTTGTAGAGTATTTTTACTTATGTAGTCATTATGAACGCTTCCAAAAGTAGGTATCTACCATATTCAAAACCAAATTTTCAGTTTATCACAACTTTATTAAACAAAATGTTCTTATTTTATACATTCTTATTAGTTAATTGAAAATTAAGTTTATAAATTCATATACGTATATTATTGAGGTATACCTAGTTTGTAACGTTTTGTAAGTTGGAAATGATGTTGAAGAATCAGTTCATTTTTAAGATTCAATTGTGTTCCAAAACTTAATTAACGATAATAAGTGATCCAATTTTTATTTAATATTATAATTAGTCAACATTTTCATTAAAGCATCAAAGACAGATGGACATATTCGTTATGCTCTTCGAATATGAATATATGGGACCTTGTCAACCCTAATTTTTAAAGTAGCAGTTTCCTATAGTCGATTAGCTTTAATTTTATGTAGAAATCATTTCATGTTTACTCTGTCAATCCATTAGTCGGTCGATTGTTTTTGTATAATCATCATCTGCACAACACTTTAGCGCCACTGATTACCATCAGCCAAAGTGAAAATTTGCAAAAATTATTTGTTATTGGAAGTATGTACTCAGCGCAGTTTTAGTTGTTTTTTGCTGCAGTCACCATGCATCTATGCCTTAGAGCTATTGTCTTTTTCAACTCTTGGTTATTCAGTGTCTTTACACACATAAGTTTGTTAATAAAATTAATTTTATTCTGTTTGTTTTATTTTACAAAATTTAATTCATACTCATAGCAAACAAAGAGTTCATTACGTTTATGGCCAAGCATATAAGATGAGACAGACATTTGATATGCATTTCGAACAAGAAGCTACAATAATCGCAATTTTACCTAATGACCTTATGAGAGATGAGTTGTAAACAAATGTTGCTTATTTTGATGACCATAAAAACTAGCACTTTTTATTTCAACGAATTGCATATTTCAATATATGATTTTAAGTCATAGTAAATTTTATCGATTTCTCTGGCGACCCAGAAACAGATTTTTCATTTATTTTCAAGTTTTTTTATGCATTCAAACTAACTTTTTTTAAGTGGTTTTCGTATACTAAGAAAAAGTAATTGTGCCCTTTATAAAAATGTAATTGTCATCTAAAATATAATACGAATAGTACTATTAGTAAATAAAATAACGATGTGTCTTGGTATTCAAAACTAAAGACAAAATATTTAATTTTAAACTTAACATCTGCCTATAGAACCTAGTTGTATTTATAAAAAAGAAATCTAAATAATTCTTACTAATTGGCAGTGCCACCCCAATAATCACTCCCCAAATCATTTTCACCGCAAGTTAACTTACAACAACAGAAAAGTTATAAATTTTCTAACATAAAGTGATTAAAATATTTTGTCAAATTTGACATTTTAACTTTGCGTTCATTATTTTAACAACAAACATGACAATAAATAACACACACATACATAGAATATATAAAGTCAAAGAGCGATTCCTACTAAAGTTATACCAACCACCTTTTAAGACTCCCAGTCGCATACAGAAATTATCAGGTGACTAGGGAGTAGTATATTGATTTGCGCTAAATAAGAGGGTCTGTCTATGAGTGTGTTCGCTGAGTTGCTTCTACCCCAAAACTCTCTGATAGTTGGAAGCGTTTATTTGAATTGAAAAACTTGAAAACCAAAATAATCTTGTAAGTGTGTAGTAATTTATTTACAAATTAAGCGGAAATCTTTATAAGTTTAGGCTGAAAGTTGTAAAGTGACATAAATGTATTGTATGTTTAGTTACCAAAGTGGTGGGGTGGGTGTTTCTAAACTATTGATATATTAATAATTATTTTGACATTTTTTCTCAACTACAACGAAATTAGTACCAGGAAATAATGTTAAGAAAATTCCGACATTTGTTTATCTCTAATTTTGGAAAAACCTCAATATCCGTATGAACATCAAAATAGAATTTTATTTTTATTTATCACTCTTGCAGGGTGATTAGAAAGTAATCATTGTTAAAAATTGACTAACGTGTATCCTATTCTTGAATTTTTTTTTTTGTATGGTGGTCAAATTTTCGATTGTTATCAGTTTCCGACACAACCACTGTCCTTAATAAAAGTGTGTGTTGTATGTAGTATGCACTTACATGGGTGTTTAATGTTTTGTGTCATTGTCTTTTATTTATTTTTCAATTTATACGTTTAAAAGTGTTTTAAATGTAATTAAGGTAATCAAGATGTTTATCTTAAATTTTATTTGTTTTACATTGAAGTTAATTACTTGAGGTAATAGATAAAAATTTATGTATGTATTGTATTACAGTGTGTTATTAAAAAAAAAAACAATTATATAAACCTAAGATCCAAAAAACAAGTCTTGAATACAACATTGCATTTTTTTGTGTATTTTACGAAATTTTGAATTTTTTTTTTAAAAGGAAACATACATATTTACAACAGAAATCGTTAAATTGAAAATACTTTAGAAAAACATTTTTGTTGAAATTGGTATCACTGCTCACAGAGTATTAAATATCAATTTTTTATATAAATCTTAAACTATATAACCAATTTGGGTTGCCATTACATTTTTACTGATTATTTAAATTGTATTTAGTTTTAATCCAAGTAAATCCTCAACTTCCTTTCCAGGCGCTTGGCTTCACTTAATTTTCACACACTCCATGCACTTGATATATCCTTTATAGAGACACTTTAGTCTCTCACCCAGCCAGACATACTTGAGATGAGAATCCTTCATGAAATTGTTTTTAGTTTGTTACGCTTTTCAGCAAGAAAACATTTTGTGTAATTTAGGCGTAAAAACAAAAAGTATTAAAATACGATTTCCTCTTTTGCATTTTGACTATTATGGGAATTCGAGTACAGAAACTTGAAATAAAAATTTAACATTTGTAGCGTCACAAATTTGTTTAGTTTGTTCCAGTTTTTCTGGTGATGAAGGCCGACACAATTAGTTAGAGTTGAATTTAGGTTTCTTTTCAAAGAAAAGAAAAAAAGAAGAAAAACAATCGAATATTTTAATTCATTTTCCAGCCTGTGTTGTTCATGTTCAATTCAATATTCTCTCTGTTACAGTTTTTGTGCTCCAATTTAAGTTTTCCATACATGTACACACAAACATACATACATACATACTTGTTTAACATGAAACACATTCATTATTATCGTCACTTTGTAAATATGCACATGAGTCTGCTAATAGGCAGCAGTTTCATTAGAATTGATACATTTTAAGGAGGTGTTGATAGATAATTTTTTTTTCTTGTAAAATTAACTACAAGTATGTGATAAAGATTTTGTAATCAACCAACAGATAAGGGTTCCTCTACTCCACGTTACACTAATACCCTGATTTGCGATGCTCTGATTTGCGTTAATTCGAATTGCATCGCCACAAAAAAAAAAAAAAAATAAGTTGCGTCGATGGTGTTTACGTTATGGTTGTTTTTTAATACATGCATACAGAGAGAATTAACATTTTATTTACATGTATGTATTAAATTATTAGTTAAGAGGAATCAGTTTACAATTGTATGGTGAAATGGATAGGTAAATTTCTTCTTCGCAAGGTATACAAATAAGTCAAAAGTGTAAAAAAAGTGTATGGAAAAACATCTTGACGGGTGTCAAGAGTTATTATTTGTAAGGTAGCGCTCTAATCCAACTGAAAACTTTAGTTACATTTAGATACAGAAACTTGCATTGTATGCTTTAGTTAAAGATAAAATATATGAAAATCAATTTTGATTTCAATCATTAACTTGGTCGTAAAGCCATCACCGCAAATGGCGGTTAATATCAGTTTTGCTTTTACATTTGTGAAGTAGACAGATACAAAACACCCGTCAAAAGTGCATGCCATCATATAAATTCAATGCAAAGTTTTTCATTCGTTAAAACAATTTCAGTGAAAGAACATCGAGTGATAACTTTTGCATCACCTTGTTTATGATAAATAATCTTTGTCCAAAAAAACAACAAAAAAAAATTCTTAATTTCTTATAAATATTTATGTTCATTCTCTTTACCTTTTCTAAAACTTGTAAACTTGTGTAGAACATCTATCTATATATATAAAAGTGAAACTCTGTGTGTGTGTGTTAGCTATAGACTCCGAAACTGTAAAACCGATCGGGCTCAAACTTGGGTAAGTTGTTGTACCATAGCTGCCAGATTTGACGATTTATCGTCATTTTGACGATTTTACGTGCTAAAATTAAGTGTTGACGATTTGACGATTTATGTTATGTTTTTGACGATTTTCAAGAATTCAATTTTGCAACATTTTTCATTACTTTTATATCAACCTTAAACTAAATAAAAATAGTTTGTAACGGTTTTTATGTTATTAATAATAGAACAGAGTGAAAGAGATACATCGATCATTATTTAATGTGTTTGTGTGGGTAATTTTTCCACTTTGTACTTTTTTAACATAGTATATGCCACATATTATCAACTGATACCTACAACACGAACAAATATAAATTTGGAAATGCGTTTAAAACAATTTTAGTTTTTTAAGTAAACTTATTTAAATTATTTAAGTGACAAATTAATATGCTTAAATACTTCAAAAAATGGTAAGTTCTTTTTAATTATACATTAAAACCTTAAAAATCAAACATTATATTTTCAAAAGAAAACCAAGATGATGAAAATTCTAGCAGCTCTTCCTCTGTAAGTAGAAATTTCATCCATTTTTTATACAAAACTTTGTAGTAGCTAAAATTAAATTTTAATGGTGTTTTTCACAGGTAACGAACAAGTAGAGGAAAATTAAGGAAGACTGGTTTGCAGATTCAGAAATAAGTTTATGGGCTAAAAAGCGAAACGATGTAGTTTATTTTGGCGTTGTGCTCGTCTTACGCTTGCCTAAAGCCACCTTAATCGATAGAAACTTTAGAAAGAAATGATTATAATTATTTGTCAATTAGTCTGAATTAGATGCAGCCAATTCATTATTTATTATTTTTTGTATTTATATAATTATTAATATTTATTTTTCGAAATTAATTCTAAATTGTATTATATTTATTGTCATGTTCTTAACTTAAAAGGGTCTAATAAAACCATTGATCTCTCTGGATTTAAAAAGTTTGTTATTTTATGCCTTAAATAAAAAATGTTTTGTTTTGAAAAATGCGTTTTTTTATTTTGACGTTTTTATGACGATTTGAGTAAACTATTTGACGATTTTGACGATTTTTTTCCCCAAATTAGACGATTTTGCCCCTATTTTATCTGGCAGCTATGTGTTTATTTTTTATCTCAGGGAGTGTTTATGGGTGAAAAAAAGTGGGCGGAGCCACGCCCATAAAAAATTAGTTATCAGTTTTAGCTACTTGCACTTGACCGATTTTTCTGAAACTTTGCACACATATCGAGCTGTCATGACTAAATAATTTCGTGATAAAAAAAGTGGGCGGGGCCACGCCCCTAAAAAAGTTTTAATTTTGAGGTACTTGCACTGGACCAATTTTTCTGAAACTTTGCACACATATTGAGCTGTCATGGCTTAACAATTTCGTGATTGAAAAAGTGGGCGGGGCCACGCCCATAAAAAATTAGTTATCAGTTTTAGCTACTTGCACTGGACCGAATTTTCTGAAACTTTGCGAAAATACTGAGCTGTCACGACTTTACACTTTCGTCATTAGAAAAGTGGGCAGTGCCACGCCCATTAAAAAATAGGTATCATTTTGGGGTACTTGCACTGGACCGATTTTTCTGAAACTTTGCACACATATTGAGTTGTCATGACTATACAGTTTCGTATTTAGGAAAGTGGGCAGTGCCACGCCCATAAAAAAAGGTATCATTTTGAGGTACTTACACTGGACCGATTTTTCTGAAACTTTGCACACATATCGAGCTGTCATGACTATACAGTTTCGTAATTAGAAAAGTGGGCAGTGCCACGCTCATAAAGAAAAAGTTATGATATTCGATTAAAATTTAGAATGCGATTAAAATTCATGAAGGGGCGTAGCAACGCGCGCCGGGATTGGCTAGTAATTTAATAAAACCCAAAATAATTCGAATTAGTACTTATATATTCGACTACAATCACTGGTAAAAAAAAATTCAAAAAATTGCACTTGTAGTATGCAGAACACTAATGCATTGAGTTGACTTGCCCCCAAAACCCCTCTTATTAATTAATAAAAAATACCAACTGTTTGTAATTTTTTAATTAAATCATTTTTATGAGTGTATTTAAATAAATGTTTTTTTTTATATATATATATATTTGTATTTCACACATTAAATTATAATATTTTATAACTTTTTTCCTTTAAAATTTTATTTATAAATAATAAAAACTAGTGGAAATTTTCTTTGTTTAGTTTTTTTTTTCCTTAACAATTAAAAACATAAAACAAATTAAGCACATTTATTATAATACATTTATGTAGCCTTTGATTACACAATTAGAAACTGATAATTTCTTTAATTATACGATTGTTTATACACAAGACAAACCAAATATATAATTAAAAAAAATAAATAAATAAAAAATAATTTTTTATACTAAAAAAAAAAAGAAAAAAAGTAATAGAGAAATCAACAATTTAAAAGATTTTGGTAATTTTTAATAGATTTTTTGTGTTTTTGTTTAAATGATATTGCTCTAAGCGGGATTTGTATTATAGATTTTAAAAATTTTTCTAAATTCTTAAAAAAAAATTAAATTTAAAAAAGCCTTAATATATAAAAAAATTTACAAAATGTTTGAGATAAAAAATAAACTGTACAAAACAAATTAACAAAATAAATGCTGAGACATTTTTAGTTTAAATTTTAAGGATTGTTGTCGTAATTTTTGTTTTTTTTTTTGTAATACTGGTTTTGGCATTGTTAGTTTTTTTATTTTTATATTACATCGATGATTGGTTAGTTTAATGGGGTGGACTTCTCGGTGCTGACGCTGAAGGGTTTTGTGGTACTTGATAGGGACTAAATCTCTGAAACTGTCGGGGTCTCATATCGGGCGACGGTGACCCCGAAGATGTGGATGAAGGTGTTGAAGCTGTGGGTGGTGGAGGAGGTGTGCGACTGGCATGTGCTTGCGCTTGGACGGCCGCCTGAGCGGCTGCTTGTGCTTGAGCCTGTGCAGCCGCTTGGGCCTGAGCCACAGCTTGTTGATTGGCAGAAGCTAAAAAGCCGGCGGTCAACTGAGGCCATTGTTGTTGGAACATATGAAAGGCACCTAGACCGGGTGGTGGGGGTGCCTGTTGGGCATACATTTGAGGCATCATTAGTTGGGCATAGGGTGAATTACCACCAAACATTTGTAAATGTTGACGGGCTTTTTCAAATATGGCCATTGAGGTGGGATCAGCACCCTGTTGGGCAGCAAACTGTTGCATTATTGGATCGGGGAATAATCTTAAAGGTGATCTTAGTTGTTGTTCTAACAACAAAGCTTCCATTGGATCACGATCAAAATCGGTTAAGCGTGAGGAGTCTCTAAAGCCTTTAGCAAAAGGATTTGAATCAATTTTCAGTTTCGTTATCAATTGATTTTGATACGCGGTGACGGCTGTAAAAACAGTTTCAGGAAAAACATAAGTTTTATGATCCAATTCCTGCAATTCCTTTGGGTTTGTAGGTATACTTTGGCCATGACTTAAACGCACCAAATGAATTCGAGGTTGATAACGATGCATAGAGTTTAAAACAATCTAAAAAAGAAAGAATTAAAAAATTTTATTAATCCAAAAAATAAAATTATTAATCCAAATACACACACACATACATACATAAGTTCATATAAAGTGATCAACATATATGCATGTGCATAACTTTATATATTTTTGTAATAAAAATTTAAATTCTAAAAAATACATCTATCGATATACATATACGTTTATAAAGATCCCTGTCAAAATTTAAGTTATAGGTCAGTTTATTTTCAATACACAAACAAATCGTAGACATTGTTAGTCACAGCAAATATAAATATTATACACAACTAAAATGAATTAAATTCACAACTCGCGTCATAACCGTAGATGTTTCTACTTCTTACTATGTTCACTACAAAAAATTTTTTTTGGGATTAAAAAACTTAACATTTACCATGACCAAAATGCATCTAATATACCGCTCTATCATACTATTAAAAAATGTGAGTTAACGAGTTACATTCCTTCATTGGAATTATACTTATATTGGCATAATTAAATTTACCAGAAAGCTATATATGCGAAATTTCATCATCATACATCTAATTCTGTCGCTGAGCTTTTTAATTTCATTGTGAGAAATGGGCGTTGAAGAAGACGTGCCAAAGTAGTTTCTGCTAATAAATTTAACTCAGATATTCCAATATAGAGTCATTTATTCTTTAAAAATGGTTTTCCAAAGAGAAATTATATGAATTTGAGATAAAGCGTTATATGGGAGATGGACGTTAAAGTATGTGTGCCACCTTATTTTCCGTTATTGCAAGTCTTTTGATCAAATATCTATTTTTGCAAAATTTCGGAATCATACATCTAATTTTGCCAGTTTTATTACGTTTTTAATTTTAAATATACGTACACTTTGACCTTTAACTCCTTTTGTAATGTATAGATTTGAGCAATTTTCAGGGTAAGATATTATTTTATACATATTTTTTTTTGTACATTTTATACGTTAATGCGTTTGGACACAGTTGCATTTTATTCGATGTTGGAAGGGCATTGTTTTTTTTATCTAATCTTGCATTACGAGCTATAACTCTCTTTCTTATATTCCGATTTAGCCCATTTTCAATACAAACAAACCTTGTCTATGAGAAAGATTCTGGCAAAATTTTAGCCCCTAGATTTTTTGTTCGAGCTCTAACGTGCTTTTAACAGACGGACGGTCATAGTTAGATCGTCATAAAATCAAACCCCGATTCAGAATATATATATTTTATGGGGTCTAAAATGGATATTGCGATGTGTTACAAACGGAGTGACGAAATGAATATACACTCACTATTTTCTTGGTGGCGGGTAACAAAAAAAAAAAATTTTTTTTCCTGGAAAAAAAAATTTTGTAGAAAAATCTTTTAAAAACAAACAAATTTATAAACATTTCAAAAAAATGTTAAACTTGCTTATTTCTTCCTAAAAAGAAATTTTCAAAAACATAAAAAATTATTCACTTGAAAATGAGTGACTGATATACTTTTTGAAACTGTTAAGAAAACAAATGTGCCAACACAAGCAAGAAAACTTTAAAATATTAAAATATTAGAAAACGTTAGTGGCTTCCGCTAAAAGTTAAGACCTAACTATATTATGCTTTTGCTGGCTTAAGCTAATGTCAAAAACAAACGAAAAGTCTGTCAAAAGCTTAAACTAATTTTTGAAGACTTGTCGGTGGATATATTGTACTTTTTAAACTTAAATACTTACTATGATTAGTTGCAAATATTTGTACTTTTGCAAAAGCTGTTTTATTTCTGTATATCCTAAATATATTGATATTGTCACAAAATTATTATTTAATGTGTAAAATGTAAAAATATTTTACTATAAACTATTAAATTTATAAATTTTTTCACTAATTTAAAAAAACAAATGACAACATTAATAAAAAAAGTGCTAAATAATGCAACAGTGTGTACATATCAAATGAAAATCTATTTTCGTAACCTACCGTTGCCACATGCAAGTGCAAGTGAAAAAAAACCAATACACTAACACTTTTTTACGAACACAACTACACTTTGGCAACCTGCGACTCAGCTTGCGAAGAAATTTTTAAGCAAGTAAAATGTTTACAGTTACGGCAAGTAAAGTGACAAGGCGAAAAACAGTGTTGTCTAATACTGAGTTTTTTGTCAAGTCACTAATATATCATACAATTGTGGTAAATAGTTCAGCTAATTTTTTTAATAAATATGTATACATGTATATGAAGAATATTAAGAAAAAATATAAATATTCATTTAAAATGTAAGTTTTAATATAAATATCAATTTTAATAAAAAAAAATTATATTAAAAAGTTACATGTCTAAAGGTAACGTTCAATAGTGGCTATTGACAACACTTAATTACCAATTGAAGCATCGCCATTTGTTTTAAATTTGTTTGAAGTTTATTTGTTGACGACATTTTAAAAATGAACTTGCACTGTGCTGTGTAGCCACTCAAAAAATTTTTGTGTTTTTTTGGCATTTCTCCTGATTTTCGTTAGTAATACGTATACACTACTTGCAAGTAAATACTTGCTTGTGGCAACGTAAGGTAAGCAAAGTACGATCAGATTCGCAGTTTGCTTAAGCAAATGACACTTGACGAAACTAGACGAAAAGTTTCTTAAGTACAATATAGTTCCATACATTTAATTTTGTGTATCCGCACATTTGCTTAAGCCAGCAAAATCATAATATAGTTAGGCCTTTATGTGTAGAGAATACAATGAGAAGATATTGTCAGTAAAGATTGACAGACAAGAGTCTATGAAAAAGTATCTAAGACACTTCCTTCTTTACCTAACTTCTTATCAATGTTATTGCACACAACAAACAGTTTCAGATGTTATAACTATAATTGTTACACGTCGTAAGATTTATTAGTAATAATTCAATTTGTTATTACGGATTTTCATTTTTGGGTTTCACTGTATAACGACTCCTTCACTACATATTCAATGACCACAATAGAAAAATTCTATTGCCAGAACTTAAAGAAGTCTTAAAAAAATTATTTTATGTGTACATATGTTTATCATTTTGAGACTTTTGAAAGGAATTTGATAAATATTTAAAATTTTGTGAATCTGGATCAGTGAAAACCAGTTAGTAAATTTTGCAAAAAACATAAAACAAATTAATTTTCAGACAAACAAAAACAAAATGGTGCAATAGAGATAGAAATGAAATCAAATGGAATGAGAGTTAAAATCTTGCTGAGTGTTAAACATTTCTTTTACCTAAACAGAATCATGCGCATTAAACAGGGTAAACTTGTTAGAGAGGATTGTAAATGGAAATGTGCATACATGTGCATGTACATAAAGTAATTTAACCACCACTTTAAGGCCCATACCTAAACAAGAGCGTTGAGCGTCAAGCGTTGCAATTTTGCATGTATTTTGTTATTGTAACAAAAACAAAACACATGTAAAACTCCAACGCTTGACGCTCAACGCTCTTGTTTAGGTATGGGGGTAAGAGTATACAGACAAAATACCCAACAACAAAATTAATTTAAATAATAAATATTTTTCCAGTTCTGTGCTCTTTTTGTTCATTGGAAATCGCATTTCACAAAAACCAACAAGAAGAGATTCATGTATTAAACTTGCGTGTTTGACAAACCAACAAACGGATGGACAGACATACTGACAATTGTTCAAATGTGTATTTAAATGTTAAAATTATTAAAAGAAATCTATTAAAGAATTTTATTTGTTTCTCTTGTTACGAAAAAAAAGCATTTACATTTTTCTCCATACAAAAATAATTTTACTTTTTTCTTGTTGTAGTTGTGAAATTAAAAATTATAAAAATTTTTACATTTTTATTATGGAAAAATAAACAATTTCGTTACAGTTAGTGCTTGTTTTGAACGATTTAAACTGCAAGAGAGGGCAATTAAGATATTTTATTATTGCTTGGGTTGGTAGAAAGGAATCTCTTAAAGTTTTTTATTTCAACTGCTGTGTTTATTGGTTTTCGTTTCATTGTTTTTAATAAAATTTCCGAACACATATGAAAAAGTTTTTTCAATTTGAATTATTAAATTCTTCACAATTTCTTGTTTTATATATCTTTTTGCTTACTTGTCCATTTTTATCCATTTCGTTGTTGGTCAGTTTCACTTTTTCGAACGAAATGACCTGTTTGCGTAAAGCTTCACAACTAAAGGGACTGTCGGGATGGGCATATAATCTAGCGGGTGGTGCGGGATCGGCTTTACCAGCTACCAACCACGCAGACCGATGATAAGCATAACGATAACGTTTCGAATCCATGGGTATAATATCAAGTAAAACTGCATAGCGATCGGCAGGTTGTATTTGTCGAAGGGGTCCCGAAAAACTAACGCGGACTGTGGGAAACATACGTCTAAAAAGAAATTGAGAAAGAGAAAATCAAGATTAGTATAAAATGTTAAATATGTATTGATTTTTAAATAAAGCAACTTTAATCCTACGTCTGATAGTAAATACTGTGTATGAGTGTGTGTGTGTTTTCTTTGTATATGAAATGGTCTTGACCAGTTTTGTCAACAACTTTAGTGGTTTGGTGTCATTGGAAACAGCAGTTTATTTTTTGATTTTGTTAATTGAAAGCCAGTTAAAACTATCACTAGAACAGGTTACATGTGGTGTGAAAATTCTCATACACATTATGATTTTAAATATGCTTAATGTGATTTTTGGTCTGTAAAGGTGTTGGCCGCTTTCAAAATGTAGTTTACAAAATAAAAATGTTTATATTGTGTGTGTTTGTGTGTGGCCGGGATATTGTGTTAAACACATGTTTAGTTTTAATATTTATAGGATTACCCGCTGTGAAGAAGAAGACTGAATTTATACATAGATACAATAGTTTGTTGTTTTACTTTTGAAAATCCTGCTTAGAAAATTATATGTTGACAACAATAACGCCTTCCTTATACACATTTCGTCTTTCTAACAGTTTTATATTGTGTATTTTTTTATACATTTTAAAGGTTGGCATATTTTGCGTGTTTTGGACTTTGTTTCTAGGATTTCTTTTGCATTTCTCGAATCAAAAATTGATGAAAGTGAGGAGACATAAAGGAGTCTTTTTGTTACAATTTTATTTTCATCAATTTATTGCGAAAATTAAAAACAAAACAAAATTAGACCTCACACGCTTTGTGTTCTTAAAAATGTTAATGACATAAAAGATTTTTTGGTTAAACAAACAAGTTTCCAAATAAATAAAGCATTTTGCAGTCTTTTTTGCAAAACGAAAAGTACAAAGTATAATTCTTGTAAATTTTTTTAAATTTAATTGTTTTTGTGGAACGAGAAATTTTTTAACATTTTGTTTTCTTAGCGATATTGATTTTTTTTGTTTCTTAATTTATGATGCAAAAATTTGCTAAAAAGTATTACAACTTAAAGTAGCTAGAGGTCGGATCTCGGCTGCAGTCTGCTTAAAACAATGGAGAAAATCATTAATTTATCTTGGATTAGGTTCTTATATAAAAAATCTTTGAATCATAGGGATTACAATTATTATTAGGGTGTCTTCAATATTGTTAAACCGGATTCGGTTATAAACGTTTTAGGACAATTGGACATTGATCTATGCATTTGTCGGTAGATTTCTGGAGCATATCTAAGGTATCGGCTTGGTGTACACGATGTACTTTTCCCGCTACTGTGGAAAAATACCTCCATGCACAAAACATGCTACATGACTGTTGTTTATTCAAATAAAAATGGAAATGCCAGCTACAGGTAAAAATATAAAAATGCTTTCAGAGTTCTTGTTATTAGATAGTGTAAAAAATTTTGATTGGAAGTAACACCAACTATAACGCAACTGGTATAATTCACAAGGAGATTAAAAAATCCATATATTTAATACCTATAAGATACATAGGGTAACAATAACATTATCTGATAACACCTACACGCAAAGAAAAAATATGGTTGTGGTAACCATAATCGTAGAGCAACATACTATGATTGAATTGTATGATTATCGTTATGGTTACCAGTTATCATTATTATGTTTAATTTAAGTATCATTGAATAATCATATATATGACTACAATTGAAATCGACAATCTTTGCTTTTTTACGGCAAATTATTGTCTTTTGCTGTAACATACACATATTGATTGTAGTGACCAATTTAATTGTAATTTTTATACCAATATTTTTTTACATTTGTCTGGTTTATTTGTAAATGTTAATTTAATTTTTCAAAATTTTTGTTCATTTTTTTTTAAATAAAATTTATTCAGAAGAAGAAGAAAATTTGAAAACAAATTATTATTAAAAAAAATCATAGCTTCATTGATATGTAATTATACTGTTGTCTCATCTATTATTTAAGATTATTTGTAATTTTTAATGCTTTTGAATATAATGTTATGTTTGTCGCATTTTTTTAAAATCATATTATTTTTAAATGATAACCATTTTGAAATTTTTACGAAAAGTTAACATTAAATGATACAATTCAAACAAATACTTGATTATCGTGAAAAAATATGTAATTAAATGAACAAATATAACTATTACTTGTTTTCGACAACCAAATATTGTTATAGAAACTATAGTATGACCGTCGTGATCATATATACCCAAACTGTGTAATGGACGATGAAAAGTTTGTACTGGGAAAAATTTTTTCAATTTCCTGGTCAAAATATTTATTTCTAATACTTGAGCATTGTTAAAGATAAGATGAGGATCCAAAAGCAGACAAAATTTCCTCAAAAGTTCTTGGTATATCAAGCTTTATGTTGTTGCGGCAAAATAAGCGAATCATTTGCTAAGTGGCCTCTATAAATAAACTGTTACAGAAAAGTGACTGAAACAGCTATCAAATCTTCAATTGAATGGTTTCCAAAAAAGGTCGACGAATTTTTAAGTTCTTATATGTATATATTGAAAAGTAAATTAAACCAACACACAATATAGAGCCAAATAATTTATAGTGCTGAAAAAGGGCGATCAGAAGTGTACCATCTTGGCAAGCAATTCGCCGAGAAAACCACACTGAGATTGAATATCACGGAAGCACTGGATGATCATGCCAAATCTTTAGGTATATTCAATAATGCTTCTCTAGTTTATTACAAGATACCAGATCTATATTTTACGATGAACATATCGACTAGATCCATTACTTCTAGAAGTCTTCAGCTTATGGAGAATGCTATCTAGATATTTACTGATGAATCGAGAATACACGATAAGGTAGAAAAAAAGTTGCATCACCGGATCGCTGTAGCATAATACAAAGCAAACAAATGGATATAAAACCAGCCGCAGAACAAAGTCTTCATTATGAGGTACCGAACAGAGTTATCTACGACAGCAAGGTGGCTATTAGGTCCCTAGAAAATGTGCACAATACATATAGCCCAGGAGTGCAGAGTATCTCAGAAGGAAATAGCGAGACATCTTTTGGTAACCCATATATGGGTTCCAGAACATTAATGGTACAGATATTGCTGGTAACATTAGAGCTAACGCCCTTGCGAAAGCTGGTATTAGGTTCCGCGTTAGAAAAAACGCTCTTTTAAAGTAACCAAAAAATCTGGCCCAATATAGAACCGCATAGGACGCTATCTGCGATATATTTGTTTAAAATTCATCTGATCAATAGTGATTAAACTCTGGCTCAAAACTGTCCCCTAGAAACACATGCGAAAATGTTAAATACTGAGTATAATGACTTTTGAAGAAGAACACCACTCATCTTTATCACTGTCCGCTATTTGGGACCTGAGAAGACGAACTCGACTTTAACGAAGCTGACGTATGGTGCGATTGTACACATGGTAACACAATGGTATCTGCGGTAGACAGAACTGAGCTATGCCTCCAGGCGGCTGACGAACTAACCTATATGTATGTTTTTATGTTTACATACCTCTTTTACGTATAAGTTAACAGAAATTTTTAGTGCTTATAACTTTTTTTAATATGTACAATGAGCCGATTTTATTAAAATATTTACATTTCTACACCCTTAAGTAAATTTAATTTTAATTTTTTTTTGTTGAAATTGGTTTAAAAAAAAACAGAAAAAAAAGAAAGTCACCGAACAAACTGAGTTAGTTTTACCTATTTGCTTGTATATTATGAATACACATGTTTAATATGTATATTTGTAGTTGTCATTATATTCATATCTTTCATATTTCAACAAACACGTAAAGGATTAAATGTGTTGCCACATGCAATTGTATTACCTTGGAGCGTTAATCTACTCACATTACAACGCAATTTATCATATACAGAAACACTGTGATAAAAAAGAAGACAGAGATCATTTTTACTCCTTTTGTCAATTAAAAAAAGAAAAATACTAAATATGGCCTGAATGGCTTCGCTGAATGACCACCTAATGTCACAATTGCATGATAACAGCTATAACACTTTTAAAACACAGACAAACGGAGAGCCACACACATACTGGCATTACATTGACTTTCATTAACTTATTTTATTTTTTAGGCTGTATTAAGCTTTAAGGTTTTGTTTACCTTCCAGTCTTGGTGATAATCATCTCTGTGCCCAATTCATGAAAACGGTCCCACAATTCTTTTGTTTCCAAATGGCACTGCACTGGTTTCAATTCATCACAATTACAAGAGCCTACTATTTTGGGAGTCTTGGGAGCTGGTTCAGGCGATGAGCGTTCGCCGTCTAAATCACTGGCCGGTGATTGGGGTGGCGTTGAACGACCCACACTGCTGGCTGTGCTGGTGTTTAATTGGTTTTGTGATAGATTAGCGTTGCTAGTACTGCAATTGGAATTATTTAAACGACGTGATTTTGTTGGCGGCTCTTCGGAGTCACTGCAATCAACGACATCAACATCGACTTCGTCTTCTATGGAAATAGGACCTTAAAAAAAAAACAAAAAAAAAAAACAAAATGTTACATAAATCTACACAACAACGTGTTTGTAGTTTTTATTTATTTTTCCTCTGAAAGCTTTCAAAAATCCATAAAAATGGTAAAACAAAATAAATAATTAATTAAATTTTCAATATTTAGCAAGACATTTTATTTTCAAAAATAAAGTTATTAAGATGGTCCATATGTAACAAATTTTTAGAGATAAAAATGCGACTAATTCGCTCATTTTTAAACTTGCTAGTTTACCTTTAAATAATTTTTTAACAAAAAATCACAAACATAATTGTTAAAATTATAAAAATCTTACTGATACTGATAAGTGATATAGACCTACATACCTACCTACATAATTAGGTATAAATGCTTTCAACTTAAATGATAATATCTAAACTATATAAGTATAAGTACTTTAAAATTTAACAAAACTTGATATTTACTTTAGTCTTAAACAAGGGTTTGTTCAAAAAATTATTTAAATAAAACACATTTCTCACATTCAATAAACAAATGGGAAAGAAGTTTATTATTTAAGAAGAAGTTTTATTTAAAACATTTAAATTGTAGGTAAAGTGAACGATTTAATTATCAGTGTATACGAAAAATTTCATTCCTACTTCTAATCACAACCCAATGTTTTTACTAAATTTGATTTTTCTTTTTAAACCGAATAGGTATAAATTGTTGAAATTTTGTGCGATGCAGCCACACAACGAATAGGAACATACCTTCCAAAGTTCTTGTTATAAGTGGGAATCTATGTAACTTAACAAAACTTTTAACAGATACCTACGTACCCATAATACGGGTTTTCCAATTAATACCTACCTCGGTTTTTAATTATAAAATATGTATTCAACTTTAGCGTAGACTTAGTAAAATACTAGTGAATTAAATTAAGATTTGTTTAAAATATTCTACTGATGTGAATTTTAAAAAAGGCTCTCCTTATTTTTGGATTTTTAAATTATTGTTATTTAATATTCAATAACTGTTTTAAATTTTTATTTGCAACAAGAAAAATCTGACAAGAGATATTTTTTTCTCCAACTGTTTCGAATACAAATGTCACTAGTTGTAAAGAAAAAACTTAAAAGTTACTAATCAAAATGGCGACGGCAAAGTAGTTTATAACACAAGAGCTTTTGCCGAAACACTTATTATTTTTTTTTAATAATTTAAACGCAACTGAGTTTTAAGTTATCAACATAATTATTTAATTTAACTGTTTTAAGACAATAAAAATTATAGTTACACTTACTTGCTGATCGAACGGATGATTCACGGCTAGAGGAGTTTTCTTCTCTAGCCATAATGGCGGCTATGGAAAAGTCCGTAGCTGAGCCGGCGGCTGTTTTACTATTTGTTGTGGCCGTAGTAGCATTAGCGGTATTTGCACTATTTCCGGTTATAACACTGCTAGTGCCATTGCACAAATAGGGATGTGAACCGACAAGCATGGTGGCTAGCAATTTTGGCGTTTTTTATACTTTAGTGACAAAAATCAAAAATAACTTGTTGTAATTATTATTTTATTTTCGTTACGAACAACTGATTTTTAACTTTTAGAAGATTTAAGCACTTTTCAACTACACTGCATTTTTCTTTGCAAATTTATTTATTTATGTGCTGTTTAAATACATTTCACTGTTATTTTTATGAATAGAAAGCCGTCGTTATTTCTTTAGTTCCAGCGGGTTTTGGCTATAGAATTAATTATAAAAAAAATTAGTTTTTTAGTTAAAACTTGTTTTTTTATGTACAAAAACTTCCACACGTTATATTTTTAAAGCGTTTATTATGTTAAACGTATGACAAACGGCGATGAACTGAATTGTGTCAGAAACCTGCAATAGCTTAGAAGCACGCACACCAAAGTCACAACAAAAACCAGTTCCATTTTTAAACAAAACGTGAAGTCAAGGGTGCTGATTTACAAAAACACACAGTAAAAAAACAACAATTTTCCTTACTAATAATAAGAGTGAATGAAAAAAACGACATAAATAAATCATACAGAAATTCCACTCGTTATACAGGTAAAGATAGTAATACGCGTCAACCCGTAGTGTAAAAGAACTGGCAATATTGCACTCATTTTGAAAAGATATACTCATTTTTCTCTCTTCTATCAGAATCCAATTGGAAACTTTCCTCATACGCCTTAAATCTACTAGAGAGACAGAGAGCCATGATGTTATTTAAATAATGTTTTGGTTTATTCATTCTCTCTTTGCTTTAAATTTTTTGGGAGGGGGCTAAGTTTAGTTGTTTTTGCCTAGTTGTATGAACAGCCGTGTATTATAACAGCTCAACAACTTTTTCAATTATTGTTTTTTTTTTCATTCGTTCTCCCTTTTTTCATATTGATGAAATTTTTTGCTTTTTCTTATTTTGATGAGAGTTGTTAATATGGTTGTTGTTTTAAAAATGTTCATTTACAATTAAAAATGTCGTCACTATTTCCTTCTTTTTCACTCTACTGATTATTTCTTAATATTCTCTGTCGCTCTTTAGCATTTTAATGGAGAATTTATATTTTTTATGATGTGTAAACGTTTTTTATGCGGTTGCTTTTCTACATTCCTTTCATTGCCTTTACAAATGTGTGTATTTGTTAAAAACACTACAAAAAGCCAAGAGTAACATTTCTATGCAATAATTCCTTTCCTCAGGATATTATAATGAAATGAGAAAAATGTTTATGGAATGTTTCATTTCCAAAGTGTTTCCATATAAAATAACAAATTCATTTGTTGTTTAGCATCTATTTATTTGGTGATGATTTGTTAACATATTAAGTAAAAAGCGTTTTTTTTTTTGTCAATTTCTTATAAAAAGATAATAAAGCGACCTTAACATAAAAAATTATAAAATATTGAAAAGTTTTATAAAATGGATAATAATTTGTAAGTTAATATAAGAGTAATTTCTTTCCTCATTTCAATTGTTGTTTTGATTCCATTTTTGATTTGATTGAGAACTTAAAGATTTTGCATTTTTTCTATAAATGTCGTTACCTATATAGGCATATAGAGGAAGAGGCCTTCATACCTACTTAAGAATATTTAAAACTTTATAGGTACCTAACAGTCGGAAATTTTTAGTTTATTCAATTTCTATTTTAATAGCTTTGAAATTTTAATAATAAATATTTTTTATTGTTAATATTGGCGTAGAAAGGCATATTTAGTTGGATTTAGAAAACCCCTAAATTATTATACCTCGTTCCCCAAGAATATTATTTTTACACAAGATTTGATAAATATTATTTGACACGTTTTCAGAACGGGCATTTTTTAAATTTGGGAAGTGATGTTACTCACAAAAAAGCCTGCAGCTATATAGAATCTATATTCTATGATAGCATCAAAGAATAAATTAACTATATTTTATTGTTAACTCCTTTTAACTCTTTTATTCATTTTATTAATAATAATAATAAAGTTTTATTTAGGCTAAAAAATTTATTTCTTTATATATGTATGTATATATCACTTCATCTCCTGTGGTTTATTTATGTCCTGTATATTTTTTTTATTGTTTATTACATACCTACTTCGATCATAAAATATACATATATGTAGGTACCTACAACAAATGCGGATGAAAATATATGTAGGTACGAGAATATACTTATGAATTCGTTGCCGTCTTTGAGGTTGTTTTATAAACTTGTTATTCATTCGATGCCTTCTTTAGACATATTTGCCCAGCTAATGTTAATTGTTTTTGTCGCTAACTATTTTGAGGTTTTTTGCCGTTTTCGCTAAGAAGTTAGAGATAAATCGTTTGTTATTTTACATTAAAAATATTGCGGGATAATCAGAGAATAAACATTATATATTTTAGGAAGAAAATAGATTAATTTAATTAATTATTTTATTTGTTAATTAAAATTTATTTATTTTAAATAATGCATAAGTATATTACAGATCTGTTTTGTTAAAATATAATTCATTATTCAAATCAATCCATTTTTAATTACATTTTCTAATAAATTTCAAAGATTAGTAGAAACTAAATAATTCTTCCAGCAAATGTTTACAAAATATTTGTGACAACAAAACATAAAATATTTTGCCAACTTAAAAAGACAAAAGGTCAAAAGCCGACAACATTTATTTGAGCGCATCATCGGCTTGACATTTTTTTGCAGGACCTATATTCGGTAGAGAAAAATGTGTAACTTTGGTATTTATAAATACTTTGTGTTGTTAAAAATTTTTAGAAACAATGAAATAGAAAAAAATCTCCTGTGGATCTTAGACACAAACAATCATTTTTAGGCCTAAAGCATGAAAAACATTTAAATGTTACATGTGTTTTGTTTTTATTTTATTTGAGAACAACACAAAAATTTTCGAAAAGAAACAATTCAAAATAAAGTGTATTTTTAAAATAATTTAAAATAAAGCACGTGCTGTTTAAACTATTCATGTGAGTGTTAGAGTTTGTTACTTCAAGATGTGTAAATATTAAAGTGGAAGAGGAAGTTTTCTTATATTCAGCATTTTTATATTTATAAACAAGTATCAACTTCCGTTAAAATTTTGTTTTTGTATTTAATGATTATTTTCAGTTATTTTTATTTATTTTTTCAATTGTATTAATTACAAACTTTTTTCAATTGATGTTTGTACAGATCAAAACAAATTTTATAGCAATAGTAGTGATTAGGGTAATGAATTCAAATTTTGTATCTAAAGACGGACTCCGTAATCACGAAATTGAAATTGTTATTTTTTGGATTCTTATTTTGTGCGTGCGAGAGAAAAAGAATAATATTATAAAAAGTTTAGTTTGCCTTGCATACACACAAAACAAAAAATAAAATAAAAAAGGATTTGAATAAAAAGGCTTACAGACTGTTTTCTGTCGAGAGTGAGTCACAGTACAAATATGAGCTTCGAGAATTTTCCAATATAGTCTGGAGATGAAAAATGTTTATTTCTTTCGCCGAAAACTGCTCCTGAGATATTACTCCATTCCTAATGAACTGAAACAATACTTAGGTTCGTCGCCCTTTAATATTGAAATTTCTAGGGTTTATAAGTGCCTTCTTAATGAGTAGTTTCAGCAGTTAATCTTGTAGTACGCGGCAGATTAGCATATCGAACAAAGTGTACTTATTTTCTTACGGTGGCATAATTAAATTGCTACACAGCTAATTTGGTGTCCGTTGTGCGAAAACATCTGAAGTTTTTTTTATTATTGTTGGTATATTTATATATATCGACGAAATATGTAACGATATAAATTTTTTATTTACCCATACCCACCTTGATGAAAAACAAATGCACTAAAGCTACTGCAATAAAATGTTCAAAATAGATTTTAAAGTTTGAGGTTTGATTTTGTTGATATTTTGTTTTGTTCATATAAATTATAATTTTACTAGAAAAATAAATTAATGAATTAAATTAAATGTTTTTTTGTATTTCTCATAACTCGATTCCGATTAATCGCTTGTTTTCGTTTTGTAAAACTCAATGCTGATTAAGTGACCACAAATTTATTTTTGCAGACCCATCAAACTACTGTGCTGTAAAGATGAACGAAATCTTAAAAACATCAATTTCGCCAGTACTTTATAATTTTATAAATAACCTTAATAATAAAAGTTGTGTCCTTTTTAAAATAATACGAGAACGGAAGATTGAGAAGCAATCTTATATTAAACTAATAAAGATCCTGAGTAATTTGACTATAAATGCTTAAGAAGTTACGTTGCAAAGATTGTCCGTTATTCTCTATATGGATGTATTTTCTACTGACTTTTTTGGTATGTTTACCGCACGACAACGGGTATTATTTTTTATTTTAAGCAATAAGTTTTTCCCTTCACTAATATTGAATGCAAGAGCAATGCAGTTAAATTACATTAATTTTCCTTTAATTAAATAGAAAAAAATATTAATGCAATTTGGTTTTAAAAAAATTACAACTAACTTCTCCTCCAACAATAGAGTGCCTGTTAAACCGATGAACTATTTATGCGAGAGAGCAAGAGGAAAGAAACTGTCACATTGTTTAAGAACATAACATGGTTTTACTAAAACAAGACTAGTAAAAGAATTGTGGTTTTGCCTCGTTTTAATTTTGTTGCTGTCATTTCCACCATTTGTAGACAAAAGTCTTGCGTGTTTAGTGACCATGTTTGTTTTCGACTGCAAAAAAAGTCCAATACAAGTTTTACATCCAATTTTAAACAACACTTGCAAAACCATGTTGAAATTTGTTTTTCAGCTTTTATTCCCGATCCTCCTGTTTTAAAGTTGCAATAGCAGCAAGCAGTACCTTTGCATGCTTAAAACTCAATGTAAGCGAATATGACGACGTTGATTGTGTGGTGGTGGTCTAAAAACGGAAATATCCAATGCCAAAGTGCTGCACTTACAAGCAGCCATCATTGCATTGACTTAATTTTTTGTTTGTTTTTGTTTCTGTAAATGATTGAACTACCGTGGCGGTCTTTGTTATAATGGCGTTATCGTGTAAATTGTTATTAAAAAATACACACACAATACAAAATTTCCACTCACTTTAAAAATGCTTTATTTTCTTTTTAAACTGAATATTTACTTAAGCAACAGCAAAAAGTTAATAACAACAGAAAATATTTAAAAACTAACTTATTACTTTTTATTTTCAAAAATCACTTAAGTTGAGCTAAATTCAAGTTAATGTATCTGCAAAAAAGGTTTGTGTTTTTTATATTCAGGACTCTTAAAACAATGACCTCTGATTTATATATTTTTTTAATTTGTTTGATTGTTACAGTGTGCGAAATGATTAAACCGGAAATTTGAAATATACTGGAAATAAAAAAGTATTTAATGTAAGTTTTTAATGAATGAATTAAAGTCGAGCGAAATGATTTACGAGATAAAAAATAATTTCTTGATGTTCTAAAATTTTTAAAAATTTGCTAAAACGAAAAATTATAGAAAAACTTTTTATAACTATAAATAAGAATAAGCCTATTTATTTTTTCCTGATAATTGGTTTTTGGGATATCCTGTCAGAATTGCATGTATCTCCATAAATAATTAATAAAATAATTAGATGTAATTAGTATCAGGGATACAAAAGCTAATGCAATTTTAAGCCACAGTTTTTCTTAACTGCTTTATGTCTATAACAACCTTTTGAAGATACTAAAAAATCGTTTTTAGAGCAAAATCTTCTTTCTGTGGGTTTTTTTCGGAGTTGTCGATAGAACGTCCAATTTAGGCTTCATTTCATAATTAATTTTCATAAATTGTTAATCGTACTTCTTAAAATAATTAAATCAAAATGAAATTATGCAAAAATACACTCACTTCTTGTTATCTTTTAAAAAGTTTTTCTTCATTTGTTTTGTAATTAAAATAAGAAAGACTGAAATATGACATTTCTTTCATTTTATCAATAACATATAAAACCAAAACAAAAAAGAAAAAAAAAAAAACAAAAACACATGAACTGGGAGTTAAAGGAGAACAATCGCCGTACAAAGAATGTCAGTCAACAGCTCGTCTGTTATGAATACCATAGTACACATGGACATAGTTCAAGCACAAATTAGTGTTAATTATTAGAGACTAAACTATTAATTTTGTTTATTTAAGTAGTGTTTATTTTAAGTAAATCAAATAAAACAAAAGTTCCGCTCGATAATAAAAAATAAAATACATAATGTTGTTAATAATCGTTAGTAATAATAAGTCCTAAGCACTTGACGCATGAAAAGCGGCACCTATGAAAACAAAAACATTTGTAAAACAAATGTCATAAACTAAACAACTAGAGTGCTCAGCCATATAACCGCAATTTTACTAAACTACTCTTGAATAGTAATATTTAAGTACATTCGACATATTATCTCTATCGAATTTTGTGGATAAATACTCTTAACAAGAGGTTTACAACAAAAAAACTTGTTAGAAAAACATAATTGTGACAATTGTTATTTTTGAAATAAAAAAATTTAAAAATGTCACTTGAGTGCAAGTAGTAGTTGCAATGTTAAGAGCAGCTATTGAGATAGAACACACACGTTGTATTTCTGCGTTCAAGTAGTGTGCTAAAGTGTCAAAATGACATTTTATTCATGGGGAGTCTTTAACAATAACAAGTCGCTATCTGCTCTACTACTTAAAACCCAATTAAATATCTTCGTACAAGAAATGACAAAAATAAAACTACAAAAAAGAGACTGTTGCTGCCGCCTAAACAAGAAAACACACAAAACAGAGGCTGATTTTATAAAAATGTGAAAGAGCACAAGATTTACAGCAATCAGTGTTGAAAAAAGTGTCAAATTACATATAATCTCACTTACACTGACACTTACAGTGTTACACCAATAATACAAAAGAATCAGGACTTAAAGCGGTTAATTGTGTGTGTGTGTGTATGTGTGTGTGTGTGAGTGTGTGTGCATGTATTAAAGTGCGTTAGTTTGTATAAGACGTACTAAATCTGGCCTCTGTATAGGTTGAAGTTGACTTAATTTGTGTTCTTATCGCTTTCATTCACACGGGGTTTTGTGGCATTGATTTTAAGAAAGATAAACTTGGATTGACTTTTTTCCTCATTCATATTCATGTAAGCCATTGAATACAATTTGATTTAATGAATTTTGATAGACTGTCATAATGAATTTGTTGGCAACAATTGAAAGTATTTCATTATCTTTATCAAGGTTAATTGTGTTGACAAAGGTTGAAAAACGTTAGGTAACTGAACGAAAGGTTGGATGTTAAGGTTGTCTTGGGTTAATGGCAGTTTAAACTAAATTTAATTGTTTGACAAAGGTAAGATTATCTCTTCTGAAGGTTAAGTTAAATGATTCTTTGGTTTTTATTTTTTTTTAATCTTAAACTTTAATTAAGTGAATAATTTCTAACACAGTTTTTCTATTGAATTTTAAATTTTTTATTGTAATCAGCTTAATACTATTTTCTTGATTGCATGTTGAACTTCTTTTTATTTCCCTACAAATTTCTATAGAAATACAATGACTTATTGATGACAAGACTGTTGGCTTTAATTGGAGAAAAGCGGGAAATATAAAATCTGTTCGATTTTATATGCAACATGTATTTACGTATGTATAGCACGCCATAAAACTAAAATTGCGAATGGGAAAAAGCTGATTGTATTACAAAAACATATGCTGTAGCATTATTGTTACTCGCAAACTTTAAATATTATAAGTAACTTTCTGTATTTACTTAGTGCGAAAAGTTCTAAAATCTATTAGGTTTAATAAAAAAGAACTTATTATGAAATGGTTGTCTTTATTTATTTTTTTATTATAATTATTTAAATATAAAAAACAATAGATTTATCGCTTGCTAACAAGTATTTTTTTTTGAGAGGGGGAACAACCATCCCACTATATCCCTATGCCGTCATATAGTTAATGTTTTAAAATAGAAAATATGTGATCATATTTTATAATATGTCATTTTGAAGACGTCATTCAAATTCTATGACTTTGTAATTTGACTCATTAACCATGTGTGTAGCCGTAGATACTTGAATAAATATTTTGTTCATCTTTTGTTTTTAAAACTAATGTTTGAGGGTTTAATGCTGGTAAATATTGTATTGTTTTGGTCTATAAATCACAGTTGAAACGATGCGTGATTTTCCTCCCTTTTCTAAAGAGATACTTCATAGTTTAAGGATTGAATTTTATAAATTAAGAATCCCTATTTATGAAGAGGGCTGAGCAGGATAATTACATGTAAGTTATAATAAATATATTAAATTCCTTGTAATTTCTTGACTTTGACAGAGGCGTTAATATGTCCATGCTTTTATACGGACTGTTATTAGGGTTTGCCATTTTGCGCACTAGTTTCTTTCCCGGGAATTCGGAATTGTAATCCGAAGGAATTCCGAAAATAAATCTTAAAAAATTATTATTAGGTATTATTTTCTATATAAAAAAAATTAATTTATGTAAGTGATATTTTTTGTTGCTAAATTAAAGAAAAGGTGTAACTTTCTTTCACACTTGCCATAAAGCAATTCAAGTTCATAACTAATTTGTAAATATTTGTGTATATGTGATGAAATTCGCTGTGACTGCTCATTTAATAGTCCCACTTCCACTCTTGAGAATCGCGTTAATCATTACAAAAAAAAAAAAACATTTTATTAATACTTTGGTCGACAAATGAGTTATGTCGGAATACATCGCAAATATTAAATATTATTATACTTATATGACATGGTTGGTCTATAAGTCTTGTTAAACTACTAAATTGTTTCCTTTATGTAAGAAGTGTAACTTTTTACGCTAATAAAGTTGATATATTTTTTTATTTTCACGTTGTTTGAAGTATCTGCTGGTTGTATATATATATTTTCTTTTAAATATAATCACTTGCATATTTACAACAAATGTCCAGATGTTTAGTGGTGTCTACAGTTGGCTGGCGAGAAAGTTATATTTATTATCTTTCAATAAACTCTGTCAGTTATTACACCTCTTTAGTTGTCAAATTTAACACAATAAAAAAGGTAAAAATTACTAAATTTTTTGAAATTTTCCTTTCATGTTTTGCCTAAAAACCATTTGTAAATGCCGACAAAGCACGTGTGCAAAAATTATTTCAAGTTGCATACGTGTTAAGGAAAATGCACCCAAAGGACTTTCTGATCTTCAATTAGAAAAAAATACTTCCATAATCGCTTGCCGACAAGCAGATAAACTGAATACTCTTGTAGTATGGGAACAAGACCGCCACCAACTGTGAGTTTGTGTGTTAAAAAAGTTGTGGGAGTTGACAAGGAAATACACATTTGACACCTGTAGTCAAGTCAGGCCATTCTAACCATTCATCAATATTTATCTTTATTCTTCCTAATATTCACTTAGAGTTAAAGTTTTAAGGAAGTCTGTCAGTTTTTTAGTTTTATTAAAGCATTTAACAAAATCGTTGTTGCTCTGTGAAGCACCTGAGTTGGCATTAGTCTTTTTTTCTATTTTTTTTTTTTGGTTCAGAGGCGATCATAGTTTTTGCGGCATTTACTATTTCCTTCTCTTTGGTGGCTGTAATTTTGTATAATTTTACTTAAAAAAAAAAAAAATAATTACGCCTCAAGTACATTTGTTAGTCTGGTGTCGGTGGTAGTTTATTTTTTTAATGGTTTACCGTATTGTGGGTGTTAAGTACATTTTATTTTAATTATAATGTTGGTTGGTGAATTGTGTTTTTTGTTTAACAAATTTCAATCACCTGGGTGATCTTTGTAATGCTTTTGTGGATGATTTGTTAAAGGAAGTATATGTGTATTTTGATTAATAATTATTTAAAATTGTTTAATTTTTGGGTTTTTTTTCATTTATATATATGTATGTATATGTTCAGTTAATGAAATATTAAGAAATTTATTTAATTTTTTTTTCACACTTTAAATAATTATATACAAAAATTTGTATTAAAAACTCTAAGAAAAATATTCCAATATATCTTGAAGAAAAATTTTTTTATTTGTTAAAATATAATTTTATTAACGTTATAAAAATTAAAAATAATAAAATAATAACACCAAATTCATATATAAAAATCAAGAATTCCAATATGTATTGGTAATCAGAGTTTATCTAGGATTTTCAAAATATTTTAGTTTTTCAATTTTTTAAAATTTGTTATAATATTAGTTTGAATCAACAAAATTGTTATGGACTTTTGTTACTCAAAACAACTGACGTACATATATTTAAGTATGTACAATAGATTGTAGTCGCCGTACAATTTCAAATATAAACTGCCGTATTCATAAAAAATAGTTTATGTTTATTGAAGGGTTATTTGACAAATTAACATTTAATAACCTAAAATATTTTTAAAGAAAACGGCAGAAAGTATTTATGCAAAGTATGGCGATATATACAATCCGATCTTTTTTGCCTTGAGATCACAAATGTTTTGCTCTAAGGGCTTTTGTCTATTGTTGACTATTGAAGAATTAAAAATTAACTCAATATCAAATAAATATGTTGGACCAATATCGAAGCACTAGTTCGGGTTCGTTTTGACCCCTTTCACTTTACAATGAATTCATGGCTTCCAGTCAGCATCTCTTTTTTCATTGCGCCACTACAAGCGTTTTCTCTGAACTAGAAAAAGATTTTAAATCATTACTGACTGGTAATTACAGACAATCCTAATCTCACAGTCCATCATAATCGTCAGAATCTTCGTTATTGAGGTCCACCAGATCATTCACTTAATGTGTGCCTACCAGGTCTATTTTTTCCTATGCCCCATGAGTAAAGATACTGATATTACTATCCATGCCTTCATTGTGCATAGATCCATCCGCTATGAGGGGCACCCTCACTTTACTTTACTCAAGCGCGTCTTTTCGTACGAGGTTTAGGACTTTAGATATATAAGTATTTTAAATATATTTGCATGTAGCGACACAGTTAAATTATATGAAACGATATTTTTTTGTTTGTTTTTATAAAATCCAGGAAGTCCCTAAAATAAAAACTAATAAATAAAGTCAATAATTTCTAATTATCCAATTTTGGTTATTTAATAAGGATTCTTATATTTTTGAACGGTTGTTAGATATTGGAGTAACTTTTAATAAATTAACTTCATTTGTGCATACACATTTGCCTGTGGCCTTAGCGTCGTACCTTGAAAGCATTTAAATTTCAGGGCAACCTTATTTTAGAAATAGTACAATGATGCTTAATTATATTTTGAAAAAAAAAAATCATTGTGTCCTCTGCAATTCTTAATGATGACAAAAAATTAAGGCAGACAAAAAAAAAGAAGATAAACATGTTGATGCTACATCTGCCAAATTGTAGATCAACTATTTTTTATGTGATGTTCTTTATTTAAACCTTCTAGCAACAATATCGTGTTTTGATAGGTTTTTTCTTTTTGTTCCTGTTTGTGAAATTGTAGGACCTCCCTGTTTGCCTTAAATGCATGAATATTTTAAAATATGCACCACCAAGAAAACAAAAAGAATCACACTTAAAACAGCATCCAAAGAAAATGTCATAGATCATTTGTATACTTTGTATGTGTGTGAGTTTTTTTCTCTTCAAAACTATTTAAGTGTGATTTCCTTTCAAGGATACTCAATGTGTTGTTGTGTATGTAAGTTTGTATATAGTGGTATATTGGCATTAAAAACAATTTGATTGTACTGTTTGCAAAACAAACACTAACATAAAAAATATTAAAAATCATATTTCTTGTTCATCACTCATATTTGGGAATCATTTCAAATATTATAAGACTTTATTTATTGTACGAGTATGTAAGTATTTATGAGAAGGGAGCTAAAAGGATAAACATTAAAGGTAACAAAGGATTTGCTACATCTATGCAATTGTAATGATGCGGTTTTAATGAGATCTACACATTGTTTGAATGATGTATGTGGTTTGTTTTTGCTTCCTTTTCTATATTTTTATATTTCCATTCATCATTAAATCGGTTTTATGGTTATCAATCATAATTTGGACAAAGATTGCAAATATTTATATTTATATATTCATTTTGTAAATAACTATTATTTTGGTATTAATTTTTAAACTCTATTTGTCAACTGGCATCATTGAGGCCCACAGAAATAAAATTTTAAATAACTGCGAAGCGTTGTAAGGTTAAACCATTTTTGTTTGGTGGGTTTAGTTTTGTTTGTGTTGAAAATATTTAAATTTAGTATCAATTTTGTTTATAGAATCTAAGAGATGATTCTGAACGTTTTTAAACGTATAATAAATCATCTAAAACTTTTAGGTCTTTCTTCTATTCTAGTCCATTTATTTCTGTACTTTTCTTTAAAAAAAAAGGAGTTTCCCTAAAAAGATTGTAAAATATTTTACAGCACATTTATATTTACAAAATTTATCGTTAAAATATGTGTAAAAGTGTTATAATTTACTTTTTAAGTATCGTATTTCAAAGGATTACTCCACTGGTGGTCTCAGGAAATCCATGAAGCCTTAAAAAGGATTTTTTGCTTCATTATTATTATAATTTTTTTTGTTCGTAAAATTTGTACGCCCTTAAGTCATGGTTGATTGTTTTTATGAATATTGTCAGATATAATGTTGTTGCATAGTAAAGCGTGTTAGTCGTTTTTGGTTAAAAACAGAAAATTGTATGCAAAATTGTATTAAAAAACAAACAAATTTTAATTTAACAATGTGTGAGGTCGTTTTATTTTCACGGCTTATTCAGTAGGAAATTTGAGGCGTCAACACCTTAAGTCAGCTTAACATACTCCCCTTGTAAAATATAAATTAAAAGAAATATATTAAATGAATCCAATACTTTTAATATGCCATCTTACTAACTAAATAAGGAAATGTGTATTATTTACACATTTGCCAACGAAACAGATTCGAAGAAGTTTCCTCTACTCATCAATGTGAGTATGTGCTCGCACACACATACATACATACATACATGTGCACAAATTATTATGATGATGCATTAAGAAAGGTGTTCTTAATTCGTTCGTTCATTTAATTTTACTCATATTCTTCTGCGTTCTGTATACGCTTTGTTTTTTTTTGCCATATGACATTGGTTATTTAATACTATTTCATTTTTATGTGAGCATTTTGACTTTTGTATTTATTTGGTTTTTTTTATTTTTTTACCTTATGTTGTCGCATCACGCACATTTTTTTGTGTCAATTTCTAGATACGTTTTTAACGTTTTTTTTTTTTTTTATTTTACAATTGTTTAATTGCCTTTAAGTACCGTTCGTTTGTCTTTCAGTTTCAATAGCTGTTTGTTGAACAAAACTTAAACTAATGAATTGGAAAAAGTTACCAGATTAAAAAGAAAGTGGAAGTAGGTTTTCTGAAAAGTATTTATTTATAATTAAGCACTTTGAAGAAGTCTGCCGAGACTTGCAGAATAGACAGCCATAGAAGGCTGTCTGATTTTGAGCCATAATGAATTAAAGAGTAAATGAAGGTATTCGATTGCAATCGAAATTTTACTCGAACGTTAGAGTTTGCTGTACTTTTGGTATAGAGATTCTAATAAGGATTCTAAAAGTACATTCAAAACTTCACTGGGGGATCGACAATAAAATTCTATAAAATTACTGTAAAATCTTAAAATGTACCTTTGGACTTTCAAGTCTCATTACACTTCCGAGCAAGCCAAGAGTGAATCAGGATTAAACTTTTTTCAATAAGTTTAAACATTTTTCTTTAAAACGAGTATTATCTGATATAACAATCATTTACTTTTAAATACATTTAGAGTTAAAAATTCCTAAAATTGTATTTCAGTCATGTTACCAGTTGCTTAATGGGTGCCAAAAACCATTACTTATCAAAATAAAAAAATTTGGTTAAATATTCTTTAGCGAACATAAATTTCGTTAGCTTTAAAAGGTAAACATTTGGATATATCAATAAAATGCTTTTTTCTCATTTAATGCCAAGAATACTTTTTCAATTATTATTAATTTGCGGTCTACTTTTTTGGACTCTATCAGGCTAGGTTTGATTTTTTCTATGATTTCAGATAATTGTTACTGTTTCGCCACAATTTAGAAATTCGATTTCGCGATAAGTCGATTGTTCGAAAAGCGAACTAATTTAACTAATAAGATTGTTTCAGTAAGCAGGTAGTGGAGTTAAATTAATATTGATATTTGGGAATTAAAAAAAAGGTTAAATTTTTTTTATTATATTTACTAAGTCTGGCAACTCTAAGTTAATTATTTGCTATTAGCGTAATTAGATCTAGTTATTGTTCTCATTCCTTCTCATTCGATGATGGCGACTTTTCTTGTTCAAGTTACTAATTTGATGAAAAATAAGCTTGTCGTTTATACTAAAAAACTACACGTATAAACATACACACGTACATAAATATACCCGAAAATAATTTTTAAATAAGTTAATAATATTGTAATTGTTATTCGTGTTTTAATTTTATCAGACCTTATGTCGACGGTTAATTGACTATAGTTTGGGGGTCGAGGAGGCAAATTACAAATTTTTCTATTTTTTTTACTTTTTCCTAGAATTCTTAATTCGAACTTTAGCAATTTGTTTACAATCAACATAATTGCTCCCAGAGCTTGCATTTTACAAAAATTCAATTCAACGAAGCTGAATGTTGATGAGAACGAGAGGATACTTTAATTTTACCCAAGAGGTTAGAAAAACACAAAATAAGTAACCAGCCAAGTCTTTTGCAAATGAACTATTAAGTTTACGTTGTTTCTATTTTTTTCTGTTTTTTTTTTTTAACTAAAACACGCATACCTTGAATAAGGACTTGTACATGTGGTAAATTGGTGAGTATTTTAGGTTTAACATTGATGTTTTGTGTGGGTGGTGTATAGTTGAACTTTTCACTACTGCTGTGTGTCTTTAAGTGCCAATGCAAAAGTAATTAGTACTAATGATTTATTGTAATTACATTAACTGGTGTTGGTTTTGAACTATACATTATTGTATTTATATATGCTTTCTAGCATATATCCTTGAATTACAAAATTATTTTACTTCAACGCTCTTAGCAATCATTATCATCTGCTTGTAATTTAGCTAAACTACTTGGACCACCATGCCAGAGTATGCAAAATACAATATGCATTTATGAATTTTTGTTAAATAAAAATTACAGCAATTGTTTGTTTGGTTTAGGAATCAGGGCGGTTTATTTAATGACATTGATCGATTTGTCATAAAAAAAAAATTCTATCGATTTATTTCTATTTGAAACAGAATATGATTTGTTTGTGATTGTTTTATTCAAAGCCGATTAACTATACACACATGACCACATTGTTACATTGTTGTCATTGACAGGATTGTCACAAATGTGTCAAATCATTAAACGATCACTTACGTATGAATACGATGTAGGGGATGCTTGCATTTTTAACTTTTATTCTTAATTTTTATGTTTTTTTGTAGTTCAAACCATATGTGTATATACATATACATACATGTATGTACTTGTTTATTCAACATACACATGTGCAGATATATGTATGTATGTATATGTACATACATTTATTGTTGTAAATGTTGTATATTTATTTTCTTAAACATAAAAATTAAATCTTAATTAAATCCTTTTCCGTAAAATAAAAAAAAATATTACACTCAAATTGCCCATTAAACTTTTGTTTGGGCCATAAAAAATGCATTTAAAAAATCTTGTAAAATAAGTATGTATTTATATCAAACGTTTACCACAATATCATTTGGGGTAATCACTTCTCGTGGCATAAAATTACTAATGTACTTCTTATTTCTATCAACCGAAGTATATGAGCTAATTTGTTCTCGACCAAGGAAACTCAACCAAGAGCGTTACACTCTTAAAACTATTGTTAAGATATTAAAAAATAAACAACTGACAACTGCCTTTTTGGTGAAAATGTTCGTGGCAATTTATAAAAATTAATCAGCACAATAGGAGAAACTATTCTCAAGTTTTGCTTATGTATATATATGAAGTAGAGATCATTTCATTTTCGATATACCGAGTGCTTATGCGGAAAAAAGTATTCCCCAAATTATTTATAAAAGCACGCTTTCCAAGGTTACACAAATTCGAATAAACTTTTAAACAAGGCCACCTGAAAATCGTATCTAAGTCAAATTGCGCTGACATCAAATCTGAATCCTGTTCTTAAATTGGTTATATTTTTTTCTAAATGATTCTTAAATTTTTTGATCGACTAGTTAAAATATTAAATCGATTTTTCTTATGTATGAATGACAAATTATAAAACACTAATATTAAAATTATCTACGCCATAATTTACAATTTTCCTTTTACTCAGTGTACATATCAGGGTTTTCGGTAACAGAGGATTGGTGTGGAAGAAAAGTGTAAGGTTAGGTTAGAAAGAGAGGAGTCCTAACTGTGTATCCTTTTAAGAGAATAATAAATGAAGAAAAGGGTAAGAAAAAATTAAAAGCAGAGAAAATAAAATAGAATATTAAAATAAAAAGAAAAATAAGATAATTAGTTCTAATATTGTGTAAATTTCTTCGATCTTTTTATATTAATATATTGTTTTTATTTCTTTATTGAATTGTTATAAATTGTAAAAACTTTCCCTGAAGAAGCTACCCAATGTGGTAGCGAAATATCGGAATAAAATAATAATTTTTATAAAAAAGTGATCTTTAGCTCGAAGAAATAAAAACAATATGATAATTATTTCTATAAGAACATTCTTCGCCATTGCTTTCCTCTTAGTCTTCCGATCATCATTATGAAATCGATGATATTTCTTCGTTTGCGCTGTGAGATATCACTTATCTCATCGTAAAATTTTTTACGCAGCCACCAAACTCTATGGTTCTGTTATCTTAGGCTGTGATAAAAAACGTGCTCTACTATTTTAATCTCATCCTCATTCCACACATCCTACTACAATTTGGGGTGTCACGGCTTCATCTGCTTAGTATAATTTTCACATGACAATTTCTCTTACTGACCTCAATACTCATTTTTATTTCAGACGCAACCTACTCAAACCCAGTAGTTCCTTAGTACCTGCTAATTCAACCCGTGCTTAATATTATCTCTCTTTTTTTTCAAGCAAAATCTGTCTTAACTGTTACCTAAGCCCTTATTTTTATCCTGCAACATAGTTTCCTATTGGAAATCTCAGCAACTTTTCTTCATATGTCAGGATCTAGAACCAAACCGTCGCCAGTTAGTTAGTAGGCAATTTCATTGACAAACATTTTGCAGTGTTCCTATACCCAGCCCTGTCTGGCGTCAAAGGAGATAGTAAGTTTCTTATGAGACTTTCTACAGTCCCCAACTAACCTTAATTTGACATGGTCTTAAGGGGTGCCTGACTATCAACGCAAAGGCTGACCTCCCTATCCATACACTGCAGTCATTAGATAGCTTAAAAGGCCTTCTGATGTTCTGCAAAATAATATAGACACCTGCCCCGGTAGCTATATCCAAATCGTGTTATTTGTCATAGTCAATATTGATCCAAAAGCAACTTTTCAGATGTGTATTAAGTTTAAAACTAAATTGTCTTGAATGAATACCTTTAATATTTTGTAACATATTTTTCAAATTCACGCCTTTGACACGCAGTCAAAACATATGAATTTTTTTTGAGAAACTATAAGATTATTACGCTCGTAAAATAATATACCACAAAGAAAACCCTAAACTCTAAAAATAGTATTTTACATAAGACTTTCAATGTTGAAAACATTTAATCCATAAACCGCAACAAATAAGATTATGATTTTTAATGGTAAATACTCCTCATTCAGTATGCAACGTAGTCAACACATTGGCTTTTTCTTCGAATGATGCTGCCTGCCTTCAGTCAGAGTATTAATTCAGTGATTATTAAGAGGCTTCTTCCGCTGCTCTTGCCTCTGCAAATGATAACAATTTCAATAGTCGTATTATGGATTATAATTAAATTGTGGCTGGCGTCAGTTGTTAGAGTATAAAGAGGGAGAGGGCAAAGAGAATCATGTGTTTAAATTTTGTTTATTTTATATCTGAAATTTGTTTAAAGTTTAGTTGTATATCGTTTACCGTATGTTACTATAACGAAGCACATTAAAGTATCATCATTATTATTTGGATCAAAGTCACACATATTTAATGATAACAAGCTTATAAACACACAAACAATATTCTAAACCAAGAAAGTCTTGCAAAAACTTTTGTCAATTTTGAAATTTTAGTTGAAATGGAATCAGAGAAGAGGGTAGGTAGTTGACTTTAAAAACTTGTAAATTTCAATTTACTTATCCATTTCTTAATTAAAGGACTATTTTGTTTTAATGAGAGTTCATATTTTGTTTGAAAGTTAAATATATATTTCAGATATAAACAGCGAATGATTTTGTGTAAAAATATTTATTGAGTGTGATTAAATATATTCTTGGGTTTATACATTTTAAATTTTGTTTTACAAATAACTACCTTAAAAGAGGTTGTTAAGTTGTTGTAAATTTTAAAAAAGTAAGTTTTAAAAATATTGATTTTTTTCTTCAATTCTTTTTTTACATCATTGAGTCATATTTGGTTTGTTAAATAAACTTTGCAATTTATTTGTTATTTCTGCTAAGATGAAGAAAAAAATCCCTAAGAAATCGTTAAATTTTCTTATATCCAAATAAACTGAAATAAAAATGTGTGTGTATGTACATATATACTATCATAAAAACACATACACTGATACAAAGTTTAACGTTTTCTTTTTTTTATATTCTCGTATTTATTTTCTTTCTGTTGCTTTTATTTGATAAAATTCTATGGTTTGTTAGAAGCTACTTAAAATTCCAAACAGCATCATTTCACAACTTCCCAAGTTGCTGAGAAATATTGTAGCAGACTTTTATATCAAATACATAGTTATGTATGTACAAGTGAGTATATGTATGTGTCGTAAGGAGGTAGTTGTATATACATTTTCCTATACCTATAATTTCCTTGTATTTATGTACTAAATTTACACATACAATAATAAAATATTCTGGCTTGAGAAATGGAACGAGTGAACTGACATGAAAAAAACAGCAACAAATATGTTAAAGGAGATACTGAAAAATATGTATAAATAAAAGTACATTTTAAAGCTCTTTTATTCAGAAGACTGCTTACGGCACTTTCACGAGGAGTTGTTGAAGTGGCAAATTTTCACAAGCACCAAAAACAACCAGAATACTGTATAGTTCACAATAGACATTCAGATACTCATACTTCTGCAAGCACACTGATTAGGTTAGCTCCATTAAAAAAAAAATCAATAAAATATTCATCTTCAGTCACCGCTGTAAATGAAGTTTAGGTTATTTGTTTTATTTACTAAAGCAAATCATTTTTTTAATGCGTCTTTTATTTTAAACTAAAAATAAGTAAAATTTTATTTTCATTTAGCGAATAAAATTAAATAAATTGTGAGCCCACCTAATATATAAACACAACATTTGTAGCAGCTACATTCTAGTATGTAGTTGTGTTCGTGTTGTGTTTTTACAGTGAATCAAGCACAGATTAACTGTCGAATTATAATTCAAAAGGATTAAAAAGTGTTAAATATTCTTGAGAAAAAATTGAACATTATTAAAACAATATTATGTCATTGAAATGAGGTTTGAATGTTTTTTAAAACATTTAAAAATATAAAAAATATATGTTTGTGTACTTTTTTCGTTTTTGTTCCACTGTATAACAAAACATAAGCATCCTTAACGAAAGATCAGACCAACATGGACGCCATGGTCGATGCCGTTACTTACGACAAATACAAGCCAATGTCAACACATACTTTGCCAATAAAAAAACCATTTGTAGAGGTGCGAGCAGTATGCCATGAATATGTGAAAATACAGTACGATACCAGCATCTGGATACATATGTACCTACATAGTCTTACGTGTTGTTTGCATACATATGAATGTACATAAATGATTCATACTGTAAATGTGTTATAAAAAGGACATTGAAAGAGTGAAGAAAAATTGGCAAGAAGTGTTATAAATAATTCTCGATAAAAACAAATTAAAGATACGAGAAAATACTCCCATAGAAAGTTCACTGTAATGAATTACATATTATTGTCACTTGTCCATAATTTATAAACCAACGAAGAAACTGAAATTTCAGCTGAAGCAGACATTTTATCGAAAAGTAATGGGTAAAGGGGGAATTCGTAGCCTGGAATTTATAAAACAAAACTCCAAATTATTAATGTTCCGTATATTTTAGAAATTAGTTAATGATACTTTAGTTATAAACAAGAACTATCACTTGCACAAATTATTTATGAGTTTAGTAATGCCGTTACCTAATTATTTACCACATACCCAGTGAACTCAAAAGAAGTTTAGCTTATCATCAAGTTAAATCTTAACCATATACAGTAATTAGCCTGCTTTTAGAAAATGACTAAACAAAACAAATAACGAAATTACGAATGCAGGAGGGTGAGTAAATGAAAAACAATTAAACAACTAAATTATGTAAAAGCAATACAACAGCTTTATTATACATTTTCACTAATGTATGTATGTGTGTAAAAAAAAATTCAACAAAAAATATCGTCGTAATTCAGATGTTTTTCCACGCTTAGATAAGGAGGCGTGACAAGCGTTTTGTTTGGCATGTTGTACACCAAACAATTAACCAGAGTTAAGTTTGAAAAAAATATATGTATTTTTGTAATATGACTTGGTAAAAGTTCGTTTTAAAGTGTAATACAGAGCGTATTTACTTTTTGGGAACAACACCACATGATATCGGGCAAACGCTAATAGTCAGCCAGCCAACCAGTCAACCGAACCTTATCGTTTGGACCAGCATGTGTGTTTCAGAAACTGCTTACCCACAAAAATAAATAAATAATTTTATTTTCGAAAAACAATTAAAATGTAAAGAGTGTATTTTAGCTTTTAAAATATCAAATGGTTTCTCATATAAAAACAGTTGCATGTACTCACTTGCCCGTGCATTGTTAAACATTTTAAAACTATAGTCATTAATAATCCTAAATGTAACAAGCAAAAGTAACCTCTTTAAGTGTCAAAAATATTTTTTTTTGTGTGTGCTTGAACATACTTGTTTGCTACCTATACCTGTCAAATTGTGACGTATTCTGCTGAGTAACTGTATATTTAGAAATACTCACTCTTTCTTATATTTAAATTGAGGCTTCATTATGACTTCATTTACCGTAACAAATTTTCTCTAAAAAAAAACAAAAAAAAAATACGAACCTTGGCAATTTTTGTGATAATCTTGAAATGTGTCTGTAAAAATTACTTACTGTTTTTTTACCGTTGTGTGCTTAAGCATATGTTTGCATTATTGTAGAGTGGGTGGTTTTGTGTTTAAGAGCGAGCATGATCATAATTAACAATTTATTATTTTCAGTTCATTTGTGACAGCTTTGGCGCCAAAGATTTTTAAATTTAGTATTTCTACAGCGACAGATCAATTTAAAATTAATTCATTTATGAGTTTTTCTATTGATACCTATTTTGAATTAGCGAGTCGATTGATTTGATACTTAAACAAATTTCTTAACATAATTTTAACTTAACCGAAATTGAATCTTGGATATCAGCATTTTCATCTTAATCTTCACTTAATTTAGGGTGACAAATCTTTTTACTTGCAAAGTTTGCATAATTTAGCATATTTTATTTTCATTATAGGGCTAATATTTCTATAAATATTAAAAATCAAAAATTACGATTAATCTCTAGTGTTTTAAAACTTACTTAGTTTACAGACATTTAAATTTTGGACCAACTTGTGACGAGTTAATAATATTTCAAGATGTTTTGTTTCTTTTAAAATACTTAAATATAACAAATATCCTTAAAAGCTTTTTATTTTAAAGCAAACTACACACTCACATATTCCGCAAATTTATGAATCGTTCGATAGAAGATTATTTTGCATATTTCTAATGGAAGAAGTCGTAAAATGAGAAAAACTTTTTCTTAGTTTATGTTTGTGGGTTGAGTACAGTGGATATCAAAACAGATAGCATGTCTTACACTTATATATTTTATTATTCAAAATCATAATTTAACATCAAAAGTTTTTCGAATAATTTATCTATTTACTTGTACACCTAATTGCATAGCCCATATAAAAAAAAATTATCGAAAGCAATGCTTCGAAATGTAATCACTACGTTTTAAAAATGCACCGGATATATAAAAATTAATACTATATTCGTTTTTTAAACATGTTAAAGTGAATTGAAGTGAAGAGAACACACATTTTCAACGACAAGTTTATTGACTACAGAATTTCCTTTTTAATATTCAGTGCATAAAACTTGACCACAAAAAAAACGAAGCAATTTTAAAACTAAATTTTTCAATTGGCAAATAATTTGGTAATTTTAAATTGAATTTGTTTTTTCATATATACAAAAATACTCTATCTAAAGAGGAAGTTTTAGAATAATAGAATTTATATACCATTTCAAAGGGTATATTTTCTATTATTTTACAAACAAACTAGAACAATAATCTAAACTATTACTCATATATTTTTACGTAAAAATCAAATTATTTATCTGGTGTTTGTTTTAAGTAAATAAAATTTGTTTTGTTACGAATAGCAAACCTTTGGGCAAATCACGACATTCGTTCACGGTTTAAAATTTTCTCGTATGCTAGATTTTGCTGTGCTTTTGATTTAAATGTATCTTATAATAAGAATTTTTAAATTTTATTTCTAATTTACCCGCAGCATATGATTTTGCTTCTTACTGTATCCTTCCTCTTCAAACTGCTTTCGTCAAATCATTTTTTTATCTTCCATCTATTTTCTTCTTCGCTTAATGTCAGCATAAATCAAACTTGCTTTTCGCACCACATTCACAATGCTTTTGCAAATTTTCAAGTTTTCATTTTTTATTCACCATATTTCCTTTTGTAAACGCATAACTATATTTTTTATTATCCTTATAGACGGCGTATCAGTTTTATTTGTATCCGTTTTTAGTACACACTACAAATATGTACATGTGTGTGTTCGTGTGAGGGAAGTACTGAAAAGGAATTGATTGTTTAAAATTTGTGTCTAATTCGAAACAAAAGCTGATTTGCATATTCTTTTTCTAGGCAATTATTTTTGAAAAATTATTATGTTTAAGATGAACTTTTCCTGTGCAAGAAGTGGTCATTTCAACTCAAGAATTATGATTTTTGTTATTTCGTTTGCATTTAAATCAATTCCTCAGCTCAGACTTAAATGAGATTTGAAAAATAACGATTAACATTATTAATATTCGTTGAAAAATATGTTTTAAAATCAATATAAAGATTCCACTCTCTTGATACTCTGATACATAAATATAAATTATTTATAGTCCTACGTTTTTATACGCTATTTTCTTATTTAACACTTTTCCTGTCAGTTAAGACTCGTGACTAGATTTAATGTACTGAAAAAAATCATTTAATAATCATAGTTGTTTTTTTTTTGTTTTGTTACTTTAATGTGATTTCTTTTAATAACAAAAATATTTGTTAATTGAAGATTTGCTAAAATTATTCAAATAATTTGCTAAAAACTCTAAATTCAAATTTTACAATCTTGACAGTGACATATTGACGATATATCTATTTAGAAAACATCAACACTTTTGAATTGTAGACACTCTGACATAAATTTGCATCCACAAATACTAGAGTGTACATATGTATGTATGTATGTACATAATACATACTTATGTATAACATTTATTCACACTTTTCATTTCATTTTAAATAGAGCTTTAATTAAAGTTTTAAATGCAAAACATCCTCTCAGGGCTGTAATTCCTTTACAACCCTTCTAATAAACGTATTTTAACACATATAAAATAGAAGAAAAATTAGGAAAAATCTTAAAATGTTTAAAATGAAGCAATTAATCTTAAACTCACATTTAACTCTTCTACACATTTTGCTGCTCGACACTCAAAGATTCTGTTTGCTAAAAACATGTAAATGTAGTTGTGTTGTATCTTTAAATGAAATTTTCTCTCTTTCATTATACACATTAACAGGCATTCCACATATAATCAACACTCTACTCAACCTAAAGCGTTAACAGACATTGCTGTCCTTGCTTGGGTTGCCATAATGTTTAAAGTAATTATATGACTCCACAAATACATACACATATGTATGCACGTTTAAACAGATAGATCCCTACAGTTTCTGAATATGATAAAATAGATTTTAAAATTTATTAAATACGTTAAGAATCCTAGAATGAGAGCTAGTTATTAGTTGCACTATGAACTAACTATACAATTGATTGCTATCGATACTGTAAACAACACAAACTAGAGAAATAGGCATCAGTAAAACATTAGGAACATAATGGAATCCATTGCTACCGAAGCATAAAAAACTGCTGGGGACCCCTTAAATTTACTCAGATAAGGATTGGTATGAGAGTTTTACAGTAAGTGTGTTTATATAAGTATAAAATAATGTGAAATTTTGCACATTACAGTGTTAATTCTTATTACTATACATGGTGTACATACATACATATAAACATGGTTAGTCAACCGAAAGGAAGTACACACTTACACAGATCCATTTATATGTACGCGACTATGAAATTTTCTTTGTCCCACCCCTTTTGCGATTTTTTGTTGTTGTTTCATTGTAATGACAATGTATGTGCTTTTACAAGTACGCGAATGTGTGTGTATATCCATGGAATATTTAACATACTTGTATACTTTGTAGGTTAGCATGTGGTATAAACACATACTTACCACATTTCAACTGACCATTGTATGTTGAATGCAGCAAATGCAGTGGTTGTAACAGAAATTAATAAATGGGAAGAGTGTCTTTAATGAGATTTTAAAAGACAATACGCTGACAAGTCGTCGTTGTTGTCAGGAGATATTACTATTTTTTGCCGTTTTTTGGCTGCAGATCATGAAAACAATGTAAATTCAGGTCCAAGAAGTACATATCATAAATAATATATTTTCTTTAAAATATTTTAATATCGATTAAAAAACTACATTTTGAAAATAAAGTGTACTGCAATAGTTCTTAGTACTTTGGCTTATTTTAAATAGTCTTCAAATATCAGATCGAAAAGTTTAGAACTATGAACAATTTGGAGCAATATTTGTTCAAAACAACTTAATCCTTAATAGTGAAAAATGAAATTTTAGACACACAAATGGTATTGTAAAATTATTTACAGTGTTAAAAAAAAAATAAAAACATATTTTTACATAAATTTATCTTTATTTTACGTCAACCTCCATACTGTATTAATCAGTTAAAAAAAACTTCTGCTGTAGATTTATTTTTTATGTTGAAATTGTTCTGTCGTTTCTTTGTGTTTCTCCTCTATTTTTGGGAAATCATAACTTCTCCATCTTTTTTTCTCTCGTTGTGAACTTCATTTGCCAAATTTTCTTTTCGATATTAAATTTTTTTCCAATAACAAATTCAATGTGCCAACAACCAAAAGTATAAAAATGGTATAAAAAACCCACCACCACCCTCGCTAATGTGCAAATAAAAATGTTAAAAGGATCCTGTATCACTCAATTATACGCCCTGGTGACCATTTGCCATGTTGTTGGCAAATGTAATACGCAAAGCTTAAATATTAATGCTTCTGTTGTTTGCGTAACTGCTTTTTTATATATTCGTGCTTGTGAAGCTCTTTCTTTGTTTATCATCCTGCTTATGTATGTGTGTGTGTGTGTGAAGGACTGCCATTACCGACTTTTAAATATTACTTTATTCTTATGGCGCGCGAACTTAAGTTGCCATTTTATTTTGTTGACGGCAGTGCAAAGATGAAAACAACAATTTTTTGGTTTTTATGTGGAATTCTTAGTATCTACTCGATTTCCGGCATATTTAAATTTGAGATCGAACTTATCGACGAAATGCCTTATTGCCGGTCATTAAGGAATAATATATTTTTTTTACAAACTTCTCAATATGTTACATTTCACAAAACGCACATATTTTTCTAATATTTACAAAGTATGTATATTCGATACCTTAAAGCTTATATACATTTACATGGTAAAAATAAGAAACTTTACAATAACACGATAATGTAATTTTTTAAGTGTTTCAAATGTGATTAAGTAAAACATATCAATTTATATTTTTTTAAATAGAAATATAATCCTACAAAAATAATTAAAAAAGAAAAAATTTGAAATATGGAATATAAAATGTAATTTAGTGTAACTCAGATTCGTTTTTTACCTATAGCTTTGTCTTTTGAAACGTCGTTTGGTTTAAGCACTTCGAAAACATAAAAATGGAAAAAGTTTATGCGGTTCGTTAAATTTTTAGTGTCATTAAATACTTATTTAAGTATTTTATACATTACCCATTCCCTTCATATATACTTTTTGTTTTTGCTTGATAATACAGTGTCGTGAAACTCAATAGCACTGAATATTTCTGAAATGAATATTTCATCTCTAACTAATTTCAGATATTTGACATTTTATTGATTAAAAAATAAATCTTTTAATGTACTATTTACACAAACAAAAGTATTTTTGTGGAATTTGTACATCATACACTGCTATTTGATTATATGATACTATACAAATATATATATTGTACATGTATATGTAATAGATCTGACTGAGTACATTAACATAAAATAGATGTAGTATCTATTTAACTCCTTGTAGTTAACAAAAAAAGGAATAAATAAATAACTAGGAGTGCAAACTACAGAATGGCCTGGTGACGATATTCCTAATTTGCAATTGTAAACAATTGTCTTTGAGCGGTTTCATTATGTCGTTAGAAAATGGGGTGGCAGTGGTTGGCACTTTATGCAAAGTGTAGCAGTTTGTGTTTCAGCAATTTAAACAGTGTATGTTTTGCCCTTCAACTTTTACTGGGGTTTTTTAGCTTTCTTTTATTTAATATATAATTTGTGTTTGTGTATATATATTGAGAGTATACCACTGTACGTCATATAAATACATAGATTTGATTGAGTAGCCCATGTTTAAAAATTCTTGTTCATATTAAGTTAATTATCAAAAAACACACAATTGAACAAAACGTACAGGTCGCTGGGCATTGACTTTTTTTGAAACAGATCGTTCGTTTCTGTGACAAAAACTTTTCTTTCACTCATTTTTAGAGGTAGATGCAAATATCTGCTGCCTCTCTCTCATTTTACTGAATTAAACAAATCAGTCAATTCGAGGTCCATTAACTATTTTTATGCATCTCTGCAACAAAAAAAAACAATACCAAAATCTAATGGCACGTTTTTGGTGTACAACTTTCGTGAAAAAATCAATAGAAGCTGATTACAACATGCATGAATTTCAGGTTGCCATTAAAAGTATGTATGTGCACGCAAAGAAAAACCATGGTTACGACATGATCACGACGGTCATATTATTTTTTCTAAAACAATATTTGGTTGTCGAAAACAAGTAATAGTTATTTTTGTTTCATTTCATCATATATTTTGTCACGATAATCAAGCATTTGTTTGAATTGTATCATTTAATGATTACTTTTCGTAAAAATTTCAAAATGGTTATCATTTAAAAATAGTATGATATAAAAAAATTAATGCGACAAAAATAACATTATATTCAAAATTATTAAAAATTAAAAAAAAATCATTAAATAATAAGTGAGACAACAGTATGATTACAAAATAATCAAGATATGATTTTTTCTAATAATAATTTGATTTCAATTGTTCTTCTTCTTGCTGAATAAATTTTTGTTATTTTAAAAGTTTGAGATGTCAAAAAAAGGAACAAGAATTTTGAAAAATTAAAGAAAATTTAAAAATAAACGAGAAAATGTAAAAAAATATTGGTATAAAAATTGCAATTAAATTGGTGAGTACAATCAATATGTGTATGTTACAGCAAAAGACAATTATTTGCCGTAAAAAAGCAAAGATTGTCGATATCAATTGTAGTCATATATATGATTATTCAATGATGCTTAAATTAAACATAATAATGATAACTGGTAACCATTATTATTTTAAACATAACCATACAATTCAATCATAGTATGTTGCTCTTCGATTATGGTTACCACAACCATATTTTTTCTTTGCGTGTGTAAGAACAAGTAAGAGTGCTATATTCGGCCGTGCCGAATCTTAAATACCCTTCACAACGTGTTGTCATGCAATAACAATTCTTTGCATCACCATTCATCTTATTATTATGAAAAACGTTCATGCATATATGTTCCAACATCTTTATAATGACTTTATTCGCTTAAAAACATCCCATTGTAAAATTTTAAATTGAGTTTATGTAAGTATGTTTAAAAAAAATTATAAAAAAATACAAATATGAAGAAAAAATAAAAAAAAATTAAAAAAAAAATAAAAAACAAAATTTTTTTGTCTTAACTGGGATTCGAAAATACATTCATCCAGTTTGTATTATTGTATTATTGTATATTTGTCTAGGTTTTTTCATCATATCTCAGTTGTTTATAAAGCAATTTTTCTGAATTTCAATACCGATCTGATCCCGAATATTTCTGATATTTTGGTACCTTGCACTGGTCTTGAAAATGTCTGGGGGGCTTTAAAAAAATTCATACATATGGACAGACTGACAATGCTATTCATAAGGTTCCAGAAAATATATTCTATATGGGGTCAAAAATGAAAATTGTAGAAATTTCACACGTAATAACAAACCTATTATAGCCTTGTGCACCACAAGTAAAGGGTATAACAACGCAATTTCCGTTTGCCAGTATGTTTGTACTTATAATCGAAAAGAATGTTGAACAGAATTTTTATATTTGTTATATAACATAGAGCCGACACATTGCACAGACTTTCTTCCGTCAACTGAAAAAAATTTATGTCTTGATAATGGTTTGGTCAAGGCATTTTTGTCGTTTCGTATTACATTGCACATTTGAATATTTTTTGAACAACCATATAAATTGTTTTTTTTTGTCATTTGTTTGAGCTCATACACAATTTTGTAGACGAATATTTGTCCATGAGATATAAATGAAAAATTTTGTTCCTGAAATTCAGGCGGAACTGGCGTTTAATATGTTATTTGTCTTTGACGTCCGGACACTTGGTTAACTTACAAGAAGTACTTTTATATTGTATTGTCATAATGTCATAATATGTTTGAGTTTTAAAATGATTTAATAATATTTGGTGTGTTCACAAGTAGTCTTAATTGTAGTATTGTCATAATTTTTTAAAAGTATTTATATGAATGAAAAGTTTTTTATTGTTTTTCGTAAAAGTTAAAACTTTTTTAAAATTTAGAATAATTGATATATTATGACAATATGACACCTTTTGAATTCACCAATTATATCGTTTATCATAAAACTGGTAAATGGCTTTAAAATCTTAGAATACATTTTTAACTGGTTATTAGCAGCTGTTTGTCGAATTTGTTTCCTGATTATTCATTACTGCTTTGTGAGAAAGAAATTAATTTTGATTTTGTTAAATTAAGATTTTTTTATTTAACTACACCGGCCGACACAATTTTTGAGTCTGCAGGTCAAATTTTGGTTTCTTTTTTTTGTTACTTATAAGGTGAAAAATCCTGTTTTTGTCAAACTTTTTTTTTAGAAATAAAAGCACACTTTTTAAGTAATTAAATTTTTGAGTATAAAAGAGTGTTAAATTAAATACACTTGAGTAATGAAATCTTTAAGATAGAAAATAAATAAGAAGAATCATTAGAAAAGCCACCTTCTTCTCCTATTAATGGTCAATTGAATTCTGTAATTTTTCCTGTGTCAATTTTACAATGTCGTATTTTTCCTTAAGCAGCAAAGGGAGACTATTTAACTATTTTCTAGAAGAAGAAAAGCATTTAATCTTTTCGAACAGCTATCGATACAAAGCCTTCATCCAGATGTTATTCATGGTATTCCGATTTCTAGAATAAACGTCTTACGTCATTACGAAAACACAATACATCTTCTTTAGTAATAAAACAAACACTCTCTTTGAATAGTTATTTTTATATCACCTTTAAAAAAACTCCACTGTTTCAATCGTAAACTTGCTGCTTTTTTCTTTGGCAGGTCCAGATCTCGAACTAAATCATTTAATTGTGCAACGTTGATAAGATGTGGTTCAATGCCGTGCAATTCTAGTGTGAATTCATGGTAATTTTTTGCAACTGATTCACTGCTTTAAATTCCACAGCTTTCTAAATCTGAACGAGATAGAACGGAACAAATTTTACTATGAGGTCCTGGAGACTACGTTAAGAAAATATTTTTTTTGTAATTTTTACCAGCTCGACGCTTATGGTGGATGAAACTCACATGATCAGTAGGTTCCACATTCTAGATATAAATGTGTTATATTTTTCTTTCAATTAAAACTTTATGCATTCAAAAGGTTTAAGATCATTTATCTTAAAACTTTTAAAAATTGTTCAAGTTACAAACATATTAGGAAGTCAGAAAAATCTTTTGATTTTTAATTTCTTAATCTCTGTAGTGTTTTTGCATTACAGAAATAACAGTATCGGTGGTATGTACCAGAATTGTTGCCAATAGTATAATTTAAAGGTGCTGGTTGAAATTTTGTGGTTGTATTATTAGAATTTTTTAGAAATATCAATGTATAGTTAGCACTAAGAAATTATGATTCTTGAAACATAAACTTTATAACCACAAAAGAAAAATTCTATTGCTAGACCTGAACCAGTCGATTTGTAAAGAATATTATTGCCTGTTTTTTGCGTGAGCAGGTTAAGGCATGCTTCAAAAGCTTTACAAGGCCTTAAATTTGTAACTAAAAAATATTTTTGTTTTTTTTTAATAAATTCGTCACAAGTAAGACAAAGTGAATTATTATTATTATTTATCTTGACGTCATTTTCAAAATCTGTATTGTAAACACCCACTACTCTGCTCAATGCAAAAAATATTTACCTTATGAACTTTTAATACAAGTAGTACCAAATGATGATCGTGAAATATATTTAAATCTTTAAAAATTCTGTTATCGATGTAAAACAGACAAAAACATATCGATGTCAAGCATTAGGACCGATTCATTTAAATAGAAACAATTTTTTTTGTCGATCAGTGTTATTATTGTTATTATTTTCAAAAACTTTAAGAAAAAGTCATGGTAAAAACAAACACAAAATTTGTGTTGCAAACAAATCTTTATGTCTGTAATTATATATGCAAACTTGTTCAGCAAATCGAACTTATTAACAATTAAATATTATAAATGTTAAATTCTTAATTTATGGCCCATAAATAAATAAACGTCAACACTGCATACAAGTAAGAATGTCACCGAAACTCGAAAGTCCAATAATATTAAACACATATTTGAAAGCCTTTCTTTAAAAATGTTGTTGTTTTTTATTTAAGTTTTCAAGTGTGAATATATGAATTAATATGAAGTGTTGTCTGTATCGAATCGAATACACAATTGTCTGTCAATAAATTATATTTTAATTATAACGATTATGTTAATTTTGTTAATAAAAATGCAAAAAACAAAATCAGATACGGAATTTAACTCAAAAATAACAACGTTTGTATTAATAACAATAAAAAGAAACACAGAATAAAAAAATATTTAACAACGACAAGACAATTGTCAACACGAAATTTTTAACAAGGCGTTGAGTATCCCGTCGAGTTTAATTAGTTGAAGAATTCAACTTTATATTCTTATGCATACAGATTTATTTTTAATATCTCAACACACCCTACATTTTTGGTAAAGATATATGCGAGTTTTTGATTTGTCACATGTGTGATGAAAAATTCACTACTTATTTCGGTTAATTTAAAAAGACATAAGATTTGTTTAAACTCAACCTTTATTAAGACATTTAAAAAATGAAATGTTTTTTTAATATTTTAAAATGTTTAGTTTAAAAATTGTGTTATAAATATTACAATATTAGTTGAGCATTTTTATTATTTTTTTTTTTTTTTTTTGAATTTATGACAATACGACATAATGGCATTTCTTGTGGATCCATCAAAGATACATATTAATTTTGAATAAAAAATTCGTTTTCAAAAATGTTTTCGCAATTTAATGGAAAAGTCTTATACATATTTAGCTTAAAATAACTTGACTTATCGACGGCTACTATACGATTTTATTTTTATTAATAAGAATATATTACGCGATTATAGCGTGACCATTTTAAGTGCTAACTATGTCAATAAATTAGCCGTTTTCTTTAAAGAAAAATTTAAAATTTCTTTCTCTTTGCTACGCTCTTTCTATGACTTTGCTTAGTTGTTAATAAATTAACTGAAAAAATAATATGAAACAAAAAGCAAAAATTTATGTAGATAAGTATAAATTTTTAATGAATTTACAAAGTGCTCTAATTGTCGTATCAATTTTTCAAAACTTTAAAAACTGTTGCACCAAATAATTTGTGTAATTCGTACTTTAGATTTCTCGAAAAATAGTCAAATGTTAATTAATTCAAAAACTTTTGTAATTGTTAATAATTATCTTCAATTTTATGATTGTTAACCAGAACAGAATTCAATCGACTTAGTAGTTTCAATATTTGTAAAAAATTTCGTTAGTCAGAAAATTTTTATTATTTAAATGAGACTAAATAAAGCACATCTTTTCTTTTTTTTAGATCCAATCATTAATATTATAAAAGCTTTATTTAATAAAATATTCTGGCTAAAAATCAGGATATTCGGCAAATTAAATTTTACTGCAACCTTTCTTCGTTCGATAATTTCTTAGCATTCTCTATGTGTAAATCATCTTGTTTTGCTAATTTTTTGCAATTTTAATAATTTCAAATATTTATTTTAGGTGTAAAAACGAAATTGGAAATAAATAGAATTCTACCAGCAAATTGACATTAATTTACATAAGGAAGCATATTAAAAAAAAAAAATCTGCATATATGCCAAAATGTTTAAGCTGTTCACTGCAATAATCTTTCAATTTCAATAACTTCGACTACGACTTTTTTAACTTTCAAACTTAATTTTATTTGCATGACCTTTAAACTTATCAATTTATATTTTGTGCAACTCTTAGCACACACAATTTAGGAGTTAATTTTCATAATTGAAATAAGTGAAATATAATTTTCCCCAAAACAAACAACAAACAGCCAATTTACTTTGCAAAAGTTCCTTCTACCAGCCTGGATGTGAAAGTCAATTCAACACCAATTAGGGATGATCAACAGTACCAACAGTGTTGTGTGGTTATGTGTCTATCTAGCTTTGTATAATATTACTTTGTTGGGGGGTCGCTGCCTGGTTGTGTTTAACAACTTTATCTGTGTGTATCTACCTAAATCAGTGGTGGCAATTTTTATAATTTGCCATGATGTAGTACAAGTAGTAGATCATCGTAAATGTGACTAAACAAACAACTAGAAATCCCCAGGAAGAAAAATAGCAACAAAATGAAAAAAAAAGAAAACATTTATAAACAATTTATGATTATGAAAAAGTGTAGATGAAGTGGCGAAAAAAATATTACACATAAAAGGAAGAAAAAAACCTCCCCTGGTATTCAAACATCCTTTATTATTTCCTCCCCCACTAAAAACGCCCTTCTCAACAGACAGTTCAAGTCAAGGTTTCTTTTTTTATATATTTATTTAACAAACAAGTGTAACAAAGTTGTTCAACATCCTGAAATTAACTTCCATTTCCTTAAACAATCAAACAACAGCATACACTTGCACTAATTTACTACCAACACACACTTAGACAAGGGGGAGTGTTGTGTTAAACATGAATTATGAATTGTTATTGAGATTGATGTTGCTTACAAAACTTTAGGAGAGCAGAAACTACGGATGCAGCTTATGATGATATTGTGTTGGTAAAAACATCAATAACTTAGCTAGTAGTAGTGTTTGTGTAATGGGTGTTTTTTTAAGGCATAATATTTAAATTTCTCAATACTGCCTAATATATGCGCCGCTTAGACAGATGTATAGGGCAAATATGATATCTTTTAAATATTTAAAACTAATTTAACGTTAATGTTAATGTTTCATTTCAATTTAAGATACTACCTTGAAAACACCCTTTTATAATAAGACAACATAATAATTTGCTTGTTTGTTTGTTCGACTGTTGTTATTGTACTGCTGATGCTGTAGTCGTATTTTGTAATTTTATTGAAATAACGTTGAGTAATTGGTCTTGTTTCTCTTCCTGCTGTCACATGTTGTACAGTGATGTTGGGTGTGGCAAAAAATGTATTTCGGTTGGAAAATATTGTATTCAACCTTAATGCAAATAAGTTTTTCTTTGATCGCTTTTCCTTTTCTCAACAGTTTGTGAGAGCATAGAAAAAGGATTTTTGTCACAGATACCTATTTCTTTGGGAATTATTATAGTTTTGAAAAAATAATGTTCCAAAAAAGAAGTTCTCTTTGTAGATAACATTTTCTATTATTTGATTCTTTGTTTTCATTTAAAATATTTTATATCCGTTGACAGAATAATTTCTTGTGCCTGAATTTAGATTTCTTGTTTGATTTTTTTTTTAACAAGTCATACATTTTTAATGAAAAAGCCAGAGGTACAATAGATCCGCTACGTTATTTTGTATTTTAAAATAAAATATTTTTAGTTTGTTTTCTACTGTTTGTACCACTGTGCTGGTTATACTATTGTTTGTCTATTTTCATTCTCTATCATATTTCGTAGAGGGTGTTTTTCAAATGCTTCCTTTCCAGCAATATCATACATGTTTGGGTATATGTGTTAGTGGATTATGTATTTTATGCGGTTAATATTTATTGCCAACAATAAGGCGCATATTGACGCAATTTGCCACAAAAACACCACAATCACCAACCACCCCTTTCAGTAGCTACTTTTACTGCTGTGTAAGTGTATTGTAAATGTTGTGCAATTTCAGAATCATTTATTATATCTAGGATTTAAGTATCGTAAGTAATTTGAGTGTGTATTTATGTATCCAGTCGCCATATCTACAGTCATTTCCTTTGCTGTTGTACAAGTGTGAGATTGAACAAAATTACTTTGTTACAAAGCAACCAACAATACAAGTGGTTGTTTGCTAATTTGTCTATAACTTGTATTTGATTTTTATTTGTCATGAGCTTAATTATGCTGTAAAGTCAACATTTTTACATATGCCAACATTTTCATGCAACGACCAGTCTCTGAGTCAAATCGTTATGATCCCAAAGGGGAGAGTTATAACGCTTTTTTATTTGAAAATATCATGATTTTGAGATTATCGTTGAAATATGTTACAATAAAAATTAAGAACTAAGTGATTCAATTAAGCTGTAATTAAGCAATAAAATTGAAAGTATCTGATTTATAAACGAATCGAATAAACAAAATAAAGATTAGAGAAATGCCAGATTTGTGTTTATAACAGTTAGCGTTAAGTCAATAAATTTTTTAATTGGTACTTATGTTATATGAAAATAGTACACTAAATGAAACATTAATTTTTTCAACATATTTTTCCAACCGATCTCATTTCATTTCATTTTATCAAATACTTAATTCTCTTGTTGTTGTATTCCGATATGCTTCTAAAATTTGGTCTTGCTGTATTAGTGAATAAAGCTTTAGTTTTTTGTTTCGACAATAAAATCAATGATAAATGCGTATACAGAAGACTTGACAATGGAAGTTAAAAATGTTTGTTTTTTCGATAACATCGCTTTTGTAGCTTATTGCCACCATCAAAGAGCGTGGACTTGTAATTGTTGTTGCCACTAGAATATATTGGGGCTGTTACTTATACTAAGAGCTCAGATGCAGTTATTGTTGGTGTTGATGACGACTCATTAAAGAACAATAAACATAAAAGTGGACAGCAGGAAATCGTATTGTAAAGAAATCAAAATATTTACAAAAATTTTCAAAGTCAATTCTAATGCAAATGAAATTTAACGATGACATTAGGCCATGACCATGGACCTCCGAAGTTTTAACAGTCAGACAAAAGGAGAATAAAATTTAAAATCCAACAAAGACACAACATATGACACAGAGAATGTGGGATGATCGTCCGTTATGAAAACTCCGTGTGTGTGTGTGTGTGTATGTGTGTGTATGTATGTTTATGTCTAAATAGAAACTTAGTTTAGAGTCATAATAAAAACAGCTAGATGTCAAAGAAGAAAAAAAGAAACTTATAAAAATAGTGAAAAAATAAAAGAGCTGGGGAAAATGAATAACTTCCTTAATAGCTTGTATCTTTTGTTAATAATATTTTGTAACATTATTTACATTCAAATCTAAAATACTAGACATGATAAAACTTTTATGTTGTTAACACACATACATACATATATTCAGAGGTTTATGCAAAGGTTTCATTTCTTCGTTTCCAAATATTAAGTGTGTGACAATACAGACTTGAAAATCATAAATTTCCAGCTTATTACCAAGAACTTGAAGTGGCTTGTTAACAATTTAACACGTCTTAATCGTAAAATTTGTAGTTGGTGGCATGACAACATCACTTCTTAGTCTCAATCTGCAGCCACCCGAGCAAACAAAACACCACCAACACGAGATCAGGCATTTGCATGACTTGGCAAAAATAATAAAAAGAATTGAAATGCCAAAGTGTCATATTTTGAAGGTGTGAATGCAGAAATTAACAAACTATCTATACATACAAATCCTTCGATAAGATTCCCTCTTCCTTGCTCAAAACAGAGAAATCTCTATAAGTTTGTTATTTAACACTATCATTGCAACTGAATGGTTGAATTCTCTTAGTGTCTGTATGCTATTAAAAGCTAAAAAACAAATATCACATTTACTTTAGATTGGCAGTTAATAATGATATTTTTGCATTTGACTTGTGTTGGCCTCGCAAATGTTGCTTTTCGTTTTACTCACACACACACACACACATGCGTCTATAAAAACCTGGTTGAAAAGGAATTCATGTGAGTATTTAACTTTTTGATATTAATGCGTTATTGGGGTCTTCTTTTTGCCAGTTTTATTTTGTACAAAAGCTTAACAAAAGTCTTAAGTCATAAACTTTATGACATTTCGCTTAAAATCTGGTGAGTGTCATCAATAAAACAAATCGATTTGTATATCGATTTGACTCTGGTAATATCTTTGTCTTTATTTTCCATTTTTAGGGGCAATAATTGCAGAAGCGTACCCACAGAAATATTTTATACATATTTACTAAATACAACTATTTATGAACTTATGAACTTTTCCATAAGCGTAGCTTTCGACTAAATCCGTTTGCAAAAAAAAAAAAAATTTTTATCCTGCTTAAGGAAGACGACAGAACTGTGTATTGCAAGCTTCCCCCTTTTCACACTGTCACTGTTTGTAATTTTATTTACTTTTTTGTAATCCGTTGGAGGCTGCTGTTTTCATTGTCACCTCACACAAGCATTCTCCAGCTTCTCTCAAGTATGTATTGTGCGATTATACATTATTTACATTGTTGTTTTTGTAGTTGTTGTTATTGGTTTCTTTATTTTCACTGTAAATTCTTGGAAGTGTTTAATTTTTCTCAATAGAGTCAAACTGTCTGTCCAACACATACCACATTCATTTATATTCTTTAAACCAATTGTCATACCTGAGTACGATAACAACAGAAATAACAAACTCGTAACAGTGGCGTAAAAAAAATAATTTAATCAAAAATTAAGTTCTTTTAAGGTTTAATTTGCGTAACTGAAACAATGTAAGTATACAAATAAACTTGATTACCAAAATAAAAAACGCTTCTTCAATCGCTTACTTAGTGCTTACCTGGTTCAATAGGGGTTTCAAGAAGACATGATTTTTATATGCGATCATCATAATCATGCCTTCTTATTACGCGCTGCTGAAAAAGGTAGCTGCAAGTAAAGGAGAAATATAAAAAAAAAAATAAAAATTGAAATTAATAAGTCTCTCTTTTCTGCTGCTGAAATAATAACAGTACAGAAGACATGCTTTATTGTGCATTAAATGATTCTAACCCACTGTAGATGCATCCCATGCAGTGTGAGGTTTACGACTTATAGCCAAGTTGTCTGATAATTTTCAACATTTAATAGCCATTATAAAACATCACATTTTTCAACACGCATATCTTTGACCAGTCTCATATGAATATTTGATACACAAAATTATTGATACTCGCAAGATATTCAAAATATAATGAAATACATTTGGAATGAAAAAAATAAATAAATAAATTACAAGCTGTGTATAAAAAACACCATGAAGTCTGATAGGAAACTCAAAAGAGTGTAAAATACAAAGTTGACAAACTGTCTGTCTATCTGCGTTAACAGAAATGAGAGAAAAACAAAAACGATTCAACCAAGGCGGTCTAATTTGTTAATACTTCAACAGTGTAGAGATAACTAAAAAATAAGTTTCTTTTCTAGCCGTTAAAGGGCTTTCAACGATTGTCTTTTTTCATTTCTGAAATAAATAGACAATATTTTTTTAAATTCATTTCAAAACACAAACAAAGCAAACTTATTGATCATCAACACTATCAGCTCATCAGGTATTAATTTCCCTTTACGAAGCACACAAAAAACTCTCAATCGATTGTATGGTTTTACAGAGCAGGGGGGCATTGGAAGTACAAATAAAAAGGTAAAATGACACTCTATTCAAAACAGAATAAATAAAAAACATAAATAATATTTTCTCATTATGATTTTTTTTACCTCAAAGATTTTAAATTGTATGAAGGTGTGACTTTTTATTTAATTTTTATTTTTTTATTTAACTCTTATATGGTGTTGTGATGTTAGAGGAAATCGGATATAGATCATTGATGTTGCTGCATCGCCACAAAGCATAAACATAAACACACATAGATATGCATTTGGATAAAGAGTATTTAAAATTACAAAAAACTAAACTAAAAAAATGACAAAGAACCTTGTTAAAAGAGTCAGTAAGTCTAGTGTGATGGTCGTTGGTTTCATTTATATCATACAACTGTGCAGCCAAAATGACTTTATGATAATGCGCTACATTGTGGTAACATAAAAAAAAACATATATGTATATGGTGACGTTTTCACTTTTTTCAAAATTTTCATGGATAAACGTTTGGGTAAAATCATGTAAGCGATTTAGTTCTGATAAAAAATATTTGCTGTAAGAATTCTATATTCTAAATTCACGGCTCACTGAACTGCCACTCCTAAATATTTGCAGGCTGAAGCTTAACGGCATGAAGTTTGTAAATGCTGCTGGGTATAATTTTACTCACTACAAATAATTTTTCTACACTTAAAACTGTGTAAGAATTTTGATTTGTAATTGCAATAAAATTTATTTTACCTAATCTGCTTCCCAGTATTTGATAGGTCCAAGTTTTTTTTTTACAAAATTATATTTTTTAACAATAAATCTAAAATCTTGACAATTTCAATATTATTTAAATTTTTAGCTGAATTTTTTTCAATACTTCTTTAACTAGCGAAGACACTCTTAAGTTTAAAAACCTTAATAAAACTTTTCTCTTTTAGAAAACAAAAAATAAATTGAACAGAACTTTAAAGGAACCTCAAGTTGGAATGTTTAATTTCAACCACCATAGATCTTTTGTGGTGTAGCGTGTGTGAAATTCGTCATTAACTTTTTTGAGTTTTTTTCCTTTTTGTTGTCCTACGCATTTTAGTCATTTATTTATAAGATTTTTCTTTTTATAGTGAAAACTTTTTTATGATTTGTTTGTATGTTTGTTTTTTTCTTTTTCAACAAAAAAATTAAGCAAAGCAGAGACGTAATAATTTTTATCTTTTGTTTTGGTTACTCGTTTTATTTGTTTCTCTGATCTGATGATTATTATGACAGTTTTTATTGTCATTTCCAATAGTTCAAGGATTAAGAGACATAAATTCTCTTCTTTTATTCGTTGTCTGTTTTTTTTTTTTGGTTTGACTGTATATATATATTGTGTGATTTTTCTTTTGTTTTTTTTTTATAGATTTTATCCAAATTTATTTATACTTATCATATTTTTTTATTTTATTCGTTTAGGATTTTAATACAAATTTGTTAAAATGTTGTTATGACTGTTTTCCTCTAATTTTGATATTTATGTTAATAAACCATGAAATTTTGTTTTTTGTTTGTTAACATTGATGATCAAACAAAGAAAAAATTTTGTTTATTATTGCTAATACTTTAAGTAATTACTGTTTATGATCTAAACCCATTTTTACGACTCAATTTGTGTTTTGTCACCAATGAATAACTTTCCAAACAAAACGTTTCTCAAATATCTTTGTTAATTTGCCTACAGATATTGTTGTAACGGGTGTGATGACATGCAGATATTTATAAAATTTAATAATTAACTTCATGCGCACAAATTTAAATAATGAAAGAAAATGAAAAAATATTATTTAAAAAATAAAAAATTAGTAAATACTAACTGATTATTTACTATCCATATCCAATTTGCATTAAACTTTCAGCAGCACAGTAAATTTTAAGATTGAACGCCAATATTTAAAGTTAAACGAAAAGTAAAAGAAATTCTACCAAGCTTCCCTACAAGAACAGTGACAGTCATTTGACCGGTCATATGACTGTCACTGGGATGGATATATCGGTCAAAAGTTTCTATCAAGTTATAAAGGGTAAAATGAAAAAATTGATGGAAACTTTTGTGTACGTGTGATTTTGCATCTCCCTTTAATATATGAGTTATATCGACTATTGAACATATATTTGAACTGCTCACTCCACTGCTGTTTGCTAATCAGCAATGATGTAAATTATCAGTCACACTTAACTAATCACACCTGATATATATAACAGTCATAGTTGACAAATCATACTTGATGAATATACTGGTCAAAGCTGACGGGTATACATCTATATATATAAAAATCAATGTGTGTTTGTATGTTTATATGTTTGTATGTTTGTTTGTGCTTTATAGACGGTTAAACGGCTGGACCGATTTCCTTGAAATTTTCATAGAATCTTTCTGTATGTCTGAAAGGAACTATAGGCTATACTTTGGTTTGAAATTGTAAGTGGGCGGGGTGCCACGCCCTATTAAAGAATAAGTATTAAATATTATATATCACGAAAGTTAATGCAGCTAGAGTCTTCAAATTAAGTACGGTAAGCTTTCACATCCACACAAACATTTTAGTAAAAAATGGGCGGACTTGCAATAGTAGGCGTGGCCACATGAATTAGATACTAAAATTCGTATATTTGGAAAACGATATCGATTAGAGTAGTAAAATTTTGCAAAAGCAACTTTGATATTCAAATAAATATTTATGGAAAAAATGGGTGCATTTACAATAGTGGGCATGGCACCTGCCATATGAATTAAATACTAAAATTTGGGGTGGCGAAGCACCCCAGCTAGTATTTTAATAAAACACAATTTTAGTTTTAACATTAATTATTATATTTTATATTATGTATTAATATTATTTAATCGTCGATGATTCCGGGCGGCTCATTTAAATCCTTGTGCATGATAAAGGCGTCCTTTGTATTACGGCTTGGAGTACTAAAAAATTAAAAATTATGAAAATGTGGATATATATAAATAAATATAATTCTGCTACTTCTTTTAATTACCGTTTACTTCTTGCGTATTTTGTGCAAAGACTCGTCAAAAAATCCCAATTATTGAAAAACTATTTTAAGATATATTTATTATTTTAATGTAAAAAATTTAACACTACTTTACAAAAATTTTTTGTTTTGAACGTCAAGAATTCAACACAGATTAGCTTTCTGCAATTTTTTTTCGGTAACAGCAATTCAATATAAAATTGTTGCAAATATGTTAGTACAAATATTTTGTGTGTGCTAGTTTCAGTCATTCATTTCTTGTAGGGTTGCTGTTCCTGGTTTAATTTATTTGAAACATTCAGTATTCATTTTTAATTTTTTTAAATTTTCTTAAAACTATAAGTAAGAGAATTTTTATAAATTGTACAGCGTTTGAAATTGTTTGCACATTTTAGTTCGAAATTTATTTTAATTAATTTATTCTAATTATAAATCATTCAATGTCACAATAATTTCCAGTTGATATCTTATAAATTTTATCACTTACTTGTCTATTCGTATCATTAATTTAAATCAACGGAATGTTATAATTAAAACATTTATGAAATTAGCAATAAATTTTATAATTTATGCATAGATTTCTATAATGAAGTACAAAAAAAAGTAGCCACAAGTTTTTTAGCCTCAGCGATATATTGTTTTTAAATACAGATCGTGTTAAAAGATTAAGTTTAATTGCAGTTCACAGCTAATCAAGTTTAAACAATAAATTGCATGTTTATCTGTACATGCATAAATGTACATTAGACCGTACCGGAAAAAAAGTTTACCGAAAACATTCAAGAGTATTTTGCAAGACAATTAAAAAAAAAGAAAATGCTTTTTTGCTCACGTTATGTCGTCTTTTAAAAATTCTGTTGTTGCATATGCCACTTCTTCAAAAATTTATTCTACACACATCACATGGTCAATAAATTCAGAGGTGATTTGTGACATTATTGTAATTGATGAGCTGTTAATCGAAACTAGATTAAAGCAAACTGACAGGCTATAGTTTGATTAAAACTGAAAAAGGAAATGCGACTTTGTGAGTGCAGAATTGATTACGATTTTTGGATTAAATTAGACTCGATTTTCATGGAAAAGCCCTTTTTAACATAATGCAAGTGTACAAGTAAATATATATGTAAGTTGATTTTAAATGCAATGGAAATATGTTTAAAAAGTACTATTAAGACTCATTTAACATTTAATTAATTTCAATTATTTTTTTTTATTTAAAAACGTGTGAGTAAAAGCTTTTTAATAGTAATTATTATTTGTGAATAAAAGTCAAACACTTGGACTTTTTTTAGTTGCACAACAAATACTGCAATCAGTTAAATGTTACTTTTACCTTAAAGAAATTAATATATTACCGATTAGCTGATTGCCATTTTAGACAATAAGCCGGAAAGTGAAATATTTGCAGCACAAATGAAGCAATTAAAAATATTCTGAATCTATGTGTTTTTCTCGAAATATTTAAAGAAAATATTAAAAAAATGGGAAACACGGGTATTAGTTTTTATTATTATAGAAATTTGGGTTTTATAGTTTTTTCTTAAAAAACTGGCGTTTGTACGTACCGTACAATTCGGGGTTTTCAGGAGTAATAATGATAAACAATAATAATAACAAACAGAGCTTTTTAATAGATACATACAAAATATAACAATTTAACGAAACTAGTGGAAGACCGCCAAACAATAAAAGAGTATCGAATATCATTTAATACTTTTAATTCATAATATGCATTTACATACATAATTAATATTTCTTCAATTACATATACTTATTTATCTATTTATCTATTTATCTATAATCTATATATATAAAAGTGAAACTCTGTGTGTGTGTGTTAGCTATAGACTCCGAAACTGTAAAACCGATCGGACTCAAACTTTGGCAAGTTGTTGTACACATACCAGGGAGTGTTTATGGGTGGAAAAAAGTGGGCGGGACCACGCCCATAAAAAATTAGTTATCATTTTAAGCTACTTGCACATGACCGATTTTTCTGAAAATTTGCACACATATTGAGCTGTCATGACTTTATAATTTCGTGATTATAAAAGTGATCAGGGCCACGCCCATAAAAAAAGTTATACTTTTGAGGTACTTAAACTTCACCGATTTTTCAAAAACTTTTCACGCACATATTGAAGTCTCATGATTATACAATTTCGTGATTATAAAAGAGGGCAGGGCCACGCCCATAAAAAAAGCTATAATTTCGAGGTACTTGCTCTGGACCGATTTTTGTAGCAACGCCCGCCGGGCTTTTCTAGTATTTAAGCAAAATCTAACATATTTTTTGGTATCGCATTTTTAATGTGACTCAATCGTTACTGTGGAAAGCGGAGATACCACCCATGTTCTACATGAACTAACAACACTACATTGTTTAAGTTTTTTCGCTAAAAACATTTTTGCAATACATTTTTTTGAACTATTTGACTTTCAAATATAATGCCCTAAATACTATTGGATAATGCGAATAACTAGTTACTTTAGCTTAATTTACTTAAGAAATAATAATTTACAATACATATGTCGTAAAAATGCTACGGAAATAAACTACGACATAATATCATCATATTTAGATATAATTAAAAAACTTTTGAAATCCAACACACTTTAATATATTTTTTGTTATTTTTATTTAACCGAAAGCCATGTGGTTAAGTCTTTTTTTCAAAAAACACTTTGCTCTCAAATATAATTATCTTTTATTTTTCAATATATATGCTGGCCATAAAATTAAAGATAGATTTTGATAAGACCATTGCTTGCTAAAGAGTAATTGTAAATCCTAATGTGAACATTAAGCAAAGTGAAATGCCAACTTATAAGTAGTTTTTCTTCCCAAAAATATAAAAATTAAAAAAAAAATCAAATTGAAAAAAACTTAAAGAAAAATCATGCAAATTCAATAAACTTTCAAACAAAATAACAGAACAAATTTTATTTAAAAGTGGTAACAATCACATTTCAGATAAAATTAAAATATAAAATAAATATGATTTGAGAATTTTTTGTTTTTGTTTTACTTAAAGCACCCCACTGGTTTTTTGTTGTTGTTTCACTAGTCAGCCAGTAGCTAGCATTAAAAATTAATTTTCAAAAACAATTACTAATGGCTTGGCCACAAACACTTACATACATATTCAATCAGCTGGTTTTTAGTTTAATGCTCCCTGTTATTTACTTTTGTCTATCAGTTTTTATTTGTTTGCACGAATGTTACTTATTACTCTTTTCTTTTGCCAAAACATGTTTTAAGTTTTATTTAAATCTGTCTGTTAATATTTTATTACAATTGTATAAAATTGAAAAAATTTAGTATTGACGCTTCGTTGATTGTCATTAATTTCAATTAGGTCTTTTAAAAGTAAATAGAAGTATGGATAAAAATGCACCTCATTTCTGCAGTGCACTACATTAACAAATATTTTATTTTAAATTGTTTATCTTTGCACATTATTTGTAGCATTTTTAAGCTCTAAACCATGATCACACTATTTCCCAGTGGAGGAGAAAATGTCTATTAATCCAATAAGTGTAAAGCTTTCAAAAAATAATTTTTTTTAATACAAATTCCAATAAAGTATAGCATAATACCCTGTTCAGACAGATATTTTTAATTGTTTCAATTTAGTGTTGATTGAGCAATTAAAATAAGTGTTCACACATACTCAATTTATCTTACTCCATTAGCATTTGATAGCTGTAAAAATGCGATGTATTTATACCAAATCAAATAATGCCTTCTCTTCAGTGTTTTTTCTGTTGATAAAATATATTTACAATCATATTTATACATATATGTATATACTTATATGTATGTATTTGAATTTATTTAAAAATTTTTTTTTTAAATTTCTTCAAATATTTTAAATTTTTTAAATTTTTATTTTTTGTATATTTATTTGTTTGACATTAGAAATGCCACCTCTTCTTTTCACTAAACATACTTCTCAAGAGTTGTATTTCGAGTTTTAGACAATAAGTGAAACAATTAAGTATATATTGCTCAATTTAAAAATAATTTTAAGTATGGTAAATTGAGCTGAATAAGGCCTTTAATTGAAACTATACAAAATTGTCTAAATCTATTCATAATTGATCAAAGTATACATTTATTGTTCCTTTGAAAATCCGTTAGTCATATATAAATCTCTATAGTGATAATATTTACATAAAATTTTGCTAATATCATAAAACAAATTTATGTTAATTGACTCATAATTTGCCACTGCTTTCATATAGACTCTCTTCTGTAAATCACTTAAATTAATGGCACTTAAAACGTCGCCCTAATAAAATAATTAAAAATGTGTTATACAAAAAAGCTTTTTATAATACGCCCACACAACGCCATTTGACGCTTAAACACTCACTAAAGTAACTTATCGTGCAATTGCGGTGTTGCCAATGGAAATTCTTTGTGGCTCTTCTACTTCTCACCACCTTCTAATTGCTCTAAAAAAAAAAAGAGAGAGAACTTCGTTATACAGGCAATAGTAAATGAAAATATAGACTAGATGGCGATTTCCTTACAAGAATAAAAAAGTAATGTAGACGGTCAGTGCAGTATTCATTGCAAAGTATGTTTTTATACCCGCCACCAAAAAAATGGTGGGGGTATATTCATTTTGTCATTCCGTTTGTAACACATCGAAATATCCATTTTAGACCCCATAAAGTATATATATTCTGAATCGGGGTTTGATTTTATGACGATCTAGCTATGTCCGTCCGTCTGTCCGTCTGTTGAAAGCACGATAGAGGTCGCACCGAAAAAGCTAGGGGGCTCAAATTTTGCCAGAATCTTTCTTACAGACAAGGTTTGTTTGGTATTGAAAATGGGCTAAATCGGAATATTAGGAAGAGAGTTATAGCTCGAAAAGCAAGAGTAGGTCGAAAAAACCGTGTCCTTCGAACATCGAATAAAATGGAATTGTGTCCAAACGCCTTAACGTAGACTCATGAAACTTCGAATATATATTTCCTGGGTAAAGACAATATTTTCCCCCGAAAATTGTCTCAATTTATGCATTAGGAGAGGAGTTATCGATCAAAATGTACGAAAATTTATACCGCACAGTGTATTTTTCGGTATATTTAAAAACAAAAACGTCATAAAAGCAACAAAATTGGATGTACGACGACCTCCCATATAACGTTTGAACTAAAATTCATATAATTTCTCTATTAATAAAGATTTTGGAATAATAAAGGCCTATATCGAAACAACTTAGTTGTACTCATTCGCGAAAATAACTTTGACACGCCTACTATAACGCCCACTTTTCACGTTATCTACCGTTAATGAAATTTAAAAGCTCATAAAACCGCTAAAATTAGAGGTATGATGATAGATTTTGCTACATCTATCCCCCTATGCAATTTCATTACTATGCCAAAAAATTAAGGTGCCACGCTCACTTTTACGCCCACCTCCCATATAACGTTTTACCTAAAATTCATATAATTTCTCTATTAATAAAGATTTTGGAATAATAAAGGACTATATTGAAACACCTAAGTTGTACTCATTAGCAAAAACAACTTTGACACGCCTACTATAACGCCCACTTTCACTTTTGAATTGTGTCCAGACGCATAAACGTAGTCATGAAACTTCGAATATATATTTATCGAGTCAAAAGAATATTTTTCCCTGAAAATCGCTTAAATCTATGAATTAGGAAAAGAGTTATAGATAAAAATGTACGAAAATATATACCGCACAGTGTATATATGTACGATTCTGAAATTTTGCAAACATGGCTTTTTGGTCAAAGTCTTCGTTATAACGGAAAAAAGATGTGCCACGCACACTTTTTTCCTTAAATTTTTATAAAAATATATTAGTCATATATATTAGCATTTATTCATCTTGAACTGCGCCATTTATTGTACTGTAGCTAAATATAAGATATAGATGATAAGATAGATGACTCTACTAGCAACTACTAGATGGCATGCTAACAACTTATGCTTATGTTCTCCTGAAGTTATGCTCTATTAAAAGTGGGAATTTAGGAAAATTTTGACTTAAGTAAAAAAAAATTATCTCTAAACATTATAAACAATTTATTTTCATGTACTAATGACTAACAAATTTTAAAATTATACAAAACTTATTTCGTTTGAAAATCTTTTAAAAGCAAAATGTTATAGAAGTTTAAAAATCAAAATCTTACTAATAAATTTCCCGTTTTAGAAAAATGCAGAGAATGTATATTTTAAATCACCCTGTGGCCCTTAAAATTTAACCTTAAATTCACTTTCTTCCTCTTAAATTCATGTAAATTCTCTATGAATAAAGATTTTGGAATACTAAAGGACTATATTGAATTATCATAGTTATGTTTATTAGCAGAAAATTTATTGACACGCGTATTTTAACGGCCACTTTCATTGAATGACTAAATTTTCGAAAACATTTTACTAGCATACCGAAGTTCTAATGGGTGGTTTAATTTTAAGGGACTATGTTGATTTTGAATAAAATTATTATGAAATTATTATCATTTATTTTTATAATGATAATATTTGTATGATTCAATTATTTATGGAACAAAATATCGGCCCCCAACCTAGGCGGCACACCACGATCCGATAGTCCAAATTTTCAATGACACTGTTGATGCTCGATTGTTGGGCACGATGATGAGTCGAGGTTGCTTGCTCTTTTGCCACGTTATCGTGAAGCAATGTTTCCCATTCAACGAACTAAGATGGCATTCACAGATGTTTTCACATTTCATACAGACCTGCTTTGCAGACATTTAAATATTTTTTACAATTCTCACGATTGTGGACGAATTTGAACGATTATGTTGACCAAAAGAATCACGAAGTGCACAAAATGCATTTTGATTTGAACGCAAATTTTTATAAAAATCTTTAATATATAAAAGCGTTGCTCGATTGCGTATCTTTCCACGGTTCAAATTGAGTTAGTCTGAGATTGAGAAATGTCAAATGAAATACAAGAAAAAAGTTGAAGTTTAGATGTGGTTCACCTTAAACATGGGCCCTTAAAATTTAACCACCCTCTACAAAGAAAGTGATACATATTTTATTATAAAGAAATTATTCTATAGCGATTAACAAAATAATAAATATTGTGCTTTAAATGTACATAAAATTGGTGGTGGGTATAAAAGATTCGGCACAGCCGAATATAGTGCTCTTACTTGTTAAATAAAGACATGTTAATAAAAAATTTTATTTTCAAAAATTATTTTAAGAAACAGTGTGCTTTTTATTCCTTTGCCAGTACTTCAACTCAACAAAAGCAATTTTTATCATTTTATTTACAAGGTAGTTAATTCAAAAATGTTTTTTTTTTTGCAATAAAACAATTGATATGACTTGTTCTTCTTTTAATATCGTTACACAATCATTTTCAATTTAATGTCATTATGTGCAATTTGTCACTAACCAATGTCAATCGTCTGTCTGTCCTTTTATTTAGCTTTGTTTAATAGACTGCCTCAAATATTTGATTTAAACAAAAGTGGGTTTAGTTTATTGGCCATATTTATAGCTGGCCCCTCCACAGTATCAGTTTTCTATTTGTCCTGTGATTTGTTTGTATTGGCCGCATCATTATTTATTCAGTCATTGTGTTCATTTTGCATTTGTTGATGAGTTCGTGACAAAAAGTGTTTAAAAAAGTCAACAGTATTTGTGTGTATTTTTGAGAAAATAAACCCTCTTTCCTTAGGTTTGAGATATGGTTATATTTTTTTTATTATTTCAATCTGTCGTTTTTATTACGTGTGATTTTTTTCGCAAATTGGCCAATTTGTGCGCTGTACAATATATTTATTTATTTATTATTTTTTTTGATCTAAAGTAATTTCGAATTCAATTATTCGCTTCTATTGTTGTTTTAGTTAAATGACAATTTTTAGGATTTTTTGCAAACATATAAAGTTGGTAGCATTTTATATTAAAATTATTTAAATAAAGCATTTATATGCTGGAAACAGGTGCAATTATTTATTTTTTAACATATGATTTTATGTCTTGTAAATAAATTTTACTAATTATTTACACATTTTTTAATTACACCTCTAAAAAACCAGAGTGCCAATATATAGGGTGAAAGCATAGAGGGAGAACACTATAGAAACATTCACAAATCATTAGTATAACATGTGATCACAAGTCACAACTTAACATATCCTTAAAATACTTTTCGTACCATCCAAATTTAGACAAGACAAGAACTCAGATATCAATCACTCGTATTAAGTGAGTTTTATTTTTTGTTTTATAAGAAGTAGAATGAAAACTGTCAAACTCGCAATCACAATCAGCCAAATCAAAAAAACATGACAATTTCTTTCTTTGTGGTTGTTGCTTGTTTCCCTGCATGTCGCTACACATATAAACAAGACATCGTTATTCTACGGGAACCCATCATTCATGATCATTCAACTAAAAAAACTTTATGTTTGTTTGTAATACATAATTAAATGCTTGTCAAATTTGGATCTCATCTATTTTATTCTTTATTCTGTACTTCTTATGCATCTATTACAAAAGCTCCTGACTTATTTTTTTCTATGTTTAGGGATTGTCATTGACACTATGACGGTGACGCTGATGACGTTGCTGCTGGTGCCTGCCTATGAATGACGCCACACGACATCATTTATAGAGGAGCAAATAAACCAAAGCAAGCGACCACACACATTTTGTTTTCGACAAACAACAATTCTTAAGACGATGCCCTAATAATACTTATTTAGTATGGAAATATATATAAATGGCAAGCAAGTCTGCTAGTTAGTAAAATGTTTGATTCATTTGTAATGTCAGGTATATAAAGGTATTAAATTGGAAAACTTAATTTAAATTTCAAATGCAATTCGGTAAAATGAAAACAAGTAATTGTTTGCATTTACCTAATTTTCTAATTTCTACTTATATACTTCTATAATTAAATTTTCGTTTTTTCTTTTTTAATTTAATTGTTTTATGGTTAATACTTTTATTATTTTGCTTAATATAACTTGATTAAAGACTTAACTCTTTTTATTAGCTGGACTTTGGACAAAATAGCTTTAGTCGAGATAACAAGCTCAATTTTTAATATGCGTCTTTAAAACAAAACAAAAACATTCTATTCAATGTCATTGTTCTACTATCACGTAAAAATTAATCAGATTATCCTAAGTTTTATTGTATGTTTTTTTCCTCTTAAAATATTAGAGAGATTGATTTAGAATGTTTTGTTATAAACCACATTTTTATACCCTTCACACAGTGAAAAAGGGTATATATATGTAGGTTTGTCATTCCGTGTGAAATTTCTACAATTTTGATTTCCGACCCCATAAAGTATATATTTTCTGAAAGCTTATGAATTGGGGAGTCGATTAAGCCCTGTCAGTCTGTCCGTCTGTCTGTCTGACCGTCTATCCGTGTGTATGTTGAAATCAACTTTTTGAAGCACCCCGACATAGGTTGGCATTAAAATATCAGAAATATTTGGGAGTAGATCGGTATTGAAAATCAGAAACATCGGTACATAAACAACTGAAATATGAGCAAAAACCCACGACCACCTCGATTTTTTTTCACAAAAACAACATTACAACAACAACATACATACATACAAACGTGTATACTGGTTAGAGAAAACGTGGCATCGAATCCCAGCTGAGCCAAAACAATTTTTTTTTTAATTTTTTTTTTATTAATTTTTTATTTTTTATTTAATATATTATTTATATTTTTATTATTATTTTTTTTGTTTTATATATAATAATTATAATTATATATAATAATTTTTTTTTAAATTTTTTAAAAAATTTTTTTTTTCGTTTTTTTAACATAAATACGTGAATTTATAATTTTACAATGGGATGTTTTTATATATGTATGTACGTATTTCATATGGGATGAATGGTGACACAAACTACTGTTATTTCATGACTACACGTTGTGAAGGTTATATAAGATTCGGCACGGCCGAATATAGCGCTCTTACTTGTTTTATATGTGAGATTTTTCTTATTTTTTTTTTTTTTTGTTGGCACATCATTCATGATGAGTATCTTGCAGTAGACTCTATGACTACATAGTCTTACAATACTTGATCATGTTAGAATTTAACATCATCATCATGTAGTCGCAGTTAACTTGTTAGTTGGCCACTACAACAAATCGTGTCAATAAAATTTGCTGTGCTTGCATTTAAACATAGAGAGAGAAAAATATTTGATCAGTATAAACATGATTTGTATTATCTCTGATCGTTGGAATACAGTGACAATTTTAAAGCATTAGACTTTAAAATAGTTCAACGTGAGTTGGTTATTAAACGTTGTAAAAACACAAAATAGCACGAGTTATAAAACGTAGAAAAAATATGTCTGCTAAAATGTAACAAATGTTAGTTGAATAAGTTTAAAATGAACTCAATTTCGCTATCGAAAATAAAATGTAAATATGTACGTATTTGTGTTAGAGCTGTCAAGTGATATTCAAAAAAATATTATTATTCGAATAATTTTATAAAAAATTACATAATTTAAAACTTAAAGCTTCAAGATATAAAAAATAATTAATGCACATGTGCAATATACAAGATCATTTTTGTTTGACATATTTTAAGAATGGTTCAGAATATTTAATTTATAAATTTTTTTTTTTAAATAATTAAGATATGTTCCTAATAATTCTTTTTTATTTACGAATGTATGAGTTTTTGCAAATTCAAGGTTTTGAATACTTATATTTAATATAATTTCAATTTCAAAAATGTTCGCCTATATTTGCGAATAATTCAATAATTATTCTTATATCTCTCACCTCATTACAACGATCACTTATGTGAATGATGACGCCATCCAGTTGATGCGAGTTAAGTGTGTAAAATAAGATCGATTTTTTTTAGTTCTGCTACTCATTTACTTGCTAGTGAATAGTGTATGTTTGTGGTAATGTGTCAACATTAACAATGTAAAATGTCAGATTTGACATTTTGTGGTTACAAGGCAATATGTAACTAAATTCTGTTTTAGTTTGTATGCACGAAACATGCATGCCATCTCAGTTGATTAGAATGATACACGACAGAAACAAGATGATTTTGTCATGCTTCTTGTATTCAGTTTATTTGTAATGTCTGTCTCTCTGCTTGTTTATATGCCTGTCTGTACGTTTGTTGTAAAATATATGCACAGGATTAAAGACAGCTGTCACATAAAATAAAAATTTACCTTAAAATAATTGGTAATTATCGCAAAAAATAAATATAAATAAAAAAAAAAATTTGTATGTAATAAACAATGTATAATATTGTTTTGTGTAAGTAAAATATTCTAAATCGGTTTGTTTTATTTTAGTCACATGGGTGGTCGAAAAAGCTTTTTAGTCAGAAGTATGTAAAGCATATGCATATATAGACTCAGCATATATCTTGCAACGTTATGTTAATGCTTTGAAATTCCCTAACATAATCTCATTGCAAAAATTTTTTCTAATTATTTAAAAATTACTAGTTTACTTTAAATAGCTTTAAACTTTCTTTCACTTTGTGCTAGATAGGAATCTGTAAGTGCATATAAAAATGGGACAACTGTAATAGCATATTTATGGAATATACCAATGTAATATTTTTTATATAACATAGCACATCCTTTAGGCCATTAACCAACCAGTAGGTCCTCTTTATTATTTACAGTCGCATGCAACAAAATAAATAAGCTATTTACGCAAAAAACAAAAACAAAAAAATATAAAATAATTTAAAATAATATCACTTACAAATAGAAACGTTAAATTATATTTACAATATGCGTGACTACGTTTAGCTTTCGTTATATTTTGCCATAAAAATCGAGTCAATATCGAACCCATTTCATTTATATTTTTTTATTTTTTAAAGTTCTAATTAATTGCGGCATGTGTCCCGCCTTGGGGGTTACACACAATTATACTAAGTATTACAGCTTGTTTATTTAAGCTGCTGCTTAGCAGAACAAAAAAATAATAAAATTAAGTTTTATTTAAGAAAAAATAAACTAAAATATTTTTTGAAATAATTGTTAATGGTTTAAAAGTTGTAATGAGTGCCATGACTGTTAAAACACAACAGATGCATTTATGTAAATCGTATACAGAAACGAATAGTAAAAGAGAAAAGCTATTAATAAATAACTTGTTTGCAAACGTCAAGCAACTGTCATTGTTTCTTTTTTCAACAGTTTTAGTATACAAGTATAAGTAATAAAATTAAAAAAACACACACACACACGTAAATACATACATATGTATGTATATTCCGACTACACAGAAAATTATTATAAAAAAAAATAAATTAAAATAATTATCGTATTGTTGCGGACCAATATTTGCGTAGAAAAATATTAAGAAATGTCTGAATATCACGTGACGCCGCATTCTATGACACGAAATTGTACCCTTCACCTTTGGTGCAAATAGTATGTATAGCTCTGTCATTCCTAGGATAATTTATGGACACGTTTGTAAATAAATGTGATTTGCCGTTAGCGCTATTCGTAAAAGATTTCGGACTAATCGGCAAAAATAATTTCCGAAAATAAGATTTTTTTTCGAAATATATTAAGTTTCTCAAGCTCATAAATTTTTGAACACGCCAGTGACATCAATTTACAAGACCTACAAATTATTGCCATGAAAAAGTTTTTCAGCTTCTTGACAACTGAAAGGACTTGACTAGCAGAATGTAAAACATTTAAAAATTTTTTAATCCATAATGGCCGCCACTACAAAATGCTGATAATAAATTTATATATGTTTATAATCTAATAAATACCATAATATGCTTGACCAGTAGAATACATGATTATTTTGATTTAATTTTTAAATTTTTACGTATGCGAATGCAAATATTCAGTAAAAAATTAAGCTCAGGATGTATTGCATCTATTAACTTGCTAATTTAGCTAATTGCAATAAAATTTAATGGTTATTTTACAGATGTAGTATAGATATCTGTCACATAAGCCTTGAATAAACCTGAAATATTTTTTTATGAATGCGGCAGCTAGTCTTTAAATTAAAACGACTTGTTTAATTGTCAAGATGTGAAAGACTTAATTATCTTTGATTTTTATTACACAAATTCTTATTTCTAACTGGCGATGCCAGACAGTTAAAATATCTACTGGTGTTGTTCCTAACAAATGGTAGAGTTTAATATATGTTAGTAGGGTGCTAAATTATATACACCCAATAGGTGGCATTTGTTTTTTTTTTGTAGTTTTTGCTTTGTAAGAAAATATTTTTTATAAGAAATTTATATTTACATTTATTTATCTAATGTTATTTACGTTATGAATTCTTTTGTGCGTTGATCTTCGATATAAATAAATAGTCGAATAAATATAACCGTTACATTACTGTCTCGTTAGATTATCTGTCAGTTTAAATTGGATATCTGCAAAGTGGCTGTATCAAAATCAACATTTCCTTAACACTCGATGTAGGGTGTTTTTTTTATTTAAACTTTTAACCATTTTAAATACCACTTATACATATATACTCAGTTTTATGACTTGCTTGTGTACGTTACCATTAATTCTTGGTAATATTTTTAATAATGTTGTTTTTGTTATCGAATTAAATAACGTAAACATTTCTTTTATTAATTAAAATTAGCTATTAATCAACAATCTGTTCTAAAATTGGCGGATGTTGATGATGTCTGAGACGAGATAAATTAAGGTGAGTTGATATCAGTTGAGTGATTGTGCTGCTGGAGCTGACAAACTGACTATGTAAATGCGTGTGAGTAGGTGAAGCTGAATAGTATTGTAAGAGGTGGCCAGTGGTCGGACATGTAGTAACTGACTGCTTGAACAGTGTTGAAATATTGACTCTGCAGGTGATTTCATGTGAAAAGAAAAAGTCTAGCTGAAGTATGCCTGGTGAGCATTTTATAAAAAAAAGGTGAACAAACTGTTTAAAGAAACGGATGCATTAATAAATTAAAATTTTTATTTATTTATAAAATCTGAAAACAAACGAAGATAATTGATTATTAGTAAAGATAAAGTAACAAATCATCAACATTTTTTTCTTCGATAAAATATTGTTAAATGAGTTAAATAAGATACATTATCGGAAATAAAGATATCGCTTAAAGGTGCCTTTTTTATAAAATATATTTTGTGTTTAAAACTTTCTTTCATTACGTCACAAAACATTAGCAAATATGTATATAGTAATTTGTCTTCCTACTTCTAAATAAATAAAAAAAAAAATATATAAAATGTCGTGCTATTTTAATATTTAACATTTATCCATTTTGTTTAATTTTATACTCCTAACAACTTTACTGATTTGAGTTTTTCCCATCGATAAACTCTTTAAATAACTCTTTTCTATTCCAAATTCAACAAACTAGACGACAACACATCAATTTCCGTGTAATGGCAAAGCTGTCTAAGCAGCTTTTAAAATAATTTTAAAAAAATAACCACCCTGAGTGTTTGGAAATAAATCTTTTTACTCCGAATGGAAAAACAAAAAATTGAATTTCTTTCAACATCAACTCAACTCAAGTAAATATATGACCATGTATTTTGTCGTGCTGGCTACTGATCTTAATTTCTCTTCTAATTCGTAGATATATAATTTTTAGTAAACACTGAAACTCCTAGCTGTATGGTAGACTGGTAGACACATACATACATACAGACAAAAACTGACGCACATAATAAATTAGAAGTCAAGTTTATTTATGATTCTTATTCAAGTCACTGAGTTTTTGTGTTCAATGATTTTTTTTTTTTTATTTTATAAGAAGTGGCTGTGTATCTATATGGGTGTCTTTCTGAACATTTCGTCTGGTCTTAAATTGTTGTTGAATGCTTGAATGCATTTTGCATGAAAATCTTGTTTTGTTAATAACGCTCTATGATTAAGTTTGTTGTAGTGTTGCACCATCAACAGCAAGCAACATACCACCATGAAGGTTGCTGCAATACGAAATTATTAAAGGAATTGCTGTTACAGCTGCATCGTTGAGGCTTAACACAATAACACAAAAAGGTTGGCAAGAATAAACGTTTATATTCACATCTCGACGAAAGCTTTAGTTCATTTTAAACTTTTAAAGGTAATTTGAAACAGTTTTTTTTTTTAAGTGTTATGGCGTCAAAAATATACTAAACATTTAAACGGACAAATAAAGTTGTTAGGAAGTCATCTGTTTCCTTTTTAGGTGGCTCACTCTTTCTTGATAGTAACAATTATAAATCTGATGATGATATGTATGTATACTGTAGCCAACAAGTACTGCGAAAAAAACGTGCTTAACATATTAGTAAATCTATAAGCACAAATTTGCAACAATACTAATTCTTAAAAAAAAAATTATACAAATGGAGCCATAACTGGGATTAAAAAAAAAATAAAAAATAAAAAGGAAAATGCAAAAGTGTTATCTTAAACTGATTAAATCATTTGTTAATTTGACACTGTGTACTTGTTATTCCTTCAAAAACTCTCAAAGGGATTAAATCACTAAAAATTCTTTTAACTAAAAGTTACATTAGGAAACGGTTTCTGTATTTAAAGCCAATGTTTTCGCACACGCTAATCCTTATAATCGCTCTGCAAATTAAAATAGAATTTTGACAGTATAAATTTTGGTGGTGATTGAGGTGGTTTTTATGGTGATACAAATTATTCGTATCTAACTAAAGTAGTTGTTAAAGCAATGTTTTCTGATTGCTTGCCAATATATATTAACTTTAATTTTGGCAAGAACTTTTCAAAAACAAAATTCTAAAAAACATAAATAAAATGACAAAATCTAAAAAAAAAAATTTTTTATATTTAAAAAGATCTGTCTCTTAAGACGCAGAAAAAAATATATGTAAATTTAGTCTCACAGTGGTAACTCTAACTGTGTGACCCTGGGAATATTATTACTTTGTTTTTCAAATACCAACTGCCTCCCAATTATCTCGTAAAGTTCAAGAGTTAAATTCATAACGTCATATGTCACAAACACATTAAATGTCATTCATTCGTCATTAAACAATAACATTAACACGTTTAATTTGTTACGTTGGTGCTACAGATCGTTTGCAATGGTTCAACAGTTTTCAATATATATTCAACAAAATTAACCAGCAAGCAATAAAACACACGAAATAAAGCAAATATGTATACATACACATATGTAATTCTAATTAAAAAAAGGGTTAAACACAATAAAATAAGAAAGACGACAGCAATAACAATAACAAAAAAATTAAAAACAAATTAAGCGTCAAAGTGTTTGATGTTAAATTGACAATATTAGCGGCATAAATATCACACAAAAACATACATACATACATAGAAGGAATGCGCTAAATAATTTTAATACTCATACGATGACTGACTGACCTTTAGCCAAATATACATATTAAACTGGTAATGATGACCTTTGTTGTTGGGAATACTGTTTAGTTGATTGAACACCAGCAATGAACAATGGAAAGGTGCGTCTGACTGACAAATAAAAAACGAAATTAAAACATATTGAATACAATAAACAATAGACATTAAATGACAGTAACTGACACAGTAGTGCAGCGTAGTCTTGTTCATACTGAGCAGTACATTTTATGGTTAATGATGCGAACAACATAATAAACTAAACTTTTTCAAAGCATCAACATTATTGACGACTGGCGTCATCGGGTAAGAGCCCAGAGTGCGCTTAACATTTTTATAGTTTGTGTAGTAAGTGTAAACGCCCCCCAATAACGAGAATAGTATGCACAGTTGTGCACGGCCAAACCCTTTTTTCAACTTTATATCGATGTTGCAAAGTCTATCAATTTCACTAACTTAACTGGATACAACTCTTTGCCTTTTTTCGATTATTTCTTTTTTTTTTGTCATGTGTGCCCCAAAGTGTTTTATTGTTTGTGCAACTTTTATTTCTCTTTATTATTATTTTTTTTTTTTTAATGTTTATTAAAGTGTTGAAATCGTCACAGATGTGAACAATGATATTATTATTGTTATCAAACTATAGAACGTACTACTAGTACTATTCCAACTACTGCTTATCTAGTTTGGGTGTATGTATTTTGAAATTTGTCATCAATATCCGTTTGATGATTTTATTCTACAAACTAACTGGCCGTAACAAAAGTGTGAATTACATTGACACTTTTGTTTATTTTGTTCTGCTTAGACAGACTGACAAGCGTATTTAGCGCAAAAATAGTATAATTTCTTGTTTCTCTGCTTTTCTTCAAAAATCTTATACAAAAAGCACTGGTCACTTGCATGCATTTTCTCAAGGATATGAATTCCAACTTCTTTTTAAGTATTTTGTTTTGTTATAAGTTTTTGGTGACAGAAAAATTGACATTTGAATTATGTTGTTGATTTTCTGCTTCATTCAATACTGCTTGCGTTCACACTTGCATGAACACAATCTCACATAAATAAGATGCTTATTGTTCGACGTAAATTGGTGTACAGTTACCCATCTGTTTTGGTAATCTGTTGCTTTAACCAGAACTTCATTAACGAGGGTCGTTATTTAATTCTGTAGACTGGCGACAAAATTACTTAAAAAGAGTTCAAGATATTTAAAATAACAGAAAAACTAACAAAATATCAACATTGTTAATAAACGTCCATTAGTATAAAGGAAGCGTCTTAATATTGTACCTTTAAAAACTCAAATATGGACTGAACTGCTTTATCACCAGCTTAAAGATGAAACTCTATTTATAAAATTTTGAATATTTAAAGAATAGAATAAAATGTACTAAAAAAGTAATTAAAGGACTTATAAAAAGATTGCTGAATTTGTGAATATTTAAATATTTATTATAATGTGAGTTTAGGTGTTTAAAATGATTAAATGTCTTATGTGGAGTTTTTAGAATCCAAGCGAACGCATTGAATGGAAGTTTTGCATGTAATTTTTTTTTGTTACAATTACAAAACACATGTAAAATTTGCACTCAAAGCAATTGCTTGGATTCAAGAAAGAAAAAATTAGTATTTTCTAATTTATAATCTTGGCAAAGACACAAATATTATTGTTGTTTTAAAACTAATCGCAGCTCTTTCTGAAATCATAGCCCATTGTTATTTCTATTTAGTCTATAATTTATTTAATATAAGATTAGATAACAGCTTCAAACAGCCCTCGGTAAGAAGATTTTTTCTTAAGGCTTTTTGTAATGCTTATATTTCGCTCGAGAGTGTTAAATAACTTGAGTGACATTGACAGTTGACTGTCAATCGTCAATCTGTAAGTGCGTGTCTGAGAGAGTATAAATAAATCTATTATAAATGTATTTGTTTACAAACGATTGCGTCATTACAACTAAATAAAAATGTTTTGATCCTTATGTAAATCTATCAATTAGTTAAGATTATAGAGGAGTGATAATGTATTCTATGATAAAAATATCAACTTTTATTTAAGCCGCTTAATTATTTTTGATTTCTTTAATCTAAAATTAAGTACTTGCTGATGGAATGTGTAAACTTTTTAAAATTGTTAAAAAAGAAAACGATAGAATTCACAACACCAACCTAAATTTCCCATTATCTAACCTCCACTTAGATTTGTTTCAAAATTTCTCACACTCCTTATTGTTGTGTTAAAGATTTTAAAAACATTTATCATTTTGCGTAAAATTGGTATTTTGTTATTTTCTTTTTCTTTATATTCTTGTATACAATAATTTTTGTTTGTGCCTGAAACCTTAGCACAGGTGATTGATGATGAACTCTTTTGGTTTTGTTAATACCGGAATTACACTGGCCGTAGTTTGACTTTTTGATTTTCAAAAATCCAAAAATATTAGCTGATAACTTTCGAAACTCCACCCTGAAAGGGGTGTCATTTTAAGGGAGTAGCCGTAGCTTAAACATTTTGCCGACTTTTAATTTTGATTTAACTAAAATAAAACAAAAGCCGCCTATTGCCTTTTATAATGCTCATGTGCATTTTCATATACAAATGTATACTTTTTTACCCACAAGACATTGTGTGTAATTAACGCAGAAAACTTAATTACAGAGATACACTAACACACGTTCCCTACGAGTACAAAAATTGAATGAAACCACAAGAGAAACCTTAAGGAATCCAAGAAAAAAAGAGAAACAAAATTTTAGAGAATTACAGTCGGTCAAGTCCGAATATATTATACCCTCTATTAAAACGCATAGGATCAAAAAATAAATGCTCTTATTATCAATTTGTTGTCGGTGATATGTGAATGAATAAAATTCTTCTTTGGCTCAAATATTTTTTTACAATAAGTTTAATTTTCACTTAATTTTGCTTTGAAAAGTAAAACAAAAATCAAATGGCTTGTGGAATAATGTATCGATTGGCCTCACTGTAGAATCTTAAACACATAGACGACAGCAAGCAACCGACAACAATCAGTCAAGAATAAAATGAACACGTTTATGCGTTTATATTTATAAGACAATTATTTTGAAGCCATCACATCTATGCGATCACCGTTGTTTCTGTGGTTAATTTTCTTTTTTGTAGGCGATTAGACGCAATATAATGAAATAAATGAAGGCTTAAAAATGTGTTATTTTATTTAACATAAAAGAAAATCACAAAGTAAAAATATGTTATAAGCATTATCAATATAGAAGTGTTAAAGAAATAAGTTTTTTTTTATGTTTACATGATATAAGTATATTCTAAATAAGCAATTTTATTATATAAAAGTGATATATTTAAAATTGAGCTTCATATCAGCTGCTTACTATCTTGCTGTTGTTTAAAAAAAAAAATTGAGTATATGGATATACGGTGACGACTTTAGCTAACAATATTTGTATTCGTATGATCGGTAGCATGATGTCTTCTATGTGTTTACTTTATAAGATTTATTGGGCGTTAAAACTTCAGCACAAAAGCATTGTACTCTCTCAATTGCGATGCATAATATAAAATGTTTAGGCAATATCATTATTATACAGTCGATGATTATCTAAAAACGTAAATGATATCTTCTGTATATGTTTTAAGTAAATGGTAACCAGAGTTAACATTGAAACCGAATAATAAAATAGTTATTATTTTTAATTCTGCAAACGAGATTTTGTTTCTTAACCTACTAAAAATTACTTAATTACAAAAAAGCGCTGCTTACTTATCAGTTTCCAAGAGCGCTTGCAGGAAGCATGACTGTGCAATGTCCCACTTCATGGGGATATATTTTGCAAATAATAAATAAGCACTAATTTCTTTCCTACAAGGATCAGCTTAATTATGCCTTCCTCTTACGCACCGCTGATAAATGAAGTAGTAGTTATAGGAGATGTATTTATAACAAAAAATACAATTGAAATAAACACTTCACAATTTTATTACTTTTGAAATGATTAGCAATAGCATAGACATGTTTTTTTGCATTTTCTTATGAAAAAAAATCTACAATTTCTACGTATGCAACACGGTAAGTGAACAAAGTTGGCACTGCATACAAAATTAACAAACAAATAATTTTATGTATTAACAATTGCAACAATATTGCAAGGTGTATGTCAAAATTTTATTGCAAGCACAACAATTATAGTATTTAACGGCATTAGGCATTCCTTAATAATTTCTTTTGTAATTTGAGGAGAGCTTGAACCACTTTGTTTAACAAAAGACCTCACACTTGAAGTCATGCTATTTAATTAACAAAAGCTTTTTAAAACACAAATGAATGACGTTATGTTCTACAAACATTAGTTCAAACTTTAAGTTTTTTTATATGGTTGAAACTCTTTTACAGTTTTTTATTTGTGATAATCAAATAAACTTGAATACCTTTATGCTTAGATGTATGTATGTATATACAAAAAGTATGTATATCTAAATTTATGTACATGCATACATATGTATGTATAGATAAACACATTTTCGAAAGCAACGATTGTAGTAATTATTGATACACAAGTAAATCATTACATTGTGATGTCGTGTCAAATTCACAGCATGACACAACTCATACTCACACATTCATATATATTTACCACTCACACCTCTAAGACAGTGTCAGTTGATGCCAGCCAGATATTGGTTTTATGAGCTTGATTAATCGTAGAGCTGCTGTTTTTTTTTCATTCCAGCATCTCTTTTTGCTGGCTTAGCTTATTCCTTGTTTGTTAGGTGTACACTCTTATTGCGTTAAATAGATGAAGTATCTTGTGGCGCTGTCTACCATCTTTGTAACTTATTGTATGTAAGGATATGCAAAATTTGCCAACTTGCTTGTTGTTTGTTTATTTCTTTGAATTTTACTCAACTTCAAATTGCACAAAAGTGTCGTTGGTTTTTGTCGAGAGTTAAAGTCACGAATTTCAGCATACATTTTATTAATTAGTTGTCATGGTATACACTTTTATTATAAACGTATGTATGTATGTATGTATGTATGTATATGAGGATTGAGATGCGCGTGTCATTATCACGCAATGCAACAACATTTCTTCTATAGGACCCCCATGTGAGGAGATGGTGTGCAAATGTATGCAATATTCGCTAAGAAATAATAAAATAACTGAGGACATATCGATATGCGTGAATATAATAAGGCGTGAAAACCAAAGTCAAGAACATCGCACCTTAAAACTGTTCTTTTTATCAAGCAAACAAGTAATGCAGATATTCCTAAGCCAACTTTCGTGTGTTTGAAAAAGAACGCTTTAAAGGTTCAACATTTTTAAGGACATATTCTAGTTTATCATTTAAAAGGTGAATTTAAAATTGAACAAATATTAATTGATAATTTGTTTACTTGCACTCAAAAAGTATATTTTTGATAGACACTTTAATGAATGTATCAATATAAATCACTTTATCAACTGATTTATTTCTCACACCTACAACAAATTAAATAGAAACAACATTAACTTACCACTTCCGCTTTTAACAACTTGCAGTATCCTGACGACGTTTACCACCCCGCAATTTCAATCTCTGTATTAGAAGCCCTTAAAAGCAAATTTTATTTCACTCTCTTTCCATACGTTCTCAGCACATAAGTATATTCGAAACGAGATAGTATTTAAACAAAACGAGTAACCAGAAAATTTCGATTTTACGGCGATTATCATTGAGTTGTGATTTATTAAGCGGAACAATTTGTCAGTAGCTAAAGCGAAGAATGATAAAAGTAGAAAAAAAAAAGAAAAACTCGTGATTGCCACAAGGCATAGAAAGAAAGATGTAACACTTTGTGTACATTTTATTGTTTATTAAATTTAGTATAAAAAGGGGTTGTTAGTGATTTAACGACTTGAAAATTTTGCGATGATTTGTAAGTTTTTTTACACACCCAAGAACCTTGCTGAATCAAAAGTCAATTTTATTAGGGCGTTTCTTTTTTTAAGAAAAATGTTTAGCACAAAATCTTATAATTTTCTAATTTATTAAATTTCCTTTGTGATAAAATAAAAAAAAATACTCCTTTTAGACTGTCAGGATATATTTGCAGAGACAAAATTATTTAATTCGAAATATGTACATTCTAACATCAGAGAGCTAAATATTAAAAAACAATATCGGTAAATTTCAGACAATTTTTAATGTCTTCTTCAGATACCAGGTTGAGAAAAGTAACTGTTTTAATTTCTAAAGTATAAAAGTGCAAAAAAATTCAGATCAGTTTTTAAATTTTATAACCCTACAAATATATACGTTTAAAGAAAAAAATATTACCCTAATAAGACCACAATAACTTTAAAGCACTTCTACTGTGTAAAAAAACGCCACCACTTTTAGGGCAATATGGTATACTTTTTAGTGTAAAAGGAAAAGTTGAAAAAAATTGCGTATTATATCAATATATTAGACATTATCTCTGGTCTCATTATCATTTGTGAACGTTGCACGGATTGTCACAAACCACCACCTATCAGCATCTACGTAAATTAGAAACGGTAAAGTGTTAAATTTAGACATGTTTTTTCTCTGCACTCGTCATACTTGCTAAAGTGTACTTTAGACATTTAGACAATAATGTTAACAATGTTGCCGATAATCATAATCATGTTGCACCATTTCTTCCCTTATAACGAGATGATAAGGTTGAAGCAAACTTTGCAGTATGCAACCATAACTACGTACGTATATGTAGTTGCTAAAAATTTATTGCGCTTAGGGTAAGTAAAATCGGATCATTTTTGTGTGACTCTCGTATTTGCTAAGAATTTTGAAATGAAATTAGTTATGCCGGAGCTATTTGTTAGAATTGAATTAGTAATGCAAAGTTTTGTATTGACAACAATTTTTTAGTTATGCCTTGTTAAAAAAATACGAACGTGGGAATTAAAAAGATTTTAAATTAATTTAAATTGAATTGAGAAACAAAACTTAATGAAATGAACTGTTAAATTTGTCATGAATTTAAAACGAATTTATTTTTCTCAGGGTAAGGATGAGAAAAAACTTAAATTAAATCTCGAAGTCAACTTTGACATTTGGACACCTTTTCAGTTTTTTGAGTGAAAAGACCGTCTTGAAATTAAATCGGCAATTAAACACCAATTCAGCATCCAGTCAATAGAATGATATTTGCACGAGTAATAATTTCACTTATAACTGGTGTGTTCACAGTCCTAATATTAAAATTTTCTAAATATTGTAAAACGAATGAAAAGTATTGTATTGTTTAGTGTAACATTTTTAAAAATTATTACACCTTGTGAATTCACCAAATATATTTTCATATTTTTTTTACTTTGAAGGTTATCATAAATAAATATGCGTGTATAAATTATTTGCCAATTAAATAGGCTGACACATCACAGTCAAATCAGAGATGATATTTTTCCTTTTTATGAATTTATCCCTCAAAGTCATACCTTAATACGCAACTTCCCCTAAAGATCAAAATCTGTACTTGATATCAAGGTACTGGAACGTAAGAAATGTCGTTTCCATCATGTCAACGTGACAGCTAGCTTAACAACAATTACAATTGCTGTTAGTGGTGTAACAAAAACACAAAGAAGCAGTTACATTTAATTTCGTAAAGAGAGCTAGATAGCTCTTTGTAGTAGATGACAGAGTGTTAAACAATAGCAGCTAATGGAGAAGACCTTAATTGAAGTTAGACAGAATGTTTATTGGAACGCAAAACAAACAAAAAAGCATAAAATTATGTACGACCAGCATCAAATACATACATAAATACATACAATCAAGCCAAAACTGTCAAAATTGACATGACAGTTTTCTTTGTTAAAAGTCCGATATGAAACCAGAAACAATGGCAAAACAACGTTTTAATTGTACAAATATATATTTGATAAGTATTTGTCTTAATATGTACATACATACATATGTATGTGTATGATATATAATACTTATGTATGTACATGTGTATAATGAAAAAAGTTAAAAAGAGATTCCTTGCCGTTGACACTTGACATGCATATGAAAATTGTGACACGTCATCGCTTAGTTTGCTTGTTTCGTTATGTTTTTCAGAAGATTAGCTGGTTACAGAAATAAGTACATGTTCATGAATTTTACGGTGCATATGGAAAAGAAGGAGAAAATGTGTCAAAACTTTGTAATGCCTTCAAGTCTTTAATAAATCTTATACATATTTAGATACACATACATATAGAATGTTTGCATATGTATGTTTAACTGTAAAATATTTATGATTGACACTAAAAGTCAGTATGTATGTATGTAGTTTAAATTCAGCTTTGATGTCGATTGTAACTTCAAAAGATTGTGGTTGACCAATCATATGATTTCCTCATTGTCGGTCTTTTTTAAACCAATTGATTTATTGCCAAGACTTTAGCTCGATAAGTGGTATGTATATGACTTTTATCTGATTAAAAAAATTTTCAATATTTTATTAACATATTGTTGACTAAATAAATGTCAACAATTTCTTGGGAGAAATTCAAAAATGCTTGTTCGAGAAATGCCGAAAATATTTGTATAGTTATGAATAAGTTAATAACATACACGGGTACATCTGAGACAAGAAAAATCTAAAAATTATAACTTCCAAGTCCGCTTTTGCACATAACACTTTTCTCTAATAAATTTAGCCTCTAAACTCAAGACGTTCAAGATGCTGAGAGTGTTATTTTTAGAAGCTTTTAGAGTTAGAATTTAGTAACTACCAATCGGCACTATGTATTAAACACTTAAAAAATTTGTGGTTGTTTTTTAATTGATTTGAAAAAAATTAATTATTGCAATCAACCAACTGAATTTCTTTAAAGTAAGTGTGAGTATGATAACGAAATTAAGGGAAAAATCCAGTATCCAAGAATCATCTCATCAACTCCTGACAAGCATGATAACAATCCAAAATAATTACGCATGTCATAATGCCATAAAGAAAAGTATTAAATTTTTACAAAATGCATAAATAAAATGTTCAACAACTAAATCTTACTAAGAAACAAAAATGAGTAAAACCACAATAAAATACTTAATATTTAAATAATTTTTTTGCTGATATTATTGTTTTGTGGTGGAATATATATTCAAAATAAGACAGCGTTCAAAATCTTTAAGACAAAAACAGACAGATAACAGCAGCTTCACCATACACACACATTCATCCATTCATTCATTCATTCATCCATCCATCTATCGAGTCATGTACAATCCAAAGATCCAACAAGCTGAAGACGCGCGCATTCCAGAAGCCAAAATGAGAAATCTGCACCATGTTGATAAAAATTATTTTTTTTTTCATTTCAATCGTTGGAATCGTACACTCCAAAGCACACAACAGCCAAAAACACCAACCAATATGCCACCACATATGAAAGTTTGTGTGGTGTTGTATGCCACCTCACTGACTAAATAACTGACTGACTGTCTGACTGACGAATGTTTAAGCTTTTGAAGATATAAGTCAACATAAAGCTAATGACGTTCCATAAGTCAGATCACAAAGCAGTAGTCATCTTATGAAAAAAAAACAAAATAAAATTTAGCAAAACAAAATACCAAAAACAGAATGAATGAAGAACGAACAACCAACAGAGAAGTAAAATCATTCATCAGTGGCAGATTAGTTGGAGGTATGAATCCATCATAATTTTTTTTTCTTGATTATTATTATTTTTTTTGCATACTTGCGATATTTTTAAGGCTAGCTTTAGGTAGAGTTTTCAAGCTTTAGCACACAGCTAGTGGTGACGAAGATGCTGTTAATTGTATATGTATGTGTGTGTGTTATGCGGGATAGAACTGATTAGCGGTGAAGTTGAGCTGGCCATAGGTTGTCTGTGTTTGATCATCTGCTTAATGCATTGTTTGGTTTACAGTGTTGTTGTGAAAATGACGAGCGAAAGACAATGTGCCCTAAGATGAAAAAGTCTTAACAGAAGGCTGGAATGATCATTTGTTGCTGGCTGCTGGTTTGTTTTAACTTGATCTTTTAGATTAATGAAATGCAGAAAACAGGAAAAACAAATTTATATGAGTCAGTCAAGTTAAATTTTAAAGGAAGGTTTCCACAATTTCAAAAATCTTTTGATATTTGGTACAAAGATGGGAACAGAGAACAGATAAAGTGTATATTTCTTTGCAATTTAACGTGTCAAACGAGAATTGTTTAATTTGTTTTGTTAGCTTTAACTTTTTTAATTTTTTTTTTACTTGTATTAAATGTCTATTTGTAATTTTCATAAAATCACATTTTTATTTAAAAATTAACTGCCAAATTCATACAAATTATTATAGATATATAAAAGGTTTAAAAAACTGGATTTTAATGGAAATTTCTTTCCAAAAATCTTTGTAAACTTTTATGAATAAAGTAGGGTGAATAAATACGAGTGATCTCAAGGCATATTTATTCATCAGGTGATCTCAGTTCGGAGAGAAATTCTTTGTTTATGTTTTTTTTATATAAAGTTTGACACTTAAAATAAATAAATAAAGGAAGGAGAGAGATAATTTGTTTTTTATCTATAGGCTTGACAGCTGAAGTTTAAAATAGTAAAAAAAAATTATCTGTTGAGTTAAGTGACCCTTAGAACACAGCTGATTATGAATTCGCTTGATATTTTGTATAAAATTACTGTAAAATTTATTTATTTTTATTTACAATTATAAATTAATATTTATTCGAACTTTATATTCCTTAATTTATTATAAATATTTTTATTCTGGCTTAAGTTAATTTTTCTATTATTATTATGGTTTCAGTATTTAAAAATTAATCAAAACCAAATTTATGTATATTTGTTGCTTTTGTTCCATGTTTCACAAACATACTTATATCCTTTTTTTAAAAAATTTTATTTTATTGAACATATAACAAATTTTCCAACCCTGATATTCAAATTGGCCTTGCTTTGTTGTATCAATTAACCGTTGCATATACATATATGTATGACTTTGACTTTCCTATAATAAATCGACTTTGAATAAAGCAGGGCAAATATATAATTTCGAATATACAATTGTATTTTATTACGAATCACATTAATGTCGTGATGCCAACAAATACCTACTGTACTATATATAACTTTGTAATATTATTATTTTGGCACCTGGTTTTCTTTTTTATTTTGTAATTGTATTGATATTTATAAATTGCATTCTTTGTTTTTAAGTGTGATCGAATTTGTATCATACTTTTAATATTCCCAGTTAATAAATTTGTCATTTTATAAAATTATCTTTGATGTTTTAACATCATATCCAAAATAAGTATAAATCTTAACAATAATGAATAACAAGCAATACGACGATTCTACCATGCATGCAAAATAGTTTACATGGGGGTACCTTCCTAACGAAAATTCAAATCTGGTTTTGCTGACATTCCAGATCTAAATTATGAAAACAGAGAAAGTGGTAGGGTAACAGGCTTTTCGATTTTCATTAGCAGGCAGATCTTCTTAGCTTATGCAGCAAAGACTAATTCATGCAAATTATATCAGCTGCTCCAAGGGTGGCATATCTAAATGAAGAAAAAAAAAACATATTTCACTCCTGCCTAAATTACTAATGCCTCACTGCATTCAACCTTGGTTTATTCATACAGATGGCGTTCACACAAATGAATATGGGAATCATATTGCATTATATTAATGAATGGGTGGCCAGCCAATTCGTGGTCAGCCATACATAAATTTCCACACAATTGCTATAATTTCAATTGATTTAAACAGGCGCCAATAACCACAAATGTGACACTCAAGGGTCAGTGAACATATTTCATGGTTAAGCTTTTTTATTTGTATTCAGTATATTGAGTTTTATTTCATAAAATGAAAAAAAAAAAAAAACTAATGCTCTTCTTATTGACAAACAAAACAAATTATATTTATTTAAAAGTTCCAAGCTACTCATTAAAAGTGTTCATGGTTGCAGTGAAAGCATTTTCGACTTTTAAAATCATAATTAAAAGAAGAAAATTTTCATCAATCATAACGCCGAACACTTCCAAAACTAAAGCCGAAAAATTAATTATTGCCTCAATCAAAATACCATCGCCAGCGATTTAAAATCGATTAACCCCTTTAGTAAAAAAGAAAAACAAAAACCCAACAGTACGCTGAACTTAACTTAAAATCAGTGCAGTCAAGTCAAGATGAGATAAAGGCATCAGTACAAGTGAAACAATCATATAAAATTGTATCGATGTATAAAACTAACTAGAGCGAAATTCGCATGCAACAGGTTGATTTTATTTGTGTATAAGAACGATTCTGTTGTTGTTCTTGTATTTAATCTCAAGGCATTACGAAGGTATTCATCACCCATATAGTGAAACGACCATAGAGTAACTAAAACTTAAACAGAGATTGCACACAACAGCATCAAGTTTGAATTGTGCTCTTACCAACACCACGCAATCATTAATGATGTTTTGGCGGCTTTTAAACAAAAGATCTTTTCACCTTTTTGGCTGCCGACAGAACATTCAACGCAGCATACGCCTCCTAACAATTTTTTTTTTTTCATTTAGACCAGAAGAAATTTTTAGATCTTTGAAGAAGACTCTGCTATCAACAAAACATTTGCCGCTTTACTCACATCACACGAAAAAGAGGTGAGAAAATTCTTGATTAGCTTCCTCGGAGGCTCAACATCTTACACGCTAACTTTTGACTCATAGACTCTATACGTATAGATGCATGCATAAAGGAATTCACATTCAGAGAGTGCAGAGTATGTTCATACAACAATACGAAAACAAAACTGTATGTTAGACTTTGGAATGCCACTGATGATCTCTTTCTGTTTTTAGTTTTCTTTGTACGTTCTTCTTTGGCATTAGTGTAGGTTATTTTAATATTATTGCTGTCGTTGTTGTTGTTATTGTGGGATATAATGCCTCTGATATCCTTAGGCATGTTTAGGAGGATGTACCCAACTACACCCCATAGCCACACTCAAGTGAAGTAAAAGACGCTTAAAGAAATCTTGATGCTGATATAACTATTAACTTGATTTGATGCCTTAACATCAATACACTTAAACAAATTTCATATTGCAACTTGTACGAAAGAACCACATAATTAATTTTATAAATCGCAATGGCATTTCATAATTGCTATTATTACAGGCAAACAAATTTTATATATTTTTTACCGCTACCAGCTACAAATAACTACCGAAGCAGATTTTAATATAAATATTTCTATTATTTTCGAAGGTCATAATTGATCAATTCTTCTTGTAATCATATTTTTCCAAATGTCTGTATTGGTGTACAGATGGCTGTAATCATTACAAGTATTAACAAGTTTTAAAATTATGGCTCAAAACGATTAATATTCACAACATACTAAGGCCTAAATGTAAAAATCAACATGCACATGTGGGACTGACGTCACTAAAATGTTCAGCACTTTGGTAACATTTCTTAAAATAGTCGTTATTGCTGCATACGGTAAGATTTTGATATTATACGAAATGTATTTTAGTCCAAAAATGCAATGAAACACAAGTGGCCGAAGCGGATACATTTATGCTTTATAATGACGTCAAAATTACGTCACAGCCACATGCGTATGTGGCTTTTTACATTTCATATACTACAGGCTTAAGATGGCTTTGGTGCCAAAAAAAAAAGGAAAAAACACAATATAGGCTTTGTTGTTATTAGTATAATCGTTAAATTTTTCATCTGTTTGTTTTTGTTTACCTGCAAGATCTCTAAATGAAAATTTTTAAGCGGCGCTTTTGTGTGGTGATTAAATTGCTGAAATCACAAAGGGGTATATTCAAAAGTATATATTTTTGAACTGATTGAAACAGTGTTTAACAACTGCTTTAAATTACGTTACAGCAGTAACCATCAAAGGGCCTTTGCATATTAAGGCCTACGAGCAATTTAACCTTTCAATAGAAACGCTTGCTTTCTTGGTTCTAGAATTTCAGACTGAATTTAAGCACGCTGCCCACGTATCAAACTGATTTGAAACTCAGTTTTTTTTTGATTGTGTGTGTAAAAAATCTCACACGTATATGTTCATGTGAGTTTGACGAGAATCAAAACAATTTAGATTTTAACAGCCGCCACTACTATAATTTGAAGCGAGTTTGATGTGTTGCATTAAAAATATTTTGCGACCACTCTAATCACACGTTCTTTCCATTTAAAAACAGCTTTGAAATTAAATTTTATGGTTTGAGTTTGATACGTTGCTGTGTTAAGCAAAACCAAATATTACCAATACATATGTACATAATATTTGTCAAATCAGTTTGAACGTGGCCATCGTGCTTTAAATTTCTTAAAGATTAAATTTGTAAATTTTATTTTAAATGCAAATATGTTAATCCTTTAGATAATTATTTTTAATTGAATTTTTATTCATTAAGGGCCATTAATACAACTTGCCATTAGTTAAAGGTAGGATTTTTTGTATCCGATAAATGGCTTTGCATTATTAGAACTTCAATTTTTTATTGTTATATTAATAATAATAATAATAATAATAATTATAATAATAATAATAATAATAATAATAATAATAATAATAATAATAATAATAATAATAATAATAATAATAATGATAATAATAATAATAATAATAATAATAATAATAATAATAATAATAATAATAATAATAGTGATAATAATAATAATAATAATAATAATAATAATAATAATAATAATAATAATAATAATAATAATAATAATGATAATAATAATAATAATAATAATAATAATAATAATAATAATAATAATAATAATAATAATAATAATAATAATAATAATAATAATAATATGTACTGAATAAAAATATAATAAATGAAGGCTTAATAATCCAAAGCTATTTATCGCTCCGACGAAATCCTGCCTTTAGCTAAATTAATTAAATATGTATATTTGATTAAAAAAAGCTTGTATTATTCTAATGTATTTAATTAGAAAACGATAAGTCTGGCATTCCATTTTTTTTTTTTTGCTTATTTTGAAACTAATTTTATTGAGTTTGTTTTTCAGTGAATATGAGTTTTTTCTATTCAATGAAAACGCGCTTTCGAATATATTAATTTTGCTGTACAATGCAGAAGGTTTTTTTAGTTTTGTATTTATAGCAAAAGCAAATAGGTAATAGTTCAATCAGATCTTAGCCTCTTATATTACTGTTTTATGTAGCTTGATATTTAGTAATAGAGAGGTAGGAAAATAGTTTACAATTTTGTATACATATGTAAAGACTTTTTATGGTTTAGGAAATTTTAAGCAAAAAAAAAAAAAAAAAAATTCATTCGTAGTTCTTAAAAATTAAATTTATTAATGTTCATATATTTCTTCCACTGTATCACGAAAGTTATTCAAAGGCTACTTAACTTGCAAACATAAGTTTTGTTAAAATTAAATTATTTGTTCATACTAAACACTTGTTAAAAGTATTTGTTCATAATTAAAAAAATATAAATTTTAAAGAATTTGTCTTAACTAATTAAGGCCTTTTAGAAGGCCTTTCATTTACTCTAATGCAAGTTAATGTTTATATTTATATGCAATGAATGCGTGCACACGCTTTGCAACATTTTGATACGTTACTGTGGCATAATATGCTTCAAGTTTAATGCCGCTCTATAATTATTTTCCAACTTAATTAGCCAATGACCGAAATATATTTATTTATAAAATATAAAGATACAAAATCTGAATGATAGAAGAGAATTTCAGTAGCTATATAAAGGTAATGGGATAACAGGAAACGTAAGGTGATATAATGATAATGATTTACATAATAAAATATTAGCTGGTAAGTATTAAACAGGAATAAATCTGTTAAATATTTATTTGTATCATAACCATGTCAATATATTGTTAGTCATAGAGGCAAATTTGTATATAAATTCTAATTTGTAATGTTTCAGTTGGTTTTATTAATGGGAGTAACCGAAGCAACTTTGTGTAGGTTCTACACTTTAAGCTTTTGGAATAATATTCGGAATTTTGAATTTTCAAACTTATTTTTTCAATACTTAATTATGTTTAAATTAAAAAGATTTGAAACCACATAAAATAACATGGTTTATTTAAGAAAAAAAAACTTATATATTTTTTCTCCCAAGCTCTCTTGCTCTAGCAGAGATACTTTTTAAACTTTTACTTACTGTTGGCTGTTAGCTAACAACATAGAAACAAACAGTAAGACTCTACTAAAATCCCAGAAAAAGAAGTCATTAGCAAATTACAAGTCATTATAGACTAACAACAACATAAACAAAAATAAGAAACACTAGTAATTATAAATGTATTACAAAGTAATAAAAGTCAATGTCTAAATATACGAGGATGAATGAAATTAAAGAGAGGGATGGATACATGAGTTGGATGAAACAACAATTTTTACACTCCACTTTACACAATATCGACTCTGCATACCTATTACGAAAAGAAACATGAAAAAACAAACCAGCAATGTTTAGATTAAAATCTCCCCCTACCAATCTTTAATGGATGGTTTTGTATTTAAAACCTTCTTATTATATAATAATAATGGCAATAATAACAATATCTTTAACTTAATACTCCCTGTTTTATTTTTATTTATATTTTTTTTATTAAAAACAACATATTTATTTGTGTGTGACTGACTATATTTTAGATGGCCTATCGTCAGCAGGATATCACCTAAAATGTTAGTTTTTTTGTTTGTTTTCGTAATTTTCAGGTGTTTTGTAGAATTTCGTAACTAGTTTTAATTTTCAGAGTCTAATTAAGACAACAAAATTATATAATATACAATACGAAATATGTGCTTCTCACTCACTTATGCATGTATGTATGTATATACAGTAAAATAGTTACTTAATAATGTAGAAGTAATGAGTATTTTGTAAATGTTAATACTCGTGCATAATTCTATCTAGATATGGGGCGCAAGTATTTGTGTGTGTGTGTTTGAAGGAGTTTTGTTTTTAGTTAATTTTTTGTTTGCACATGATCTTTATCACTTTAGTGAAAAAAAAAACTTATAAAAATTACATGGTAGTTCGAGTTACACAAAACTAATTGAAAAGCATTTAGAACTTAACGAATTAAAGAATTGGTTTAATGTAATGCATGCCGATGTATGCACATTACTATGATGAACAAAAATTGGAGTTCAAGCCAGTGATCTATTTTAAATCTATACTATTCTCAATCCTTATAAATGAGTTGATTTAGCAACTTCCGTCTAGATATGCATGTGTGAATACCAACCTCTGCAAAATAGTATTTTTCTTTCGAAAATCAACAAAATCCACCAATAACGGTTGAAATATAAACAAACAAACAAACAACGGTTGCATTTTTTACGTATAAAGTTGAACAACTCTGTGCAGTCAGCTCTTAAACGGCAAAGATATAGGCGAATATAAAGTTTCCGATTTCATTTTTTTTATCTAAGTTTTCTAGGTTCATAACAAAATATTTATATCAACGTCTGTATAAAAATGAATGTTTGTTTATCTCTACCCGCTCCTAAACGAAATGCTGTGGTGTCTGGCCAAAAAGTGAGGTGTGCCACGCTCGTATTTCTTTTTTAACTAGTTCTAAATAACTACTTTGTACCAAACTTTGCACACACATGAATTGATGTAACAAAAAATAGTGTAACAGTTAGTGCCACACCAAACTTAAAAAAAATAAATATTACTTTTCAACTACGTCTGCTAAACCGACAGTAGTTTTTTTATGTGTCTCACGACAGTACAATTGAATGGTTTAAGATATGAGCACTGTCACGCCCGTTCAAAATATATATTATTTTTCAACTTCTTCCATTTACCGATTTTTATAAAACTTTGCATACACATGAATTGATGGAACAACGTTTTGACTAGGTCTCGAAAAAACTTGGATAATTCTTATTACGGTGTTACTATGTAAAAAATGTAAACATTGGCATTGTGCAAAATTTTGATGACAAAATAAGACAAAAGTTCAGTTAGAGCTCGCTTTATTTTTTTCTGACAAGGCTTTTGACTGAAAAATAATAATTTTGACAGACAAAAAGAAAAAAAAAATTAGTAAAAAATTTGAAAAGTCAGGTGTAAAAAAATGGCGTGTGTTAACTGTAAGATAAGAAGTAATAAATTAATTCCCAAATATCTTTAAAGTATAAAAAAATACAGTGTTTTTGTAAATATATTTTGAAAAAAGTATATATTTTCTTATCCTAGATAATTTTTAGTTTTTTTGGTGGCTTGTAATAACAAATTCTGATTAAACGTCACAACGTTCTTACTTGTGTGATCCTTAGTGATAATTTATAATAAAATTCGTTATGAGATTTATTTGACAGTTTAGAAAAGTTAATGAGCTCTTAGTAAACCAAACATCTTAGTTTCATTTTTACAAAATTTAAAAAAAAAATATTTAGCAAAAGTTTCGTTATTAAAGTTTGAGTTTCAGATGCAAAACTTTCTCAGTAATTACAATTAAAAGAACTACTCTGTGATTACAAACAGGCATGCATGTACTTTATATCCATTACAGTATAATTAGGAACCTTTTACATTTACCACTTTCGTGAATTAAAACAATTAAAATTAGGAACAAAAAAATTTTCATTGCTCTTCTCTAATTCTTCATCAATTTCGTGATTTGTTGCTTAATGGATGTCTGCTTATATGCTTGTAGTCATAGTAGATGGAAATAGTATGACTTATTTTGTCATAAAAATCATATTATGTATGGTGGAGATTGCATTTCAATTTAATTGAATTAAAATAAATTAGATTTTTTTATTACGCCTAAAGCAATCATGACACAAAAGCCTTTTGTAGCAGCATACTTGATGCCTATTTACGGCTATTCACTTAATTGCTGGCTTTTGGCAAATTGCAAAGAAATCCCAACAAACGTTCAGTTAATCCCCCGGAAAAGCAACCAACTCCCGTTACAAATTCTGTAGTAAAATGCCAATAAAATGGTATTAAATTGAAAAGGCAAAGACAACTCAACCCAGCTCATTTAGTTAAAGGACCAAAGACAAACGCCTACTCAATTTACCAATTTGTACATTTTTGTGTAAATGTAAATGATAACCAGGATGAGTTGTGACTTGAAAACAATAAGAGTTGTAAAAATAATGGTTACATTATGAAGACACGTGGCTTTGGCACATTATTGTTTGTACGACTAGGAAAGAACCTGTAAGTTTTTTTTTTTTTGGCCATGACACTTAGTTCAGTACACACGCTTGGGTGTTACTGTTCACCAGCACAAGCACCAAAAAAGTACCATCGAACAAGGGCACGTGCTGTTATCATACGCTAGACAATGGCTTAACAAATGTCAGAATTCTCTTCTTATACAGTTAATAAAATAGAAGATCCTTATGTAGAAACATTTTTCATATCGTTTTCCAACTAAATTAATTGAATTCTTTTGTTTTACACCAAGACGAAACAATACTGCTCCAATTCACTGTAAATAATATTTCACCTGTTTTTATTTTTTAAGTATTGAAAGACCCCTTGTAGATTCGTCTAAAAAATTCACTAAAATACCAGTAGGCGTCTACGATTATAAATAATAAATATTTGTTTTTAATTTCTCATAAATGTTTGTTTTGTGTTTATCAAAGACAAATTGATTAATGACCTTTAAACTTGAAAATAACCAGCCAAAATTCTACATTTCTTATTCAATGTGTTCACTAAAGGGAAACATGAATGCTAGTTAAGTAGCACCTGTTTGATCATCATGTAATAATATACCGATCAAAAGATAATTTTTGAATAAAACTAATAGAATTTATTTAGAGCTGCGAATAAAAACTGCAAGTGAAATATCGAATTTCAAACAAATACTTAAGTAACGAATTTGCCAAGAGTTTTCCTCCATATGGGTGGCCCCAAGTTATTATTTGGTTTTTCGTTTTTAAAACTTAAATGTTTAAATGTTATGATAAATGACATTATGTTCTTAATAATATTATATTCAAGAGCAGATGCAAAAAAAAAACAAAAAACAAACAAACAGAACTCACAGATAACGAGACATTTAATGAGAGCGTTGAAATTTATGATATTTAAACATTGTGATAGTTTATAGTTTTGACACATTTCTGCAGTTAAGCAGAAAATTCTCACTTCTCACAAAAAAAAAAATCTTAAATCTCAAAGAAAGATCTCCCCAAAAAATGCAAGAGCAGGAAAAAATCAAAAAATAAGTAGTAGTAGCACATACACAAAATATATGTTTGCGTCAGACTAGTGTCATAAACATTAAATTGTCAAATTTTCGGCGACAACTAATAAATTATGTTCTGTTTTTCAACTTTCTGTTACAGGCATACATATAATCTGCGTTCGGATTCATTCTTTATTAGTTGTTCCTATTTGCGTTTACTTAAATGGCGCCAAACTCCCCGAAAATTGTTTTAGCTAAATAAATAAAAAAACTTAATTCTGTTGAACTACAGAAGGACATATAATTAATGTGTGGTACACTCCCCCTTCTTGGAACACCATGAAGATTCCTATACATGCATCTGTCACACACACTATGTGTGGCCATCAAATCACAAATGTGTTTTTCAAAGTATGAATGTGTGAAAGATGTTTATTAAAGTGTTTTAAATCTTCTAAACGTTCCGGAAATGTTTCAAATTTATGTCAATGTTTTCCCAATAAGGTGTAAGATGTATTCATGTTTAAATGTCAACATTACGATAGTTTTATTACCCGTCAGGTACAATTTCCAATTTTTAGTATTTAATAATATTTTGACAAAACAACTTATTTCAAATTTTAAAATATTCCGGCAAACCAAAAAAAAAAAAAGAAATTGTATTAAAGTTGAACCATCGTAAGTGTTATCTTTTATTGTGATACTCGTAGAATGACGTTGATCAGAGTAAAACAATACAATTTTGTGAAATTGTTCACTACAGCACAAAAACAAGTAAGAGTGTTATATTCGGCCGTGCCGAATCTTATATACCCTTTACAAAGTGTAGTCATGCAATAACAATTGTTTGTATTACCATTCATCTCATATAAAATACGTACATACATGTAAAAAACATACATACTTATGTAAAAACATCCCATTGCAGAATTATAAATTGAGTTTACGTATGTGTGTATGTTTCCAAAACAAAATAAAAAAAAATGTATTAAAAACAAAAAAAATTAAAAAATTACAAAAAAAAATTTAAAAAATATTTTTTAAAAAAATTAAAAAAAATATTTAAAAAAATAATAAAAATAATATATAAAATAAAAAACCAGTATATATGTTGTTGTTGTAAATAAGAAAAAAACGAGGTGGTTGTGGTTTTTTGCTCATATCTCAGAAAGTTATGGGGCTATTGTGCTGAATTTCAATAGCGATTCATTCCCGGATATTTCCAAAAGATTGTTACCATACACAGATCTGAGGAATATGTGTTCGCTTCTAAAATCGAATCGACTCCTCTATTCAGAAGCTTTCAGAAAATATATACTTTATGGGGTCGGACATGAAAATTGTAGAAATTACAAACGGAATGACAAAGCTATATATACGCTTGTGCACCACAGGTGAAGGGTATAAAAATCTTTAATTTAAACACGCCGAGAAGTGCCTTGAATATTTCACTTTCATGACTAACAAAGTTGATAATTTTCTCATTCCGACTTAAGTTATTTTGCCAGAAGTCCACCGATATGTTCTACTTTAAATTTGTCAACAAATGCAGAATTTCAGAAGATAAAATTGAAATGTGTACTTATCTTTGATAGGCTTCCTACATGTTTTGCACGTAAGCTGCTCATGTAAAAATATTTTCCTTGAAAAATATATTAATAATCGCGTTTCTGAAATATCTAAGAACAACCTGCTTACATCAATATACCACCTAGTTTGCTATTTTCGAGAAAGCTTAGTATCATTAAATGAGGCGGCGAGATTAAAAACTCGCGTCATAAAATTTTTAATAAACTCTGTTTACCAAAGGAACTATATGCTTGAGCAAAAAATAAAAATACGTTAGCTGAAACGGCAAAAACGTTTATCTAAGGGCTAATAAGTTATTGTAGCATCCTTAGGATCCGGTTAAAGAAAAAATAGATCTGATATTTTCTGTCATGTTAAAGTATGAATTGTATTATTTGAGAAGGAAAAACTCTAATTTGTGTAAAGACTCGAAACAAATCTCTGGCAACTCTATATTAAATGATGATAAACGAAAATCATCTATTAAATCTCTTAGTTCTTCTTCTTGTAATATTCGAATAAAGTGAAATGTCACAATGTTAATTCGTACAGGCTTAATTGACACAATCACTGACACTTGCTTGTGTGTCTGTTTTTTTTTAATGCTCACTGCTCAGTAATGAGTATCTGCTCCGAGCGCCTCTGTACAGATTTACACATGTAAATTAATAAAATTGAATTGTTGCACTGCAAACCTGTAAGAGAAATTCAAAGATACTCCAATGGTTGAGATAGTGGTGGTGAAGGGAATTTGGTTTTAGTAATTGACTGAATGAATTGAAAATGGTTTTGTTCTTGATGCAAGTAAAATGTTTGAGCGACAGAAGTGTCAACAGTAATCAGCGACATTATCATCAGCGCACTGTTATTTACTTATTATTGTTTGTGTTATAATTTCATGGCAAGGTTGTGTTGCTGGAAAGTAATTTTAATTAATTTTTGTATAAAACTTGATTTTGTTTTATTTATTTAAAAAAAATATAATAGTCGGTATTTCGATGTGTCTTTAGTTTATTTTTCCAGAATGTCAAAGAAAAAAACTTAAAATCTATTGTTTTTAAAATTACGTCGTTTATTTCGGATCTGTTGTTTTAGAATCTATTTTTTCACTAATCCCGCACACATGTTTGCCAGTTTAAAGGAAGAGAATCGGAACAAAGTATTACTCGAGAAATATCAAAAATATCGTTGACTATTAATTAACTTTTTTTGTTGAGGTGTTTGAATGCCATGCAAGATGTTAAGGGATATATAATATAAGTACATGAATCAGTTTTATTTTTAAAGATTTTTAAATATTTTTTCATTGTTTTCAAATCTTCGATTAAAATAAATAAAAACTAAACAATTTTAACTTTTGCCCTAATTTTTCAGAACATATGAAATTACACGTTTTTTATGTTTACGTACTAAGTATAATTGTAAAAAATAAAATTTTAATTATTTTTTTAAATGATTTTTGTCAATTAATTGAAGTTTTTAACTTCTAAAATGTTTTTTTTTTAAATCAAGTTATAAATGCATCTTTGAAATAGTAGTTTACTAAAGAATTAATATGTCTACCACTATTGACATAATCAGCAGTCATTCAATTTTGTGAACAGTCAAAGACACTCAAATAGTCAATTGTTGCCAACCCGTTACAATTTCAATAATATTTATTTAAACTATTTTTTCTACGTCCACAACATCTACAGATATTTTAAAGGGTTTCACACACTTAGATTTTTCTACTCACTTGAACACTCATACACATGTAAAGGAACATGATTTGGTGCAGCCATTGCTAACAAGCTTAAGACAACTTGCAATATTTTTTATATTCCTTTGACTGCCAATTAAACAAACTTGTTGCCAATTTTATACAATAAGAGTGTGAAGTAAAAAAAAACAAGAATTGCTATACAAAACAAACACATACAGACTACAATAGGTAGTAAGCGACACTTTTAGAAAATTTTTTAAGCTTTTAACGTCATCATCATCATCTAACATCATGATTCTTTAACATTTCAGCAAAGAAAATACAGCAGTGTTTTAGTTCAAAGTCTTTCGGTCAGCCATTTTTGCAAGTAAACGCCTTTTGTTAAATAGCTGTTACTGGAAACAAGGCTACGCATTATTGCAATTTTTTATTTATTTTAAATTTAAGCCAGATTTTTTATTGTTACAAAAAAAACATTAAATTGAGCAGAGATTTTTCTGCTGCACATATCGAGCAAAGAGTAAAAAAATATGTATGTGTGTGTGCATTTAGTTGCAAAAATTGTTTCGGTTGCAATATAAATCTCTGTGCGCAGGGAGACTAAATACAAGTTGCTAGCTTTTACATAAGAGCATGCAACACTCTAAACACGCCTTGCAATATAAACACTTGACCAAAATGGCTGCTGGTATTAGAGTTGCAGCCTTGATTTGGCTTCATTTTACAATCCTGAGAACTGAGTCAAAAATATGAGTTACTTTAAAACCGGCACAGTGTTGTGTTCACTATTTTTTACACATTATTTCGTTCTCTTTTGCCAACCGCCAATTTTTATATATGTTTTTCTTGCCAATTTTCTTTTATTCAACATTCGTTTTTCAGTCGCTGCACAAGTGTTAACGGCATTAAAAAGCTTTTAAAAAGAAAAAAAAACACGCAGTTCCTAAAAATTCTTTACAGCTCATTTAAAATGTTTTTCACACGTAATTAAATTTGAAACTTTAATAGACGGTTTTTATACACAAGATATAATTTAATTATTCTACAAACACACATAAACTAAAGCATAGATTTTGACAACAATATTGTTAAATTTTTTTAATTTTTGAAATTGAACGTGTTTTCATATTAGACTTGGAATAACTATAATTTATCGTTATTGTAGACTGTGTCTGCTAGAAAATTGTTTGCAATCGTCACATTTTCTTTGCTTGATCAAATGTGTGAAAATTTGTGAGATTTATTGAGATATTAGTTAAAAAGAAATATATATAATGTTCGTTTTCAAAAAATATTTTAATCTTTTTATTGTTCGAATTTCTGTTGTTATTAAATTGGGACAATTTTTTGTTAAAAAGAAAATTTTGTGATTCTGTCAAACAATTAATATCTGTATGAAAAACCATTTTAATAAACAAGGCGAAAGATAGCGTATATTTATAAGCATGCTCCTAATGGTGAACTTTGTAACAAAAATGCCAAATTCAAAAAAAAAAAATAATTGAATATGAACAATAAAAAAATCGTTCCAAATAATTAATAGTCCTTTTAAATCAGGGAATGCAAATTTTTTTTTGTTCTTAAATGGAATTGACAATTTTTTATTTACTTTACAATATTTAAACATAAGGAATTTTTTATATTTAAAAAAATATTTACAGTTTCTAAAATATAATTAAAATTTAAGCAGCATAATTCATACCTTTGTAATAGTGAGTATTTGAGGAAAATTGTTTAAAATTATTATTAAAAAAAGAGAAACAATAAGACAAATGTTACTTTGTTGCAGACATGATGAAGAAGTGGCAACATATTGCAATTATTTAAACGATGAGTCCAAAGAAAGGAAAACATTTGTTACAACAACTATGCACCACTACAGATGCATAATAGTAATAAGCAGAATCAATTTTCATTACTATGAAGACATACACACACGCACATACCCATACATATACAAACTAAAAGCTGCAAAATAATATTTTACAACAAAAATGTTCAGTGTTTGCAACACACACAAACACGGATTCCAATAAGTAAGAAAATTGTGTATGAATGTGAAAAGATTTATCATCATGTAGGATGTTTTTTTTTTTTTGTCTACTAAACACATACATAAACGTACATACTCAGACGTACATGAGATATGCATACACACAAGTTAATGTAGTATGTAGAGTTCTACAAAACAGCATTCGACTTACGATTGACATAGTTGCGGGATATATTCATTCGTTATACAGAGAGCATATCTTTGGGAATTATTTTAAGAAGTTTCGATGGGATTTTGAGCCATTTTATAAGCACAAGAACCCCTACAATGATAAATGCTAAATTTAAAACAGGATTCTGCAGAGTATTAAGACTTGTAGACAACGACATATGATATTCAGCTTTTACTTCTTCTTTATGTTGTTCATCTAGCAGCATACAATGACACTTTGTTGCTTTAGTGTTGACATTTGAGAAATTTGTAGTTCATTTCTTCTGCTGTAGTTTATTATTTTTTTCTCTGGTACTATTTTTAAAATTTTTTGTTACATATAGCAAGCCAAGCGATGCAAAAAAAGCAACTTTAATTTCTTATATGTATTAAATGAAACCAAAGAGATAATTTAAATTGCGAAACATCAGAAGAAGAATCAGCAGTACATGGGAGGGGTAGGCGTTAAAGGTCGATATATGATATTTCAATTTACATAATTTAATGCAAATTGAATACAGTACCTAAAGTCCTAAATCTTTGACAATATAATCAAGATACAGCGCTTCATCCGGCTGTCTGGAATCTTTTATCCCACTTGGTTTAAAGTCAAATGAACATAGTGATACGACTTACTTTTGCACTCAAAGGCATCTTTTTATTTTGGTCCATTATTTTTCCCTATTTTCAATACTTCTGAAGTTTTCAAAGAACTTTAGCAAAATTTTGTCCTTTTAAGTTTTGCATAGACTGACGGACATTCCAATATTATATTAGAATTATACAAGTTTTAGTAAATCTAAGTATCTAAGGATTTAAGCGAACATTTTTATATGTTACGAACGAAATGTGAAACTAACTATAACCCCATCATTTATTTGGTAGTGGGCATAACATTTTTTAATACAAATAACTGCCATCGACAATACAAAATATTAAAAACTTCTTACTCCACTGCTGGGCCACCCAGTTGAATTTTGTGTTCTCTTATATTTTGTTTTAAGCATTTGTCCAAGACAACTTTTTTTCACCACTTGTGTGGAAAGTTTGCCTTTAGAGTTGGCGGGAGTTAAAAAATGTGTTATTAGCTAAAAGTGGTAAACAACAAAATGTTCAAGCTGATACATTTGAAAAAAATTATTACAATATTAATTACAAATCGCTTTAAAATTATGATAAATAGCACTAATTCTTTCAATACTAAAAAAGTATATTCATCTTGTTGTTGTCCTAAATACTTTTTTTCTCAGGTCGAATAAATTTTCCTAAGGACCAAAAATGTTTACTTTATACATTCGCAATTGTCAAATATTTTTTATACATTCAACATTTGTTTGCTGTTCTAATATTCTTTAATTTAATTTTGAAACTTTTATCGCACTCCAACATTTTATTTTTAATATATTTCCTTTTTCTCTGTTCCTTTTTTTACTACATCTTTTGTTTATTTGGCCACAAGAGGGTGTGAAATAATTTGTTAAATGCCAACAACCAACTAACCAACAAATTATTGTTTAGATAAACGCGCGCATATTTTTACCTTTTTTTTCCTTTTTGGCTTTTATAGGATACAATTTTAAAAATGTTGTCCGGATTATCATCATGTTCTTAAAAAAATATTTCAACAAAATCTTCCGGTGGGTTCAAAAGCAACAACAATTTTAAATGCTCACACTTATCTGCGAATTGTGAAAAAAGGTAGCTGGAAACATAATATGTGTCATTGTGTGCGTGCACCTTTGGTGATGATGAAAATGAAGCCGTTTTTAAAAACATAAAACATTCCCAAAAAATATATAAAAAAAAACTGAGCGTTAACGTTGTCTATGAGCATTATTAGTTCGTATATTCCTCACCCTCTTCTGGTAAATATTTACTATACAAATGTACGTATGTTTGAAACAAAGTAAAAATACTCACACTAACAGTTTTTGTTACTGGTTTTTACCAGTAACAAAAGCAAGACTGTTGAGGTGGCGGCAAATTAGATCGGTCACTTGAGATAAAACATGATATTTATGTTTGAAATTAGGCGTTTTACGGTCATGATAAGTAATTTGTATCTTAAAAGTCTTCTTGTCTTGTTTTATTCATCTTTTTCACTTCTGTCCTTTTGCTTTGTTCATCCGTTGCCATCTACAATAGACAAGTGCAATGATTATTCGTAATTCGTACAATTATTCAGTTAAACGTAATGGATACATTTATTCCAGAGGAGGGCACTGACACACATTTCTCTTATAATTTTTGTTTACATTAATTCTTCCATATCATTTGCATAATTTGTCACTAAGACAAGGGAAATTTTGGAAATTATTATAAATGACCAACGTAAAAAAAGTATGAATTAAAATTAAACATCCAAATACATTCTCAAATTATGTTCTTAGTAAGATAGTTGTGAAACCATTTTATATGTAGACGTCCTTTTTATATCACATACCATGTACATGTGTATGTATGTATATTTTGTTTAGGAAAAAATTGATTTTTCTTCTGCCCTATTTTTTTGCAGAATAAAAATATGTAAAATTTTTCCTTAATATTTTTCTCTTTATTATTAGTAATTGAAGATGTACCATTAAGACGTAAAAGTATAAAAGATATTGTATTTGTATTGATTAAGCCTTCAATGCTTCGACTGTACCTAATAATCTTCTTTGTGTATATGAGAAAAGTCTTTAAAACTATGAAATAAAAGTCTATATTCGTAAGTTTATTTTCCTAGGAGGCGCATAAAATACAAACTCAGATTTTGAAAATTTACTAAATAATTTTTTAAATTACAAATATTATTAGTGTATACTTTCAGCAACAAACATCTGAAATATTACACACACATTTTAACCAGTCGACTCTTAAGCAAAAAAAGCCGACATAATTTCTTTTCTGGCTTAATTAAAAAAAGTGCTGCACAGTGTTCATGTCATGTTATTGTAATTGTTGTTGTTTTCGTAATGCTTGCAAAAAGGATGTACTTTACCATTAAACAACAGAAACTACAACATGAATTACATACAAAGATTTTGTTGGTGTTATTTATACATACTTGGATACGGTTATTATACATCATCGAATACTTACAAACATACATACATTGGATATGTTGAACAAGCATGCAAAATGGAATATCCTTAAAACATGCAAATTTTCAATATTCTAAAACCAACAATAACAATCACAGCCAGTTCTACACATTTATAAATATGTGCATAAGGATGTACATGCATGTATGTATGCATGTAAATAATTCTAAGCATAAATTCATGCATACATGCTAATGCAACAACATGTGAAAATATTTGACTGTGCACTAATATCAAAAGGAAGAAAAAGTAAAATCTTTTAAATCCCTTTTGTACTTTTCCATCCAACATCCCTTTCCAAATAGCCCATCCTCCACCGTTCAAATTACAAAATTATCAAAGAGGCACAACAAAACAATTTCAAAGTGGCCGATGAAAAATACTTGATTGTGTTGAAGTGTAATGTAGGCTTCACTTGTTTTCATCGAAACTACAAGTGAGTACGAATGTACTGCAAAATATGTAAGTATGAGTGTTCTTTGGTTTATTTTCTTTTGTTGAATGAATTAAGTGTTGCACATACGTCCATACTTACATTCATACGTACATACATCCTTACATAGACTTTGTTATTGCCACATGTAAATCTGCATATATTTGTGTTGCGGCAAGTACATGTAACATGTAATTGTAACAATAAGAAACAACAAATAAACAAAAATTGCTCTTATAACATAAATGCCTAAACTTAAAAAAAGAAATTAAACTTTTATACAAACACCTGCAACTTTGTACTTTTCAAAGATGTTTTTTACTCAATGGCAACAAAGCAATTGATCTTAAATATTTAAAAAATTAAGTTAAAAAAATACTATGAATATACATATTGTTATTAAAGGCTTATTAAGAATAACTGAAACCTTGCTTTGATGTTGGATGTCTGTAGCTTACAACAAGCCTATTTTCAAAGGCTTTTTATAAGTCATGATACTGGCATATTTGCTTAATCTTTTAAATATCAATTGGATTTTGATATTCATAGAATCACCAGACTCCTCCTACTCAATCGAATAAGAAACCATATACACCATAAGAGAAACCATATACAAAACAAACACTTAATTATATTAATTATGTTCGTGTATTGTATTTGACCTAAAAGTTTAACTGATTAACTCATTTTACTGAGCGTTTGAAATATTTCAATTTATTTTATTTATTTGTGACCTGCATCTTTTATTTCACTTCCGTGTTGTGTATCATATAGAATTTAAATTTGCTTTTTTTATTTCTACAATTAAATAAAATTTGCACGTTTTTAAAATTTTGTGTTTTAAAAACAATATTTTTTGTTATAAAAACAAATAAAAGTTAATAAACATAAATCGCTCCGATTTCATACATTTTAACTGAAATAAGACCGATAGAGAGTGAGAAAACTAATTGAACTGAAGAACTATTGAATTAAAGGACCGATTGAACTAAAACACAGATTGAATTAAAAAACCGTTTGAACTTAAATTCCGACCTAGTTGACTTAACTGTATTGAGCTATAAAGTGCTGTGAGTAAGCCACAAATTGAAAAGTTGTAGAAATTTATTAATTAATTATCAATTTTTATCACTCTTCGTTTCGAAGTAGGTTTGTTGGGTTCCTGGAAATTTACATCTGTTAATTAATAATGACGAAGGCGGGTGTTTAAAGTAAATAAAAGGTATGATAATCAATTCAACCAAACGAACGGTATAGCATAAAATTGATTTTCCAAATTGCTCGAAAGCCTAGACAAATAGGAAGTTCTTGTGTGTAGAAGTTGCTTACGACATTATTCGTATTTCACAACTAATATTCGGAAAGAAATGTTTGAATTTTTCGAAAGATGTTATGGAAGAAGAAAAAGCTTTATGTGACAATTTTTGTCAATAATTGAAACAAAAAACGTATTAAAGTTGAAGTTTCCAGATGCTTAGGTATAAAACCGTGGACACATTCTAGCAAATCAACATGCACTCAGAAAACTGCAGTGAAAACAAAAACAACTTCACAGTATCTAAAAAAGTTCTCAGCTACTTGTACAATTTTTTATACCACATCAATGTATATAATGCTTTCTGTTTTATAAAATATCAAACTAAGAGGCCCTAACTAAAGAAACATTTTCAAAATTAAAAGAAATACTCTTTTTCAGCAAAAATAAATGTCTTGGCTCTTTTCTGTTTATATTGCAAATTTCGGGTTGACTGTTAATATATTTAAGTTTTTTGCTTTTCCTGTAATTTTTTTTAAATGTCAGATAGGGCGTTTAGCATTTCCAATGACGATATGTACACGTATTTAAAATGATGCATTTTGTATCTTAATTTTTACAATGTTTTTGTGCTCTTTTCATTGTATTTTTTGATTTTATCACAAAACCGCCATTTAGTGTCTAAAATGTATTGCAGCATTTCTCTTAAAGATATTGTACATTATATATATAAATGTATGTAAACGCATACATACAAACGTGTTTGTTTAGTTCATGGCTGGTGGTAATGTGGAATAATTATCGTGCACAAATTTTAATATTTTTATTACAAAAATATTAACAAAATATTAAAAACAATTAAATAAGAAAATCTGTGTTGCTAGAGAACACAAATTTCAGTGAAAACAAACATCCATAACTTTTAAATTTTACTATTAATATTTAGATTTGCCATATGTTTTAAATGAAAGAATAATATGTAGATATATCATATATTACAGTAAGAGTCTCATTTTATTATACCCTTCACCTGTGGTGCACAAGGGTATATATACACAGCTTTGTCATGCCGTATGTAATTTTTACAATTTTCATTTCCGACCCCATAAAGTTTATATTTTCTGAAAGCTTATGAATAGAGGAGTTTATTAGGCCGACTGTCTGTTCGTCTGACCGTCTGTCTCTTAATACCTTATCTGCGTTCATGAAACCAGAAATTACAGAATTGTACCTAATTTTTTATTAGACGACATTCTACACGAACTTCGTACAGTTATAATTTCATGCGGGGGGTGTCGTAATCTATATTTTTAATAATCTTTCTTGAAAAGCCGCACTACAATCCGAAGCTTTCTTGTTTTTTTTAATTGACTCAGAAGCTGAAATCTGATGATGATTCTGTTCGTTCTTGGGTAATAGGAGTTTTTGGAAAAGAAATTACGTGGTCGTTGTACTACGTTACGTTAGTACTACAGCGAACACCACAAAGGACACTCTACTTGAACGATCTGAGGATATGTGACCATGTGATTTAACATAAACATTTAAGAAAATAATTTAAAGAAATAACAAAACTATGTCAATCTATTTTAAGCCTCTTTATTAGTTTCAGATTTTTTTTGTCGACTTTTCATAAAACGTCTTAAGTTGAGATATGAAATTTAGCTGTTTTCTTAATTATTATAATCGGCTTTTTTCTACATATAACGCTTTAACAGATATCATGTAAAAAATAAAGAAATAACTATTTTAATTTATTTTTAATTGAATTTTGCATGGCAAAGACTTAAATTCCAAGGTTGGTTAATAATCTGTCTCATTCTATGCAATACAAGATAAGATCAGTCTCATCAAATATATTCAACTTAAATTTAAATTTATTTGATCTATTGTTGTTGTTTTTTTTTTGTTTTTCTAATATATTTGAATATTAAAACTAAGTCGTTTTGTCAAAAGTGCACAAATTTATAATTATACAAAATATGTTGTTAAGGTTATAAAATTATTCTTTTTGACTTCCAAGATCAAAGAGTTCGCAAAAAGAGTTATTACAAATTTTTATTAATACAATACATATTGTTGATTATTTAAAAAATTTCATACATAGTGTAGCTCTAGTCCATTATCATCATATCATATGTCACCATTATTGAACATTTTCGCTGGTAGTGGGTACACAACATTCGGCACAGCTCGATGTGTATCACTTTTACTTTGTTTTTTTTTTTTATTATCAAATTATACAATAAAACCATAAATCTTCTATTAAATATTTATTATTTAAAAAAAATGTGTTTCAAGCTTTAAGTCCCTTCATTAAACAATTATATTCTTCATAAATAAGTAAAAGTGGATGTTTTCTTTTATGTAGTATTTAGTTGTTAAATGTGTGTTAAATGTCTGCTGATTTTTCAAAACCATATAATTATTATTATAAGTATTTAGATGTATGTACATACATACATATTTCAGTTTTCACATTCACTCTGTCTATGCTTAAGGCATTAAAAAATTGCGTGAGAAAAATATATTTTGTTGAATATCTTTATTTTAAAAATAAATAATTTTATCAATGTTGTGTCAAATACATGTGTATTTATATCAAAATAAAAATAATTATGCGATTTATTTGGGATATATATTTTTGTTTTAAATAATTTATTTTAGTTCTACGTTTGAATAGAGATCAAGAAAGTTTTTAGGGATATTAAGTTTATTGTGATATGAAAGCATTACAGATTAGGATTTAAAATTTTCTCCTTTTGCAAATGTTTTTTTCTACCCTAAGTCAAATTATATTAATATTAATTTTAAATAGAGTGAATAGTTTTGAATTGTTCCTTTAGGTTTCAAGAATTTTTAAATAATTTTATTTCATTTTTAATCGGTAATTTTCTTTTTTTTAAATTAAAAACCCTCTTTACTACTGCCTAAATTGTATGCGTTAGAACCAATAATCTACTATTAGAAACATGTACTTATGAACGTTTTTAATAACTCTATTTAATAATTTTTGTTTATGTTTTAATTACAATGCTGTAACAGTAGAAAAAGAAATTTCAAAATCTTTCCTAGAAATACGAGCACATGTTGTACGGGTAAAAGGACATAATGTAAAATATTTTTAATTATATGTCACGTTGTCTGACTTACAAATTTCATAACTTAATTTGATCGATTTTAAGTGAAAAATGTTCTGTTCGATTTCCCATTGCATGGCAAACACAGGACAAAATTTTGTTAAATTAAGTCATTATAGATACTCGTATGTACCTGTTAGTATGCAGTTGGTTTTTATAAACTTTGAAATAGATTTGAAAAACAGTGGTTCATGCATTATTTTTGGTCATGTGTGCGTTAATGGTGTTGTAGCAATAACGATTTTGTAAAGTACATTTTTATACCTTTAATTACTATATTGCAATTAATAATTTATAAATTTAATTTTTAAACAACTGAAAGAGACATGTGTTGAAGTGGAATAAATGTAGTAACGTTATTTTAATAAAGACATTGTAAGTTATTGTAGTAGAAAATTAAACGGTTTCCTCGAGAGACACATTATAATCGACAGAAAATTGTTAATTTTGATTAGGTCTGGAACACAATTCTTGTTATATGAAACAATGAATTGATTTATGTTGGCACCTTATGATATGACAAACAAAAACTTTTCAATTCGCAGTTTCACAGAACAAGAATTAACACTCGAACATTACAAATATTTACTGGTAAATATTTTTATCATCTATATTCACACACATCAACTTTCCATGCTAAAACTTGTTTAATCTCTTTTGAAAAAGCATTTACGACAGTGTGGTTAGCTAGCTTTTTGTCTTCCCAAAAATAAAAAATAAAACAATTAAATTCTATCGTAGATTAAAAAATCCACTAAATTGTATTTCATACTATTTGTAATACCATAACCATTGTCCAGGTTTGCAAGATCATTGTGGCTCACATATGTAGTTTATTTAATGAATCCTTAAAATGCTTTTAACAGTTGAAACATCCACTCTGTTTCTTAGCTTATCTTTGACAATTTTAAATAAGGAATATTTCTATCAATTGATGGAGTTAAGTAAGCGTTCCCTATATAGATGGCGTAAAGAGTGAGTCCGAAGATACTAGTGCGATGGCTAAATTTTGTTCTTTGCTTCTTCGTACATTTAGTTTTACTATATGGGATTAGAAAACGAAGATCCTGAATCAGACGCTACTTGTAAAATCTTAACTATTTTTTTATTTAAAATATTGACATAAAAGTATACAATCGGTTGAGTTTTGATTTGTAAAAACAACTGTACCAATGGACTCTGTGCCAGCAGATGGTAGCTCCACAGTTTTTTAAAATTTGCAACCACGATCCTTAAAAACTATTCGAGGCTTGTTACTTTTGTATATTTAAATTTAACCCAATTTTTTTTTTTTTTTTTTGGTTTTTTGCTCGTGGTGACAAACACATGCAGTGTTATAGTTTTATATAGTAAATTGGGTTTAAATTTGTTTTTATAGTTTTCTCTTACGTTTTGTTTTGTTTTGCAGCAATAATGAAAAATAAAATGAAATAATTTCTATTTTGTGGCTTGAAAAGTTTATTGTTGAAAAAAGTTTAATTTTGAATTAAACGGAAAAACCATTAATTTTGCCAAAAAAAAAATTATTTCTGTTATTTTTAATATTTCTTGAGATTTTGTTTATAAAGTTTATGTATGTATGTTGTACTTAGTTATTCCTTTAAGAAAAGGCTCTGGAAATTTCTTTAAATATAATTTTAAGGCCTTATGGATGTGCACCCTACTTTCAGCGGTGCTCGCAAAAGGTTTTAAACTAATATTTAAAAGAATTCCCAAAGTTTTGTCTCTGAGAAGATAAATTATTGGTAACCCTTTTATTTGGCAACAAATTAAAAACATTTTAAGCCCGAGGTTGGACTGTATAGCTACCCTATGCTGACACACATTGTTTCATGCAATTCGTATAAGTAGTTTGGAAGAGACATATTTGTTAGTATTTTATCATCAAAAGGGACCACTGTGTGCCCAAATTATGTATGATGTAAATGGGTAAATACTTATATTTTGTATTAATTACCCTTTTTAATTTCTTGCGCATTTATATTAAAAATATTTTTGTTTTGATGTTTAATCATTAAAAATTCATACAAGAATAGATGCTACTTTGCTTTCCGCGGAGTTTAATATTTATCTAATTTATCCAAGACCTGAGGTAAAGAAGCTTGCCTTTTGTAAACCGAGACATTCATACATTCATACATTTTAGTTCACAAAATATTCTCAAAACGAAGAAAATTTTGTTCTCACTGTTGACGAACGCATATCGCAACGGCATTACAAAATATTCACGTTTATTATTTTATTTTATTTTATTTTATTTTCTGATGTCTTCTTTTCATGAAACTGCCATAAATTACCGCTAAATAATATACCTCAAACTCAATGAGCCATAACTGTCATTAAAGAATTGTTGGCAATTAATTTTTATTACTCTTGAACAAAAGGGTTAAAACATCTTTCCATTAATTAATTTCTTTATCAACTCAATTAATATGATGGAGGTTAAAGCAGTTGGTCTAAGGTTTGTTACCCTTTTTTTACAAAAAGTATCAAACAATTTTGTAGGAAATTAAATAAACTATCTACAGTTTGAGCATCAGATGTGTTAAAAATTAGATTGTCTATCCTTCCATTAATATTTTTGCTGCTTGAAACATTGAGTCCTCTTTGGATTCAAGCAAACATTTATGGGTTAAAAACCAAGTCCTGTTTCTAATAGCATACGGACTATGCGAGCATCCCTTTAAAGAAAGATTTTTAGATAGAAAAAATAAAGATACATACATTGTTTTATTATATTTTTAACTAAAAAAAAAAAATAAAAAACTAATCCAAAATGATGAAAAGACAAATCATAATTGATGTATAATATTGTAATTAAAAGAAACTATCAATTGTGAATCAAGTTTTGCGTAATTTTTGTGCCTTTATCCCATAACGTGTTAAATGTATAATTCGGAAGAAGTAGTTGCGTTTCAATTGCTATTGCGAGTATATGGATTTCTAAATGCAGTGTAAGTATCTTCAGCTAAATAAGAATTCCATTATATTGTTTTTGATTTTTAAATAATTTTTATGATTTTATTCATCACTTGAAGCTAAAATTACTAAATATTTTATATAATTACTATTTAAATTTATATATATTTCCTTTAACTTAGATTTACAATTTTAATTATTATTACAAAAGATACATAAATATTAAATTAATATTTTTAAAACGCTGATGATATTGTTGTTTGTTAACAAAATTTTTATCATGTTTTGTCTAATTTTGATATAAATAAATCTTACTTAACTCAAGTTGCTGGATTTTAAACATTAAATATACTATTTTGTTAACTAAAAAATATATTTTTACAATAATTATTATTGTTTTACATTAGGAACAATCTATTTTACATACATTCTGGTTACATTTGCAATTACATTTAGGAGGTTGAAAACAAAAATAATATTTAAATTAGAAAAAAAAAAAGATAAAAAGCAAATTAACAATTTTTACACATTTTTTTATTTTGATTTTTATTTATTCGTTTCTAAACTAAAGCCAGATTACAGTTAGAATGTTTTAATTAATTTATAATTACGGAATTTTTGCTTCAATTATTTACATTTTTATCATTGTTTTTGTTCAATTTGAATTTGTTTTTTACATCACAATTTAATATATAATTTTTTTTTTATTACTTTTGTTTTTTATTATTTACTAATACTGTGCTAGTTGGGTTGGTTTTGTTTATAATTTAGGTTTTTTTTTTGTTTTTTTTTTAGTTAAAATAAATAATAAAATTTAAAATTTTCAATACGATTGCACTTATCATTGAGGGGAAAGGAAGTAATTTTTTTGTGGAATTTCGGCTCTTGAAGAATTCTATCAATTTGTGGGACTGTGTGAAGGAGGAGGATGTTGTTGTTGCTGTTGATGTTGAGATACTGGATAGGGACTAAAACGATGAAAATGTTTTGTTCTCAAGTCCGGTGAAGCTGAACCAGACGACGAGGGTGTCGTAGCAGGCGGTGGTGGTCCAGCTGGTGGCGGTGTTCGGGAGGCGGCAGCTGCTGCTGCTGCAGCGTTGGCGGCTGCTTGTGCAGCAGCTGCCTGATGATTTGCCAAAAAGCCGGCTGTAAGTTGTGGCCACTGTTGTTGCCACATCCCGATGTTGAAAGCATTTATAGCTGCTGCCGAGGGTGGTCTTTGATATAGATGAGGTAAAATCATTTCGGTATACGGTGAACGTCCGAACATTTGTAGGTGTTGCCGTGCTTTTTCTATAAAAGCTAAAGAGGCAGCATCAGCTTCTTGAGGTGACAGTTGTTGCATCAGGGGATCGGGGAAAAACCTTAAAGGAGAACGTAAATGTTGCTCAAATAAGTAAGAATCCATGGGATCTCTGAAACAAACAAAAAATTACACATTAATAAGTACATAACAACATTGTAAAAGTTCTTTAAAAAGTATTTAAAAAAATTATTTCTAATCCAGCATTCCTCAAAAATTATTTATTGGTCCCCAATAAAATAAAAATACAATTGATGTACTCCCAAGAAATTCTAAGTATCGCATTGTCATAATGTCGAAATTGCCCCAAAAGGCATTTAAATTACCGATATGTTTTACATTTTTTATTGTAAAATTTTTTTAATCGTTTTAAAATTACAAAAAATTATGACACGACACTAAGAACACATTGTGAATTTAAAAATTTTTTATAGCCTATTTCACTATAATTGGAAAGTCAAAATTTACAACAACAAAAAGGTTCATATAAATACAAGTGTCCCTTCTTAATTATAAAAACTAGTTGTAGCTTCTATGTATTAGCTACTATCGAAATTTACGCTTACACAACTCTTAAAGGTTTTTACTTATTTTCTGATAAAAGTAATTTTGTAAGCAGTCCCAAATCGCCTACACTATACTTAATGGCCTTTAAGAGGGGGCAAAAGTAGATTTCAAAACCTGAGTTAATTTTATATTTATATTAAATGTAAATGGTTGTGTTTTTTCAAAATCTGGATGGTGGGTCATTGCACACCGCCAGAATAGTCTAGTTACGTCCATGGATGTAGTTCTCGCAAATTTTTTGTTTAAGCATGAAAAAAATTAAATTTCGGTTTATTGCATACACAAATTCATTTCATTTTTGTGTACATATTATGTCTGACAATAATAATTGCAACGAAAATCCTAAAATGAAACGAAAGTGAAAAAAGAGCAACAATATTATGGCCAGCAAATGCTTAAGTTATTTGAACATTTACTCATTATTAACGTGTTTTCATGTACGAATATTATTTCAAAGTTAAACATGCCGACCTATAATTTACTCTACTTGAAACACTACCGCCACTTTCCAATACCGACCACTACACCACCACCACCATCATCACTTTTTTCCGTTAATTTTTGTATTGCCTTCAGTTTTTTTCTTTTTTGGCAGCCAGAGAAACACATGCAACAACATTTTAGTGTAACATTTTAGGTTTAAATAGTGGGAAAAGAGGTAAACAACTTCTGTATATTTTTTTTTCTAAGTTCTCTTGGATAAATTTTTTTAGTTTGTTGCTTTAGTTTTTGTTTGGCTCTACATGTGAGAAGAGTGTGTATTTTTATGCAGAACTGTGATATTTTTGCTGCCGATATGTCTGAGTGTGGTAACGTTATTTTAAACAAAAAAGTAAAATCCAAAACCCAGTCAAATTAGTATTTTGTTGCCTTTTCAGAATCTTTGTATATGCGTGTTTATGTATTTTTTTGTTTAATTTCCTATTTTATTTAAATACTCCAATGATTTAAACAATTAATGAATTTGAAAGAAATTTAGTATTTTTAGGTACTCGTAGTAGTAGCCTCTAAGTCCAAGTTCGTTTTGTTGATATTTGAACCCTCAACACTTTCGGCAGGTCATCAAATTTAAAAGCAGCACATAATTGTAATTAAACGAGTTAAAAACACTGACTACAGAGTTATTTATTGCTTTTGCATGATTGTTAAAGTGAATAAAAATATAAGTATTTGCCAAATATCTATGTGTTTAAAACCTTAATTAGGAAACCCACAAAAAAGAACTCGCTTTTATAACGAAAAACTACAACTTTAATTAATCATGAATGCAACGTTGTTAATCTGTTGCAACAGCCATGTGGCATGCATGCCACAACAATTAAACCAACAAACTAAGTAGCACAACCAAAACCGAAAATATAATAATAAAATATATAATAATTCTTTCCAGTTTGCTCAACCACAATTTATACAATTTATTTTTGCCCGAGACTTAAATCCACTCGTAGGAATATTTATTTATATTCTCTTTTTGTTCTTACCTGTCAAAATCAGTCAGACGTGATGAATCGCGAAAACCTTTGGCAAATGGATTTGAATCGATTTTTAATTTGGTAATCAATTGATTTTGATATGCTGTTACAGCCGTAAATACAGTCTCTGGAAATACAAAAGTTTTATGATCCATTTCCTGTAAATCCTTAGGGGTATTTGGTATACTCTGGCCATGGCACAAGCGTACCAAATGTATACGTGGCTGATAGCGATGCATGGAGTTTAATACAATCTAAATGAAAGATCAGAAAGAGAATAGATTCAATTGTTTTAACTGAATTTAATTATATAAATAATAAAGTTGTCTAAATCGAACAAAAAGTCAAAATCAAAAATTTTCTCTAACTAAACACAAGATTTGAAATTCAGCATAAAAAATCTAAGAATGTTTTCTATTACTATAACCTTGAAGTTTTTAAAATAACATTGACCAGTTGTTCACGTACCTGTCCACTTTTATCCATTTCATTATTGGTAAGCTTAACCTTTTCAAACGACACCACTTGCTTCCTCAATGCATCCACACTAATGGGACTATCCGGATGAGCATAAAGACGAGCTGGCGGTGGCGGATCAGCCTTACCAGCCACAAGCCACGAACTGCGATGGTAGGCATAACGATAACGTCTCGAATCCATTGGTATGATGTCAATTAAAACTGCATAACGATCTGGTGGTTGCATGTGCCTTAAAGGCCCTGAAAAACTAACTCGCACCGTTGGAAACATCCGCCTGCAATAGAGTAAAACAACAAAATATGAAATAATTTCACTTACTTTTTCATTTCATGTTCGTTAAGAGGCTTATTAAAGTTTTTAGTTGCTAGTTCCTTTAATTTTCATAACAGAAATTTGTACAGTTAATTAATAATTATATTCGTATGCTCGCGTTTACATGACATTTTATGGGTTTTTTTCACTTTGGCACATCAACATGTTGTTAGAACTTTAAGTCCGCCATAATTGTAATTAACAAAAATCATGTTAACGCATATTAAGCCTAATATATTTCCTGATAACAACTGCAAACATCCGTCAGGTAATGCGTTCGTAGGTCAAGAGTATTAACAGTTTAATAAGAGTACCTATAAGTCTATCTGGTAAAATTTGGCAACGAGAATATTCAATTAACTGCCAGAATATTATACATAATAGGTTTTGTTGACAAAATAACTTTAACTAGAAAAAAATATGGTCACCATTCTTTGCACATTAAATTTTTTTTAACGTTTGAATGTATGTATGCATATTAGGGTCATAACTTTAAAATTTTTTTTAAATATCAAATTTAGCATTCTATAGTCAAATAGATGATTAAAAACTATGAATAAATACGCTTTTACGCTTTCTTTGGCATTAAAAGAGTTCACGCCATCAGCGAGGAAGTTTCAAATTAGTATTTTTATGAAATGGGATGGCGATGGAATTTTTTTAACTAAAATGGAAAACAAAAACAAAACTCAATAAAAGTTTAAAAAAAAGAATTATAATACAATTTACCGAGAAATGCCAAGAAATGTTTCTTAAACATATACAAGATGATTCATAAATCAAAAATCAGCAAAATAGTAATATTTGTGCGGAACGTGCAATTAAGACTGTGCAGGATATACTGCATATATGCAAATCTACACATCCTGGAAACTTAAAATTTGTATCTTACAATAATACTAAAAGGATGTTATAGCATTGTGGTTTTTTTCCTTATAATAAAACCATTGTATATGAAGTCAATAACTTGGTATGATTTTAAATTGAAAAACTTGTTTAAAAAATTTATTGATTTAGAAAATTTGGTGCGTGAATTTTTTTCTTGTAAAATAACCTAAGATAATGATATTCATTATAAAAACATCATTGTCCACCTCTTGATACTATGGAAAAATTGGATTAACGCCCTTATGTACATTTGTTTAAAAGACCTATGTTTTAATAAATGACAACTAAAATTATATTTTAACTTTTAATCTGATAAAGTATATGCCTTACTACCGAAGTTTTAGCAATAAAATAATTGAAAATAAAAAAAGAGAAAACCAACCCCTCCAATTAACTGGTCATTGTACCTCAGTTGCAGTCCATTAACAACTACTAATCATTAGTTCTTTTAACTGCAGTAATAATTTCATATACATGCTGGAAGTTTCTTTTTTTTTTTAATAAGAAAATACTAGTTAAAAAATATCTACAAAAACAAGAAACCAACAACGATGTAAAAACTGCACTATAATTGTAACTGATTACCTTGCTAACGTAACAGCAACAATAGCAACACACCTCGCTCTCATACAATAGGACTTGGTATAACAAGTGATGCCAGATGAAACTTTGAGTAAATGATAAGATGCATTTAAGCACTTGCTACTTCGATGCTAAGAAAATGCAGTGCAAGATTTTCACCTTTTTAAGTTATTTTATATAAAGTATTCTTATGAAAATCAAATGCATTAAAGTTTTAATGTAAATTTAAAGTGATATTTCAGAAAAGTTTAAACACTAACTTTAAATTAAAGTTTTCCGTGTGTGCTGATTTCCAATTTTCAAAGCAATAAAAAACACTTGGTGAACTCACGAAGGGGGCTATCAGTCGTTTATTCACATTGTTCTAATTTGAAAGAAATAATATAAAATGGTTCAAAAATTTGTTACTATAAACAACAAATAATATTTAAATAATTGTTTATATTTATGAGGATTATGGCATTAGGACATACGACATGATAGCACTTTTTGTGAATTCAGCAATTGTTTATAATAACATTAATATACTTCTTTAACTCTCCTTTGCTAAACAGTCAAAACTGTAGATAATTCGGGTTATTTATAAATCTTTGAATAACTTCAATATGAGAGTGCAAGTGTTTCTGGAAGCATTATATTTTTTATAAATAAATCAAGTCACTTGTGACCTGGTCTGGAAGATAACGTCCAGGTGAGTTCGCATTACTTACTCTTTAGTAAATTAAATTTTTCTTTTTTAAAAACAAAACTAGATTATTTATTTATTATGATTATTATATTTAATTATTTACTTATTTTTCTACTTATTGAGTGAAACAAGCAACGATTTTATTACCAGCACTCTCTATTTGAGTCTTAAATTGCTGCAAGGGTAAAAAGATTTTCGAACCCATTAAATTTATGTTCAGAAAATTATATTCTATTGTTACCATTAGGTGTTTTATTTGAAAGAGATTATCATCAAGCGTTTTGTGTGAAAATATGACTTAAAGATGCACTAAAGCTGTAAAAAAATAGATGCTAATGAAACATTTTAATTTAAACATTTCATAAGTCATTTTACAATCATTTAGTAAGGGAATTCAAAAAAATGTATTTTGTGGGATCATAAATTTTATTTAGTCTGGTCACACTGTACAACTATCTTAGTTACTCTGATATTATGCACACTGAAATTCGTTTGCAGTTTTTTCTCCTATTGATGTTGAGGTAAGTTGCATTTGTTTTTTTTTTTTTTTTGCTTTTAAATGAAAATGTCCTGTGTACTTTTTTTTTTGTTAATTGACTGATTGAAATGTGAATGTTATGTGTTGTTTTTGTTCAACAACAACAAGTGTAAAAAAAACGAAACAAAGAAGAGAAATAAAAAACACACACACACTCACACACATGTATACATACTATATAGTACACTTATTCGAATAAAATATCCTTTGCCCTGTAATTAACGCCAAGAAAGCCGCCAAAATGATTATGATGGTAGTGGAGGCATTACAATTTGTGCGATAAGCGACAATCGTCAAAGACATACATATATAAATATTTATATATATTTCTAAAACTGATTTTGTTTCAATGCAATATTCAATAGTTTTGAAATTATTTATTTAATGCTAATACATTTAAAAAACAATTGTAAATAGCGTGAGAAAAGAAGAGGTTTTTTTAATTTGTTTCTTAAATTTTCAGCCAAAAGTGTCGTTTATCGCTGTATTGTGTTTTTTTAACTGGTTATATGTAGTTTTTATTTTCTGTACTTTTTTACTGCAAATTTATAATGAGTTTCACTCAGAGCCTTTTGTCACATGCAATTCGCTAAAGCATTGCGTTTCGATATCAATCTATGTCAACACTTCGTTTGCCATGTTATGTTTTTCTGCCGTAGCTGTATTTAATTTAGTGTTTGTTTTTATTGTTATTCTGTTTTCCATCAACAACAACTGCAGTTGTTTGCTACATTTATGTATGCAGTACATTAAAAAATAAATTGAAATAAAATTGCTGCAGTTGCAGTAATATTTTTTTGTTACTTCTATTTGCATTATTTCTGTTTCTGTTAATGATTTTGATTATGCCATTTTATTTGTTTTTTTTTTATTAATTTTTATTATTATGTCGCCAGTATTACGTTTGAATTAAGTGAAAATTGTACTTTACAAAAACTTAGTAAAAAAATAACATTAACATTTCATTAATTAGGAATATTAAACTGCGCGCAATAAATATTTTTCATATCTTTTTTATATGACCAAAGAACATGCATTGGGCTTTGAATAATTAAAACATATTCACAGTTTTTTTTCAGTTTCGAGTTCCCTTTTTTAACACCTTTTTTTATTCATGGTAAATTAAGTTTTTGTAACAAGTTATAAATAACAAAATAAAATATGCAAATTTTTATGTTCACTTCTTATTAAATATATGAAAAAAAGAACAAATATATATATGTGAATATACAGTCAGCAAAAAGGAGCTCTACTTTCATCGGTGCGTTACAAATCAACTGACATGCCATCTTGCCATGAATATGTCTTTAGTTAAGTTGATGTCATGTCCAATATGTTTATGATACGTCCCCCTCATCCACTTGCACTGGTCACAATGTTGTATACAATTTGAGACTTGTTCTCTTATCTATTTATAATTTTTTTTTACACTAATTATTTAATTTTAAGGGTTGTCTTTGGAGATTATAAATAATATGTGCATCGGTATTTTAGATTAGATGACAATTATTCAACATTTTTAAATGAAAATTTTATATTATTATTTTTTATCTGTGTTAAATGTAAAAGTCAGTTCATTATCTTTATTGGAGGATCTACGGTTATCGTTTAAGTATTTCTAGGGAAAGTGTATTAAATTATAAATATTTATATCGAATCGATTAAGAAATTTATGCATTTACATACAAGCATCTGGCAACATTCTCTTAAGTCAACAAATTTCAGTTTGAGACTCAAACTCATATTTTTCTCTAATACCAAGTTAGGGTTTAATACGAATCGTTTGATTATGCAGAATCAACCCAGAGGCCGAATTACGCCATTCAATATCGATCGAAAATGATAGAATTCTCATTCGCATCCAATACAAAATGCAAGAAAAACTTCCACATTTGATTGAAATTGCGATCGATATCGAATGCCGTAATTCGGCCCCAGATTTTTGCTTTATTTTTTTTTTTTTGGGGAAAATTTATCATTGTTTTTATTTTAATATATTTTCAAATATTATCAAAAAAAAAAATAGACCTAAAGAAATTAATGAAAATATTTGAATAATTTTTTAGTTTTGTGAAATAAAAAACAGAAGAAAACTTGTAAAGTAACCCTCAAAAGTGCCCTAAATTTTTCGCTTTGTTGCAAACTTTTTGAGGCAGCAAACAATGTTGCCCGCTTATCCATAACAATTTTGGATGTTGGGTAAACACTCACTATCGACTTTATGGCAGCCTGTCTACTGAGTAATTTTGTATCTTTTTTTGTTTATATTCAATATATTTGCGAATAAAGTTATAACAACGTGTTAAAAAAAGTTAATATAAAAAAATATTTTGACTGCTTAAATGCATACGTAGCTTTGGAATAATACTTCTCTATGTTAAACACAAAACTTATTAGAACCTCCTAAAATTATTTTATTACCCTTTTTCATCCCCTTCTGTCATTCTGACACACATTTTTATCGGAACTCTATTTTGTAGTAAGTATTCACTTATAGAGAAGGGGTTGGTTGGTGTGTAGCAATAAAAATATTATTTTGTGTGTATTTATGTAAATTATTTACTGAAAATATGATTTACGATCTTCCGCTTTGTATTTTGTTTCTTCTGCTTTTTCTTGTAGGATTTGTTTCACATTTTTTTCTGACAACTGTTTCTGTTTTGTGTTTTATGGATTTTGCCCTTACAGCTCTAATAATATTTATTCAAATTTTTCTAGTTTAAGACTTCTAGTGTTGTTTTCTGCATATAAAAATTTTAGACAAGTTAACACTTTATAGAAACTTCGTCGGTGACTTGTACAGTAGTGGTGAGGGTAAATGACGTTTGGTTAGGCAACAACATTTTGTTACAATGATTGCCAACAGTTTGTGTAACATTTTATTGTTTTGAGTAGTCGCTCACCTGGTTCAAAGTCGTAACATTAAAGTTCTATAGCGGTGTTGATAAGTTTATTGTAATTGCTAGCTAAAGTGCTTATTAAAAGTAATAGAACTTATTTCAAAATTCCTTACTATAAGTACATACATATATATGCCGACTTATCATTTATATCAAGAACTTTTCTGGTGTCAATAGTTTTGTAGTACATTTTCTTGTTAATTTTAAACTTTTGCCTTAAAATAATTTTGTTTTTTTTTTAATTCTAATTATCACTGCTACATTTGTTTCCTTCGCTGTTAAGTTAGTGATGCCTGATAGAAGTAACGAAATTGTTAAGACAGGAAAATACAACTTTGTCAGAAAGAAAAACAAAATAAAAACTAGCAACTATTAAGGGCAAGTGTGGATTTTATATTGTTGTTTATGGGAAAATTAAGCAAATTACTAAATGAAAATTATAACGCCAACAGACGAAAATGGTGTTGATTTGAGAAAACTAAATAATACAACGTCAAAAATTAACAGCAAAACGGAAGATTATGTTAATTAAATATTAAGCTGAAATTAGCATATTTTTCAACAAAATGTTGTAGTAAAGAATATGAAACAGAAAAATATTTCATTAAGACAAATATGTATGCATACCATAAGTTCTGTTTTAGAAAGACCTACTACTACTGGCTTAATACAAATGTCAAATGTTTTTGTTAGCCATGGAAATTGTAATTTTCTCACTTTGGCTACCAAAAGGAATTTTTTTCTTAAACTTCTTTATTATAAGAGAAATATTGTTTTGTTTACAGTCATTCACTTGCCATTAGTACGAGTTGTCCTGTCATGTGGTTTAGCTATCGAAACCAACATCAAATGTTGACAAATATTTACAGCTTCTGCTTGCAAACAGTCATGCTAAGCGTAGCAACATCAATTAACTAAATCAAACATAATATTTCCCATACTTTTCCATTGGACTCTTCTCAACAGCGTTAAAAATTATAGTCTTTTTTAGTTGAACTACGAGTATATACAAGAGCAGACTATTCTACTAGACAGTCTGTCAGTCGATGCCATGTAGTAGAAAGTTGTTAGTTGTTTCTCTTTCTGACAGCGTAACAAAATCGTTGACCACGTGATATTTTACTTTAATGACCGCAAATATGGTTGGCAATGCTCAACCATAAAAACTACAGACAGGATTACAATGAAGAAAAAATCAGTCACATACACATTCTTTTCAAGGAAGAGACATCATTGTTTGTGCAAGACAAGAACTCGGCCTTTTTCACACAAACATACAAATAAAAAGATAAAGAAATGCTACCTTTCATCTATTAAACCAAACACTTTTCAGATAGTGCTTTGAATGCCACTGTTTTCTTTTATCCTTTCGTAAGTTACGTTAAATATATCTTTTCAAATTAAATGTGATTCTGATTAGTTTACCAAAAAACATTGTATTTCTGACCTGCTTTTTTATCTTAATCAACTTTAATGAAGTGCTGCCTAACACTCCGCTGAACAATAAAATTTCTTTTCTAAGGTGCTTTACGAGTAGCCATAATAGTTTTTTGTAATGAAGTTAATATAATCAAATGCAGGATTCCAAAAACCTCTAAACAGTTTAAATAACAATTTTCTATACAGCTGGATTATTAATTTAGTAAAAATAATTTAATAAACTGATAGCCTGATGGCCGTTTGTATATTTTACTAAAATTAAAAAAAAACAGCTAAAATTTTATTTTAAGGCAAACCGGTTTTTCATAATTTCCCGAGCATTAACTACAACAATTAGTATTTAAAAAGACTATACAACTTTTTGTTGAAATTATATTCCACATACTAGTTTTTCATTTTTCCACTAGACGTAATATTTTGAAATGTTTTTTTTTTATCTTTTTTTTGTATAGTTATATTTTATAAAAAATAAATACATCATGTGTGTATAAATAAAACAAATATCCAATACTTAAAATAGATTTACATTATCTGTCCATATGTTCATGCATAGTTTAAGTTCCAATTTTGGATTTAGTTGACCTATAATTTCACCTCGACCTAGATTTTTTTAAACATTTTAACAAAATTCTACATATACAAGTTTTATATATGTATATTGGTATCAACTGCATTAAACTCTAACGTTTTGAACCAGTCATATAACTTGTTAAATCCTAAAAAAAAAAAAAAAAACTTTTAATATTTTCTCTTTAAACTCCATATTTCATCCATACGAATATTATTATTTTCACTTCTTTTTTGTTTTGATTAAAATTGTAGTTGAATTAAAGGCAACATTATGCAGTCATTTATTTTACCTTGACACAAGATGCGTGCAAGAGTAACGAAGAAAAAAATTTAATAAACCTATGTACATGTGCTTGTGAGTGCTAGTGGATGAATTTTAATTTGAACAAATACATGGCTAATAACTCATCATGATAACTCAACAACATACATACATATATCTTAAATGTTAAATAGTTTTACTTCTTGTTTTATGTAGATACGTAGTTGCAACAAAACACGAAAACAAATAATATAATTTTTTTACGTAAGTTTTATCCGTTTTTTTTTTTTTGCGAAGAAACTTTTATTTCATTTATTGGGACATTTATTTATGATTGCGAGTATGAGTTCCACTTACAATCTTTTTGAAAAATGGTGTTCTGCACGAATTTAATAGCGCACACTTGCTGAAGCTCTTCTAATGATGCAATTTGTTTAAAAGTAGCAGTAGAAATACAAATAAGGTATGAATGAATTGTATTCAGGTCTAATTATTCTTACTAGCTGGACCCAGATCGCTTTTGTGATCCCCACAAAGCTTAATGTTATTTCTAAAAATCGCTAAAGCAGGAAAAACAATTCTTAATTTGAAAGTAAATCTAATAAACTGTGAACATTAGATTTGAAACTAAAAAAAAACAATAATAAAACAACAAAACATCTACTTAACCGGACTCTAAGTTGTTACATTCTCTCTGGTTTGTTTTTTATACCCTTCACCTGTGGTGCACAAGGGTATATATAGCTTTGTCATTCCGTTTGTAATTTCTACAATTTTCATTTCCGACCCCATAAAGTATATATTTTCTGAAAGCTTATGAATAGAGGAGTCGATTAAGCCCTGACCGTCTGTCCGTCTGTCCGTCTGCCCGTGTGTTGGTTGAAATCAACTTTTAGAAGCAACTATATATTCCTCAATCTTTTGGAAATATCCAGAAATGAATCGCTATTGAAATTCAGCACAATCGCCCCATAACTTTCTGAGATATGAGAAAAAAACTACGACCACCTCGTTTTTTTTCACAATTACAACAACAACATACATACATACATACATACATACATACATACATGTGAAAAACATACCAAACAAAAAAAAATTACAAAAAAAATATTAAAAATAATAAAAAAAGCTACAAAAAAACTACAAAAAAAAAATTTAAAAAAAAACTTTAAAAAAAATTTTAAAAAATTTTTTAAAAAAATTTTAAAAAAATATAAAAAAAAATAATAAAATATAAATAATATATTAAATAAAATAAAATAAAATTTTTTTGGCTCAGCTGGGATTCGATGCCACATTTATTCTAACGTGTACGTATGCACGTATTTTATATGGGATGAATGGTGATACAAACAATTGTTATTGCATGACTACACGTTGTGAAGGGTATATAAGATTCGGCACGGCCGAATATAGCACTGTTACTTGTTATATAATACACGTAAAGCACTCTTTTTATACCCTTCACACAGTGAAAAAGGGTATATATAGGTTTGTCATTCCGTGTGAAATTTCTACAATTTTCATTTCCGACCCCATAAAGTATATATTTTCTGAAAGCTTATGAATAGGGGAGTCGATTAAGCTCTGTCAGTCTGTCCGTGTGTATGTTGAAAAATTTTTTTTTTATTTTTTATTTAATAATATTATTTATATTTTTATTATTTTTTTTTTAAATTTTTTTTTTATTTTTTTTTTGTTTTATATTTATTATATATAATTTAATTTTTTTTTTTATTTTTTTTTTAAATTTTTTTATATTATTTTTTTATATTTTTTCTTTTAACATACATACGTAAAGTTGTATTTTTAAAAAGGGTTGTTTTTATATATGTATGTTTTTTATATGTATGTACGTATTTCATATGGGATGAATGGTGATACAAACTACTGTTATTGCATGACTGCACGTTGTGAAGGGTATATAAGATTCGGCACGGCCGAATATAGCGCTCTTACTTGTTGCAACAACAATTTGTATCAGCACTCATCACTTTGTTTATTTTTTGTTTTGTTACATACAGACACTAATAACTCCTAAAATACTAAACCTATTTGAGGAGAGTTCTAAATTCTGCACATCGTATTTATATATAAGATTCTGCATGTACGGAAACGATTGCAAAATAAATTTGAACTAAATTTAATTTTTAAATTAAATACCTATTTTTTAAAATACAACATACGTTAAATGTTTAATAGAAAGAAGTCCACCTTAAAGAATATAATTTTATTTGTTTAAAAACCTTGTCTTTTAAGCATAAATTTATACTGTAAAAATCAGTTAGATGTTTAGGTACAATAGAGCTAATTGTGGCCTGTATTCTGCAATAATATTCCCTACTCTCGCTGCTTACTAAACACTCATAATCCATCTTACTAACCACTCTTCCATCCATCCGGCGTTCCAAACTTTCATTACTTTTTTGCTTTATTCGTTATTCATTCATTGTGAGTTATAAACACTGAAAATATTTTTATTTCATTTTGGTCGTCACGTTTTCGTTTTTGTTGTTTTTGCTGCTGCTGCAGTTGGCTGTTGCTGTTGTTTGGTTAAATTTCGTTTTGTGGTGACAGGGCAACAACATTCATGTGTTAAAGCGTTGGAGTCATCATAAATTTTCAAGACCAAAATGACATGGAATATATGAAATGGTTTTAATTACCAAGCAACATTTAGAAGGGAGTATAATGGTACGAGTATGCCACTCAGCTTTTATACAGCTGAAGAGTATGCAGCACGCCCTTGTTTGCTTAAGGTTTTACGAACTTGTTAAGGAATTCTTTTTACAAATTTTGATATTTTATTATTTCTTTTATACCTTAAAAGTAATTTTCTTAGGATCATGTTGAGGAGACATGCAGAGTTAATACTAGAAATTTTAATATTTTATTACGATTTCAGCTTCGATCAAGGCACATTTATTTATTGGGTAAACTTAATTCGTCATAAGTATGATTATGCATTTAATATGTCCAACATTATATGTCTTAAAATTTAAACAAAAAAAAAGGTTCTTCAAACTCAGACTATATACAACAGTGAAACAAAAGAAAATAATTTGGATTGTACGATACATTTAATATATTTTTAAAAATTTCTGTACAATATATACGACAATTAGGCACATTATTATTACTTACCAACAGCTAAATTTAGGATGTTATCGGATAGATAACTAATTCTTCGTTATTATAACTACACTTCTATCTAAAAGCTCATTTTACCTTTAATTTTTAACGCAAGATTTATAAATAAAATTTGGTTGAAATTTTAAAAATTTAAGTCTTTTTTTTTATAGAAACAAAAAAAAAACAAAATATTACGTAATTGTATTCCGAAGTCACTAGGTATTTTAATTTATTAAAAGTAGTCTGTATTATATATCAAATGTCAAAGTAGTTGCAGAAATCGCCCTTAAACTTACATTTATTAAATATCGTATATATCATCGAATATAGAAAAGTGAATACATTGTTTTTTTTCAATAGTTAAAGTGAATCTTTTGCAGTGTACAACTCCTAAGATATGTTGTCAAATTTAATAATTTTGAAAGCAAAAATATATTCTTTAAAATAGAAATATTTATTATTCTGTGTTAAAATTTTAAGCTTAATTACCTTCCTGTCTTCGTTATAATCATCTCCGTACCCAGTTCATGAAATTTATCCCACAACTCTTTGGTCTCCAGATGGCATTGTATCGGCAACAAGTCATCACAGTTACAAGAACCCACAATTTTCGGTGATGGCTGCAAAAGAATAGTTGTATTTAATTTCACCTATTTTAGCCGTCACACTAAGAGCTTAGCTAACTTTTCGTTTTACCTTCGCTGGCTCAGGGGATAAACGATCATCTTCAGCATTGCTTGGACTCTGTGGTGAAGCTCTTCCCCTGCTACTGCTTGAACTATTGTTATTGTGATTACTACTGCTGCAGTTGCCACTATCGTTGCTATGATTAATTCTATGCTTGTATAGACTTTTGTGGCCATGGTGGGGGTGTTGATGAGGATTGTGTCGTGAAAGTCGTATTGCGGACGCTGATTCGGTATCACTACAATCGACAACATCCACATCACCTTCGTCGTCAGCATCGGGAAATCGCTCGAGTGAAAGGGGACCTGTTGGTATTAGTTTAAATTATGTATTTGAGTTTTTAAATGTTGAATCCATTTTAAAAATAAAAATTAAAAATTTAATTTTGTTTATATAAATTAAAGGCTTTCCGAAATCAACTATCAAATTGTTATTTTTTAGTGTTTCGAACACTTTACTGCACAAATGGCGTCATATTCAAATATTGCGTTAATTTTGGGACAAGATTTATTAAACACGTGTGTGTTCATTTTATTTTTAAAACCTAAAAAGTATCGAATGTTTTAATCTTTGAAATTAAGCTTAAGCTAGATTGCTAGGTAGACTAAAAATTTAGTAAACTTTTTTTAATAAAACCTAATCATTTTTTATGTTTTTTCGCTGAGTCAGCTATCGTGTTTTTCCTAATCTATTTATAATTTGTAAAACACTAAAGTGCAGTGAATCATTGTGAAACAGTTTTTCATTTTAAAACATATCAAAATTAATCGACTCCGTTGTAGTTTTTCAAAAATTTAAATTCACTTTTTAGTTTTTCTTTTTATACCCGCCACCAAAAAAATGGTGGGGGTATATTCATTTTGTCATTCCGTTTGTAACACATCGAAATATCCATTTTAGACCCCATAAAGTATATATATTCTGAATCGGGGTTTGATTTGATGACGATCTAGCTATGTCCGTCCGTCTGTCCGTCTGTCCGTCTGTTGAAAGCACGATAGAGGTCGCACCGAAAAAGCTAAAGGGCTCAAATTTTGCCAGAATCTTTCTAATAGACAAGGTTTGTTTGGTATTGAAAATGGGCTAAATCGGAATATTAGAAAGAGAGTTATAGCTCGTAAAGCAAGAATAGGTCGAAAAAACCGTGTCCTTCAAACATCGAAAAAAAAGGAATTGTGTCCAAACGCATAAACGTAGAGTCATGAAACTTCGAATATATATTTCTCGAGTCAAAAGAATATTTCTCCCCAAAAATTGCTTAAATCTATGCATTAGAAAAGGAGTTATAGGTCAAAATGTACGAAAATTTATACCGCTCAGTGTATATTTGAAGTTTAAAACGTAATAAAACTGACAAAACTATATGTACGGTTCTGAAATTTTGCAAACATGGTTTTTTGGTCAAAGTCTTCGTTATAACGGAAAATAAATGTTCCACGCCCACTTTTTTTTTTAAATTTTTATAAAAATATATTAGTCATATTCATTAGCATTTATTCATTGCAGATGGCGACATCTGTTGTAGGCGCCACTACATTTTGCAAACACTGAGGATGATGTCTTTGCTAAACATCACGTAGAACACTAGATGACTCTAGTAACATTTTTTTGCACAAACTACAAAGGAATTTTATAGGGGTTTGTGAAAACGAAAATGACCGAAGTTTGTTGACAAAAATTAACTAGAGTAATGATTTGTGCCCAACTTTACATATAGTTGTACACACAGTTTTATGAGGTTTTAGATTTAAAAATATTAAAAAAGAAATGTGCATCAGTAGATTTAAAATAAGTATTTGAATATTTAAAATACATATTTTAACTAAATTTTTTTTTATCTATCTATTCTTTTGTAAAGGGTGGTTAAATTTTAAGGGCCACAAGGTGATTCAAAATAGACATGCTCAGCATTTTGCTAAAACGGGAAACTTATTAGTAAGATTTTGATTTTTAGAGTTCTATAACATTTTACTTTTAAAAGATTTTCAAACGAAATAAGTTTTGTATAATTTTAAAATTTGTTAGCCATTAGTACATGAAAATAAATAGTTTATAATGTTTAGAAATAATTTTTTTTTTATCTTTAGGTCTAAATTTTCCTAAATTCCTTTTTTTAATACACCATAACTTCTAGAAAACATAAGATGACAAAAAGAAATTAGCACCATTTAGTAGATAAAACTCTCCTCTATACCCCTATACCCCATTGTATACCCGTTACGATCCGACCGTAATCAGCAGACCAATTTTTGTGACACAAGGTCAAATATTTTTTGCAAAATTTTAGTAAAAGAGCTAAACAAATTTTTTTGTAATGTGCTTTTTTGAAGTATTTTAGTTTTTATATCCGCCACCAAAAAATGGTATGTATATATTCTTAATCGGGGTTTTATTTGATGACGATCTAGCTATGTCCGTCCGTCTGTCCGTCTGTTAAAAGCACGATAAAGGTCCCATCGAAAAAGCTAGTGGGTTCAAATTTTGCCAGAATATGTCTTATACACAAGGTTTGTTTGGAATAGAAAATTGGCTAAATCGAAGTATATGGAAGAAAGAAAAATTGCCTAAATGCATGTATTAGGAAGGGAGTTAGAGATCAAAATGTACGAAAATTTATACCGCGAAGTGTATTTTCCAATTTGTTAAAAATTTTAAACCTAATAAGAGTGACAAATTTAGATCTACGATTCTGAAATTTTGCAGGAATTGCTTTTTGGTCAAAGGCTTTCTTCTGACGGAAAATAAATGTGACACGCCAACCTCCCATACAACGTTTTCTCTCAAATTCTTATAATTTCTCTATAAATCGAATAATAAAGGACTTTATTGAAATATCTAAGTTGTATTTATTAGCATAAATAACTTCGACACACCTACTATAACGCTCACTTTCCACGTTATTTACTGTTAATGAAATTTAAAAGCTCATAAAACCGACAAAATTAGAGGTATGATGATAAAATTTGCTACGGAAATCCTTCTAGTCAATGTTATTGTTATGCCAGAAAATTTAGGTGACACGCCCACTATTACGCCCACATCCTATATAATGCTTTATTTCAAATTCATATAATTTCTCAATGAATAAATATTTTGGAAGAATTACGGACTATATTGAAATATCTAAGTTGTATTTATTAGCAGAAATTTTATTGACACGCTTACTTTAACGCCCATTTTCACTGAAACACTTAATTTACGAAAACATTTTACCAGCATATCCAAGTTATAATGGGTGGTTAAATTTTAAGGGCCGATGTTGATTTTGAATAAAACACAAATTATTTAGGAAATTATTATCATTTCTTTTTTAATGAAAATATTTGTATGGTTCAATTATGTATGGAACAAAATATCGGCCAAATGGCCCCGCGACCTCAACGGCACACCTCGATCCGATAGTCCAAATTTTAAATAACATTGCTGATGCTCAATTGTTTGGCACGATGATGAGTCGAAGTTGACTGTTTTTTTGCCACACTATCGCGATAAACAGCAATGCTTCTCATTTAATGAATTTAGAAGGTATTCATAGATGTTCTAACATTTTATACAGACCTGGGGCCGAATTACGGCATTCGATATCGATCGAAATTTTACTCGAACGATCGAGTATGCTGTGCTTTAGGTATATAGATTCTAATAGGAGTTTTCAAATTTCGATCACGTTCGAGTGCCGTAATTCGGCCTCTGTTTTAAATTTAAAATTTAACCACCCTCTACAAAGAAAGTGATGTATATTTTATTATAAAGAGATTATTCCAAGCGATTAACAAAATAATAATTATTGTGCTTTAAATGTACACAAAATTGGTGGTGGGTATAAAAGATTCGGCACAGCCGAATATAGTGCTCTTACTTGTTTCTTTTTTTTTTGAAGTGTGAATATTTTATTAAATTGCTTCTAATGTTCTCCCCTTTTTTGTAATTTGTGATCATCGTGCAAAATCTTTTTTTTTAAAGTACGTTTAAACATTTTTCTTTATATGTTTTTTTTTATAAATTTTTCTTTGGTTCAACACGAGTGGTTTTTGCATGTTTGTTTTGTATGATAAGTTTTGATTTTCCACTTTGCAAATGTTTAAGAAGAAATTGTTTTAATATTAAATGGGCAGAAATTGTGAGGATGAACAACTGGCGGACAAAATTTTTATATATACAAATATAAAAGTTCGAAGCATTAGTTTCACGTTATTAACAATCAAGCTAAAAGATAAAAATTAACTTAAATAACATCTAACAAGTTGGAAATATTGAACGAAATGAGAATTTATGTACACACGTTCCACAGCAATGATATTCGTAAACAATGTATTATTTATTATTCAAACACTAATTACAAGACAAGGCGATAAGGTAATTCGTTCAGAATTTTTATATAATTTTTATGGATAATTTTTATTTATGTTACAAAACACATCGAAATATCCATTTTAGACCTTTTTAATTAAAGTCTATATTTTCTGTGTCCTGGTTTCATTTAAGGACAGTCAAGCTATGTCCATCCGTCTGTCCGCCTGTTAAAAGCACGATAGAGCCTAAACCGAAAAAGTTAGGAGGAAAATATTTCTTATACACAAGAATTGTTTGATATTAAAAATGGGCTGATTCGGTTTATTTGGAAGAGAGTTAAAGGTTGTCAAGCAAGAATAGGTCTAAACGCATCGTGGTTATATTTTCTGAGTAGAAATTATATCTCTCCGTGAAAAAGGAGTTAAAGATTAAAGTGTACGAAAATTTATACCGCACAGTGTCTTTTTCAGTATATTTAAAATTAAAAACGTCTTATCTAATTTGAATTTAAACATTAATTATAGAATTTTTAAAGAAGGAGTTTCCATGCCCACACAAGCTAATATTATGTTTTAACTACCTCTGGTTACCAAATTATACTCTTCAGTTTCCGTAAAAATACAATTTTTTAGTAAAAACGATTTAATGGTATCATTTCTAATATAGAAATACTTAAGGGTTGATTGTAAGACCAGGTTAGGTTAGGTAGAACAGGCAGCTGTTGTGCAGCTCACTTGGGTCCATTATATTGATTCCTTTGTGATACCTGATTAGAAAAGTAAGAATAAAATAGAAAAGAGAGAAGAGAAGCAGATCAGTCCAGAGTCTCTGGCGGGAATCGAACCCGCAACCCCCAAACTAACATATCATCATACTACTGACTAGTCCATAGGGGCACCATGATTGTAAGACTAAATCAAAGAAAATAAATTAATACAATAAAGATGTAAGATAAATTGTACCAAGAGAATCTACCGGTACTACAGTATAAGCATTTGTATCCTTTTAGGCAGTAAGAACAATTTTCAAATCGAATGAAAGGTTATTTCGTATTATTTATTCAAAAAGAAAATTAAACAATGCTCGCAGTAGTGGATATAAGTCATTTTGTGTACGGGCACTGTTGCCGAAGCTTAACAAGCGATAAAAAGTTAATTTCTGCATAAAAAGTCACAATTTTCCAAGAGGGTAAGAAACAAGTCTACACTTACTTATGTATGTATGTTAGTGATAATTATGAAAATGTAACTGTCAGTTTTCATTTCTTCTGTTTTTATGCTTTTCTTTCGATGAGATGTAGAATTCGTGTTTAAATGATTTCGATCAAAATGTTTAACAGAAAAAAAACATTTAGATTTTCAATCACAAAATCATTAAAGCGGTAAGAAAAAAAAACAATAATAACATTTATAAATAATACCAGAAGGAGGAGAAGATAGAAATTTATATCAACATGCAACATGTTTGTTAAAATGATTTTAAAACTTTCAACATTTTGAAATTAATTGCGTTAATATGCAAATTATAATCTACAATAATAAATAATATTAACAACAACAACAAAATACTAGCAAGAGCAGATAAACAACATGTTTATTAATTTGAAAAGTAATAACAAACACACTACGAACATGTTTTACAGTTTAAGTTTCGATCTTGGCTTTTCGGAGAGATATACAAATCTACATTTTGAGGCCTCTAAACTTACTACTTATAAATTATTAAAATTTTATCATGTCACAGCATAACTAAGAAAGTAAATTTTACTCCTATAAATATCATAGATTGCGATCGTCTATTAAAATTAAGACAATAATAAAAACAATAATTACTTAAACAAACTCTTATTGTCAGTAGAGTCCTCAGTGTTATAAGGGCCGCAACTTTTTAGTCAAATTTAAGCTTAAGTGTAATATAGTAGTAAACATGTTGATGGTTTTGGGTGTAACAATTGTTAGTAAAATAATAAACCCATTAAATTATTTATTAAATTTAATGAAAAAAATCCGCAGTTAATGCATTTCAAATATGTATTAATTAGCATTTTATTCTGTTTAAGTTTTTTCTCCACCATTATTTTTTTATGTTTTTAGTTTGTTAAAATTAATGAAAAAATATTTATAATAATAACACTAATGATTGTTATGTTTTTTAAATTGCTGCTTTTATACATTTTGTTTATACATACGTGTATATGTATAAACACTTAGTGCTTTATAAATAATTAATTTAATTTAAATTATTCATGTATTTGTCATGTTTTCAAAACTACACTTTTGATTATAAATACTTATGATTTGCAAATTATAAATTTAACAATATGATTAAAACCTTTTAAGTTTTTTCTATCGTAGTTTAGCTTAATATGAAATCAATCATAAAAGGATTAAAGCTGATGTTACTAAAACAGATATTTGTCATTTTGAAATCGATGTCTGGTTTTGCCTGATTTTTTTTACGATATTTTAATTATTATGCTTAAGGCTTAGTTTATTCAAAAATATACAAATTGTTTTTTATATATTTTTTTTTAAATAAATGACAGTAATATTTAAGTAGTCGATTCTTATATGTTGTTGTTTTACGTGTTTTCAAAAAGAAAAAGGGTTATTTTAAAGTGATGTTTTTTGTTTCATGCATGCCATTTTACAGTACATAAGCCCTTTAATGTTGTAAATTATTTCAGTTCTGGTCAAATATACAAAAATATATCGGTAAAGTGACCCCTCCTACTGGCTCGGCAGGCTCTAGTGTTTTACCAAAATTCTCAATCACTTTTTCAATAAACTGTTATCAATGGTTAATATCTGCTCGATAATGTTGTTGATAATTTTTTTATTAATAAACCAAAAAACAAGACATTAAAATTTTGTATTTTAATAAATTATTAGAAAGACATTTTTCGATAAAATCTATACTAATATAATAGAGAAAAAGTGTGTGATTGTATGTTATAAGTTTTCTTCGAAACTACTTAATCAATTTCTAAAATTTTTTTATTTGTTTTTTTTACTACTACTTTCCGAACGGACATAGAATATACTTTTGTTTTTTATATTAGGTCGACGCGGTACTACAAATTGACATAATTAAAGGACTATAGCAGCTATTCCATTTAAACTTTGTGCAATTTACTTTGATAACAATTTCCTTATTCGATAGAACAAATGATAGGATCGGAGCAGGGGTAATGGTATCCCTCATACAAACAAAAAACATTTAATATCATATATAGAAAACTATAAACAAAATTTAGTTGAAACTTTGTACGAGCAATTTTGACGAAAATTTCCTTATTGCAACCACAAATGGTTACGATCGGAGAGGTAGTGTTATCCCCACACGAATAAAATACTTTCTCCACAAATATAATAAAATATTTAGCGATAAGTGATAGTAAACCTTTTTAAATTTGGTTAAATAACTATCGAAAAGTATAATTCACATATACATATACTACTAGATATGTGCGCATGCATTATTTATCTATATGTATATGAAACAGTTACGTATAAACAAAAAACAAGTAAGAGCACTATATTCGGCTGTGCCGAATCTTTTATACCCACCACCAATTTTGTGTACATTTAAAGCACAATAATTATTATTTTGTTAATCGCTTGGAATAATCTCTTTATAATAAAATATACATCACTTTCTTTGTAGAGGGTGGTTAAATTTTAAATTTAAAACAGAGGCCGAATTACGGCACTCGAACGTGATCGAAATTTGAAAACTCCTATTAGAATCTATATACCTAAAGCACAGCATACTCGATCGTTCGAGTAAAATTTCGATCGATATCGAATGCCGTAATTCGGCCCCAGGTCTGTATAAAATGTTAGAACATCTATGAATACCTTCTAAATTCATTAAATGAGAAGCATTGCTGTTTATCGCGATAGTGTGGCAAAAAAACAGTCAACTTCGACTCATCATCGTGCCAAACAATTGAGCATCAGCAATGTTATTTAAAATTTGGACTATCGGATCGAGGTGTGCCGTTGAGGTCGCGGGGCCATTTGGCCGATATTTTGTTCCATACATAATTGAACCATACAAATATTTTCATTAAAAAAGAAATGATAATAATTTCCTAAATAATTTGTGTTTTATTCAAAATCAACATCGGCCCTTAAAATTTAACCACCCATTATAACTTGGATATGCTGGTAAAATGTTTTCGTAAATTAAGTGTTTCAGTGAAAATGGGCGTTAAAGTAAGCGTGTCAATAAAATTTCTGCTAATAAATACAACTTAGATATTTCAATATAGTCCGTAATTCTTCCAAAATATTTATTCATTGAGAAATTATATGAATTTGAAATAAAGCATTATATAGGATGTGGGCGTAATAGTGGGCGTGTCACCTAAATTTTCTGGCATAACAATAACATTGACTAGAAGGATTTCCGTAGCAAATTTTATCATCATACCTCTAATTTTGTCGGTTTTATGAGCTTTTAAATTTCATTAACAGTAAATAACGTGGAAAGTGAGCGTTATAGTAGGTGTGTCGAAGTTATTTATGCTAATAAATACAACTTAGATATTTCAATAAAGTCCTTTATTATTCGATTTATAGAGAAATTATAAGAATTTGAGAGAAAACGTTGTATGGGAGGTTGGCGTGTCACATTTATTTTCCGTCAGAAGAAAGCCTTTGACCAAAAAGCAATTCCTGCAAAATTTCAGAATCGTAGATCTAAATTTGTCACTCTTATTAGGTTTAAAATTTTTAACAAATTGGAAAATACACTTCGCGGTATAAATTTTCGTACATTTTGATCTCTAACTCCCTTCCTAATACATGCATTTAGGCAATTTTTCTTTCTTCCATATACTTCGATTTAGCCAATTTTCTATTCCAAACAAACCTTGTGTATAAGACATATTCTGGCAAAATTTGAACCCACTAGCTTTTTCGATGGGACCTTTATCGTGCTTTTAACAGACGGACAGACGGACGGACATAGCTAGATCGTCATCAAATAAAACCCCGATTAAGAATATATACATACCATTTTTTGGTGGCGGATATAAAAACTAAAATACTTCAAAAAAGCACATTACAAAAAAATTTGTTTAGCTCTTTTACTAAAATTTTGCAAAAAATATTTGACCTTGTGTCACAAAAATTGGTCTGCTGATCACGGTCGGATCGTAACGGGTATACAATGGGGTATAGGGGTATAGAGGAGAGTTTTATCTACTAAATGGTGCTAATTTCTTTTTGTCATCTTATGTTTTCTAGAAGTTATGGTGTATTAAAAAAAGGAATTTAGGAAAATTTAGACCTAAAGATAAAAAAAAAATTATTTCTAAACATTATAAACTATTTATTTTCATGTACTAATGGCTAACAAATTTTAAAATTATACAAAACTTATTTCGTTTGAAAATCTTTTAAAAGTAAAATGTTATAGAACTCTAAAAATCAAAATCTTACTAATAAGTTTCCCGTTTTAGCAAAATGCTGAGCATGTCTATTTTGAATCACCTTGTGGCCCTTAAAATTTAACCACCCTTTACAAAAGAATAGATAGATAAAAAAAAATTTAGTTAAAATATGTATTTTAAATATTCAAATACTTATTTTAAATCTACTGATGCACATTTCTTTTTTAATATTTTTAAATCTAAAACCTCATAAAACTGTGTGTACAACTATATGTAAAGTTGGGCACAAATCATTACTCTAGTTAATTTTTGTCAACAAACTTCGGTCATTTTCGTTTTCACAAACCCCTATAAAATTCCTTTGTAGTTTGTGCAAAAAAATGTTACTAGAGTCATCTAGTGTTCTACGTGATGTTTAGCAAAGACATCATCCTCAGTGTTTGCAAAATGTAGTGGCGCCTACAACAGATGTCGCCATCTGCAATGAATAAATGCTAATGAATATGACTAATATATTTTTATAAAAATTTAAAAAAAAAAGTGGGCGTGGAACATTTATTTTCCGTTATAACGAAGACTTTGACCAAAAAACCATGTTTGCAAAATTTCAGAACCGTACATATAGTTTTGTCAGTTTTATTACGTTTTAAACTTCAAATATACACTGAGCGGTATAAATTTTCGTACATTTTGACCTATAACTCCTTTTCTAATGCATAGATTTAAGCAATTTTTGGGGAGAAATATTCTTTTGACTCGAGAAATATATATTCGAAGTTTCATGACTCTACGTTTATGCGTTTGGACACAATTCCTTTTTTTTCGATGTTTGAAGGACACGGTTTTTTCGACCTATTCTTGCTTTACGAGCTATAACTCTCTTTCTAATATTCCGATTTAGCCCATTTTCAATACCAAACAAACCTTGTCTATTAGAAAGATTCTGGCAAAATTTGAGCCCTTTAGCTTTTTCGGTGCGACCTCTATCGTGCTTTCAACAGACGGACAGACGGACAGACGGACAGACGGACAGACGGACGGACATAGCTAGATCGTCATCAAATCAAACCCCGATTCAGAATATATATACTTTATGGGGTCTAAAATGGATATTTCGATGTGTTACAAACGGAATGACAAAATGAATATACCCCCACCATTTTTTTGGTGGCGGGTATAAAAAACAATACAAATTTCTTGTTGGGTGCAGCGAAGCGCACCTGGTATGCTAGTATTGAATAAAAAATATATATACATATATATATCGGATGACTAATTAAATTTTGGTCTTGAGCTTAGGATTTATTTTCGTTTTATTTGCATAATACCGGAATTTCATAAAACGAATAAAAAAATCATACGGCGTCAGATTGCACTATCTGGAGATCGCTGCAATAAATGGTTTGTTTCATGTATGGTTGGACAGGAAGTGCCATTTTGCTGAAACCACATCGAACTATCCAGTTAAGGCCACAAGATGTTCCTTTAACGAATGCTATTAACATTCACTGCTATTTAGGTCTCATATTCACAAAACTAAAGGCCTAACTATATTATGCTTTTGCTGGCTTAAGCAAATGTGCGGTTACATAAAATTAAATGTATACAACTATATTGTACTTAAGAAACTTTTCGTCAAGTTTCGTCAAGTGTCATTTGCTTAAGCAAACAGCGACTCTGATCGTACTTTGCTTACGAAAATAGATTTTCATTTGATATGTACACTCTGTTGCATTATTTAGCACTTTTTATTAATGTTATCATTTGTTTTTCAAATTAGAGGAAAAATTTATAAATTTAAAAAGTACAATATATCCACCGACAAGTCTTCAAAAATTTGCTTAAGCATTTGACAGACTTTTCGTTGATTTTTGACAGTAGCTTAAGCCAGCAAAAGCATAATATAGTTAGGCCTTAAGGCCCATACATGCCGATTGACTAAAACTCGCACTAGACAGTTGCTTGTTGTGGGTGCATGTGTTTCCCATAGATCGCAAAAGAATTTTCTGAGCCCCAAATTCTACAATTTTGTGTGTTTACGAATCCATTTAGATAAAAATGGGCTTCTGTAGTAAAAATACCAAATGAATGAGTAATGTTTTGGTAATACACATAAAGTGCAAGTTACTCATCTTAAGAAATATGAATACATTGGTATTCCTAAATAATGACACACTTTAAGTGCAAAGAATTGAGGACACTATCAACTTATGTTTCAAGCATTATTGTGTAATTGTATATTCTCACTTACCCTCAACTAAGCTTAGTCATAAATTTTATTATTGTATTTAATAACTTTAAAATATAATTAATATGAACAAAAATAAAGCAGTTGATTAAAAACAATGAAGCAAGTAGCAACCTTCATTTAAGAGAAGATGAATTTTTTTCGAAAAATTTCCATTGACTTAACTTCATTACATATTGAACGAATTTCCGGCGCTTTCTATTGTCTGCTATGTATGGTGAATTTTGTATGCATGTATGTATGGAGGTCTTTAAAAAAAATCACATAGTGTTACTTGAAGTTTTAGCTTATTTGCAATGATGCTTAATTGATGTTTTAAAATTTTCTGGGACACTTTCATTCTGAGAAGTCTACGAGCGGTCTCAGCATATCTTTACAAATTTTTGTAATAAGTTTTCACAATTTTAAAGCGTGCGAAATCCCAAAGTTGACGCTTACAGAAAAAATAGTATTAAATTAAAAAGTGCTTTCTTATTTATACATATTTTGGGAAGTTATTGGGAATTTTTGCGTCGCCCACCTTATAGTCCAGACCTATCCTCATCAGACTACTATTCTTGGCCTCAGAAGATTAGCAGTTCATTTGGTGCGGAATTTATATGTTGCCAGATATATGGAAAAGGTCATAGCTAATAATGGCCAATATATTAATTTAATTTATATTATACAAATGTTAAAAAATGCTAAACATTAAAAAAATAAATTTTTCATTTTTATACCCTTCACCTGTAGTGTCATGGGTATATACCCAGCAAAAAAAACGTTCAACTAGTTTAATATTAATAACATTTTTCTTGACTACTACTTTATAAGTGCAAGAGAAGGCATGAATAAGCTTTCTCACAATTTAAAATATTAAGCCTTTAATGATGTGCTTCAAAATACATGCAAACTCATGCAAAAAATCTTAAACAATTACTGAAAACAAATATTATAAACTCATGAAACATGGGTTTCTTTTCATCTACTTTTCATGCGTTCAATGCACTTATTAGAATGAAGAAAATTTTGTTAATACATTCATATAAATACATGCTCTTCAATGATACGTTAATATTAAAATCATGCATGTTTCACCTGAGTTGAACCATTTCATCATCGGTTGAACTCATTCATTCACTATTTATTTTGCATGTTTTTTTGCTGGGTAGCTTTGTTATTCCATTTGTAATTTCTACAATAATGATTTCAGACCCCAAAAAGTATATATTTTCTGACAGCCTATGACTAATGGAGTTGATTGAGTAATGTATATCTGTCTGCGTGTTGGCTAAAATCAACCTTTAGAAGCAACAACATGTTACTCAAATCTGTACGTGGTATCAATATTTTGAAAATATCCGACAATCAATCGCTATTGAAATTTAGCATTAGCGCCCCATAACTAAGATGTGAGTAAATAAACACGACTGTCTCTGTTTTTCCTATATTTATACCATAAAAATTTAAAATTTTAAGCCCTTGCTTAATTCAAAGACATGTTTGTTAGTATTTATAGCTACGTATGCCTCGGTTACTACCCAACAAAGTTATGGGCAAAAGTTATTTTGAAAAATATATATCTTTTTTTAATATATCTAATTATTAAAGCTTCAAATTAATTTATGAACTTGCTAAAGACACTAGAATACAATCCGTAATCTTGAAAATTATTTTCATAAAAAATTGATAAATTGGTTTGGAACTAACAAAAGCTTCAGTATTTTTTTTTTAACCCATCAATATGGGTATCAAATAAAAGAACTTGACTACTAGAATACATCTAAATATTTAAGTTTCGAAATCAAAGATGGCGTTGGAAATAATAGAGTAAAATGGCATATTAAAATAAATCTAAACTGTTTTACGTACTGCCTAGCGAGCATTAACCGATATTTGGTAAGAAGTGTGTATAAATTTTTTGTAGCATACACTTACACATTCCTACACTGTAGAAAATGTTGAAAAGCATTATGGCCGAGGCATATAAAATCTTTGATGCCTCTGTGTTTTAAATTAAGTTGAAATATGGATTTTCTTAAAGCCTTGGTCCCATATAATAGGTCACCATCAGGCAGGGATCATTATAAGAATTCTCAATGCAACAAACTCTATTATTTTGCTTGGAAATTTTAACCTTGATTATATAAACCTTTCATTCTACAGTGGTGGGCTTGGCATAAATATACTTTCCATTCTGGAAAGCCGCAGAAAAATGATTAGTGTATCATGTTTTGATAAATATAATTTAAAATATAACTGCTTAAATCGTCTAAAGATAAATCTGACATTTAAACTCAAGTAAATTTTTAGAAAGTATTCAAGAAAACTTAAAATATTCAAAAAAAATTTTTTTTTAGAAAAAAAGCACAAATTCGGTTATATTAACTAGAAACGTACAACAAATTTACTTATTTTTGTTGTATATTTTGCACTGAGTAGTTAATGACTTGCTCTTACTAAACAACATACTTTTCAATGACTATTATATATCGTCTGTCTTACTAAGAAGTATTTTAGTAATGGCTTGATTTATAATGTGATACGTACGTGCTTATTTTCAGACATTTGCTTAGATACACACACAATACAATTTCTTGTTGCGAAATTTGCTAGAAGCCATTCAAATACATAACTTTTTATAATTCTCATTTAGTTTAACACGCTTAGCGTAAATATAATAATCATTTTGACAACAGCGGCAAAGCATTTCATTAAAAAAAAAAAAACCTTTAGATTGTCACTGATTTTTAAATTCCAAATAGGCGTATCGCAGAGCAATCTAACCGAATTTTCGTCCTTAAAACAACCGAACGACTTTTATAAGCCAATAATGGGTTTAGATGCCAATTTGTAAGTTGTGAAGAACTGCTTTCCAGTACTTTCAACTCAATTTTTTGTAATGTGTTATTTTGCAGGGTATGATTTACAAACACAAGAGAAGGTAGAGTTCGACAGCAAGTACTGAATTATTCGACTGGTAAAAAAAATCGACTTAAAATATTATAAAACATAAAGAATGTTTTAAGTCCAAATAAAAAATATTTTAAATAAAATTTGTACATATTTTTTGTGTTGAATAGAATTTGTTACAACAAATAAAAAAGAATGAAAAAATCCTTAAAAACTGAATATTTAAAGTATTGTATTAGGAATCATGGAACAGATAATTGCTTAAAATCAATTTTTTTATCTTAAAATATTTTCTAAACTTTGAACACAATTTTGATTCACATTATATTGTGTTGATTATGCATTTGAAATTTGCATACAACTACACTTTTTCAAGTATAATATGAAAAATAAGAAATTTAATAAAACTTATAAAATTCATTAAGAAAATACAAATTGATTAAAAAAATACAAATTGATTTAACTAAATAAAATCAAAATAAATTGATGTAGTTTGGCACATATATTTCCCCTTTAAATTTTAATTTACACTACAAAATTATTAATTATTGCCAATAAACGAATTTAACCAAAAATCGGCTATGTAACAACTTCTGTTACTTGTTATAAAAATAAAAAAGATAAAAATTAAGTAATCATTCCGCTTTTCCTCCTTTAACCTAAACGAATACCTTATAAATTTAAAACTTTACTGAATAAAATATTTAAAATGGCAATGCAAAGTGCAAAAATCTAAATCGTAAAATATTTAACAGCTGAATAAGTCTACAGGTCAATGCACGTAGTTGGGAAACTTTTGGAATCTCAAATTTAGGAAAGATTTTGCTTCATCATAAGCTTTCGACTAATGACTGAGTTTTAAGAAGTTAAACTACAGGATCAAATTTTAATAAATACAATCTAAACTTATATATTAATTACGAGGTAAAAACAAGTTTTAAAAAATTCATAGTCTTACTTAAATGTGAACAACCTCTTTTAAATCTCTATGGGCATAAATTCTTCTAAACTCATGATATGCAACTCCCACTTCAATAATATCCTTCTTTGTGTATGTGAGTGTTTTATGTTGTTGTCTTATTATGCTCAAAGGACAATACACTTTACATATGAATGAACTTACAAAAAGTTTTGTTGGGCGTGTGGCAAAATTCTATTTAAGAAGAAATAAATCGAAGAAAAAGAAAACGAACGTAACTTCTATATACAGTAAACGCGCCAAAAAAAAATCTGAAAAGTTAAACAATCAACCATCTAATAAGAGCTATTTTTCTATTTATTTTATAAAATGTTCTTTCTTTTTGACTTATTAGTTACCCTTTTACATTAATATTCTAGATAATGTCAGTGATTTAATTATAATAATTTGTAGACGTGAAAAGTGCAACTACAAAAACTTGAGCCAATATTCATTGAAAATTTCAGAATTATAGATGCACTCAAATTGTTTATTTTTTAGTTATCAATGACTTTGTAAAGAACTAAAAATAAAATAAAGGTTTAAATATACGAATGTACTTTACATCCCATCGATCGAATTCTATCTGCGCAAAGTTTTTGCCATGCAACGTCACAATTATAATTAATTGACTAGAGCAAAATGTGTTTGAATAATTTAATGAGCCCTCAGATTACAATGTACATAGTTATAAGTCCAAGGCCCATTATTATAACTCACCAATAGCTAAGGATATGGGACTTATTTTTTCTTATTACAACTTAGCTTTTACCTAAAAGAGATCGATAAGGCAAAGAAAAGCTCGTATTACCTTTATCTTCTAACGTATGGCTCAGAATTTTTCTTTCCTCTGTCGACTTTCAAATTTTTTAGTTAAAGTTTTTATATTTTATTTTAGACACTAAACAAAATATCAAACACCATTTCTATTGTTTATTTAAATAATTAATTAATAAATTTACATTTGTTTGGTTTAGTACTGCCATACTGCCATAAGAAAAACATAGCATATTCCTAAACAATAATTTATGACAATTTAAGAAGAAAAACTGTATCAAAAAATATTTTTTTATCTTAGAAAAAAATCTTTAATACAAATCATTTCGAATTATTTAAGTTTTCTTTACTTATATTAGATTTTATATTTTGAAATATGCGATTTTACCAGAAGTTGTTTGAAAACAATAAATTATTTAAAATCATTAAATTCATTTTACACGAAACTATGCTTTTTGAATTATGATACTGTTGAAGTAGATATGCAAATTTAAATGATTTTAAGATTTTTTTTATTGAAAATTAATTTCGGAGGTGAAATATTGTGTCTTGTTTAATTTTGACAACCAAATACGTAAACTAAATCAAATAATACTATGTTCACACAGGCGCCTTAATTGTCAATTTATAATATTATCGCAATTAAAGGCCTTATTGAGCTCAATTTACCATACTAAAAATTATTTTTAAATTGAGCAATATATACTTAATTATTTCACTTATTGTCTAAAACTCGAAATAAAACTCTTGAGAAGTATGTTCAGTGAGAAGAAAATTCTATAGGTGGCATTTCTAAAGTCAAACAAATAAATATACAAAAAATAAAAATTAAGAAAATGAAAAATTTTTGAAGAAAATTTTAAAAAAATGTTTGATTAAATTCAAATACATACATATAAGTATATATATGTATAAATATAATTGTAAATATATTTTATCAACAGGAAAAATACTGAAAAGAAGGCATTATTTGATTTAGTATAAATACATCGTATTTTACAGCTATCAAATGCTAATGGAGTAAGATAAATTGAGTATGTCTGAACACTTATTTTAATTGCTCAATCAACACTAAATTGAAACAATTAAAAATATCTGTCTGAACAGGGTATAAGATAACTTTCTTAAAATTAGTTCGCCTTTTTGAGAGTTCACTGTTTATAAATCGTTTAGAGTGAACGTATTCTTGTAAGGGTGTGTAACACTTGAAACTCGTTAAAACATTGTATTTTATTATCTATTATTTTTTTATAATTATTTGGTAAAAGTTTAACTTTTTTATTCCAAAAATATCAATAGTTGATTTATTTATTAAGCTTGAACTCAAAATTCTCGAAGATATATACTGAATCTTCATTCCAAAAATAATTAGAATAATTCGAAAAACTTTCATTGTAAATACATGTAAATTTGTAATCATGAAGAGAAAATAATTAAGTACCAGATACTAATATTCTTGTAGATTTTAATGTTTATTTAAAACTGAGTTTTTTTTCTATTTATATGTACATGATTCCAATTAAAAAAGCTTTAAATATTATCTAAAATTTGCACTTAATAATTACAGTTTTAGGGATATCAAAAAGGAATTGCAATAAAAGAGTTCAGTAGGAAATAATAAAGTCAACAGTTATATATTAAAAAAAAGGTTATTAAGAAATTTTCATAAGTCGGACGAACATATATTAGAATATTGCATTTATAAAACATATTTTTGATTAAAAATGTAATTAATACCGTGAACGGGCTAGTTAAAAAATACAGATTTAGTGTGGCGTCTGAATTTTTTTGCAATGCAAATTTACTTATTAAATATCAGTGATAACTATATATAACTCCACGACCATAAAATTAAAACAACAAATTTGAGACTTACGACTGGAAATAGTACTGATTTCTACAATTAAAACTAAGTTCTCTGTGTGATTTTTTTTCACGTTACAATATTCTTTATCATTTTGTATAACTACAAATCGTAACGTTTCGAATTCTAACAACTAAGCTTCGTATAGTCCTTTAGACATAAAACCATTATAGTGAATTTAGTCGGAAAGTAAATGTAATAAAAATCTACAATAAAGTTTTAAACGTTCATTGAAAGAAATTTTTTGCTCCTCATTTCTATATTTGTTCCTTAATTACCTTTGTTAAAATCGTTATCCGTTAATAGAGGTACTAGTGTTTTTGTTTAAGCAAGTAAAGGAAAAGGGCGTTTGTGTGCGTGTGTTATTACTATGTATATTGTATGTGTGAAAGTGTACTATGTACATACATATTATTTGATAATGTGTGAAGAACGATAAAGTACACATCTCATTACTCACTTAAACTCCTTTCCGATGGCTCACGGCTTGAGGCATTTCCGCCTCTCGCCATTATCGCTGCTATTGAGAAATCCGTGGCGACGCTGATACTGGAACTAGTCTTATAAATTTTTTTATTTTTGATTGTTTTGGCTTTCTTTGATATTGACGATTTTAGTGCTAAATTTAAGCAGTTTCTTAAAGGAATTTTAGCTAAAATGTTTGCCGTTGTTGTATTACCTAATGGTTGTTGTAGGTTATTTTTGATTTTTGTGCACAAATTTACTTTTTCTAGTTGTTCTTGTGGTGACTTTTTATTGTTAATTACAGTTATATCCGTATTTATTGTTAAATTACTAAAAAGCATTTTTTTACGAAGAAAGGAAAAATTGTGTTTAAGTGAATATCAATTTTATTTATTTTTTTATTATTTTAAGTAGTTTTAAGACAACAACACTATTTTTGTTTTATTTTTACATATTTAATATTTTGTAATTTTTATTTAATTTCGCTTATAAAAAAATTACGTCAAAATTTTTCTTTAGTTATGAGTTGATTTTTTATTTATATAGTGTATATTTGTATATTTGATCCGTTATGAGGACAACCGATCCATTGTCGCGCTGACCATTGAATGAAGACGCTAAGCGACGGCAGTTATCGAAATGTCAGGTGGCGCCCATTGAACGCGTAAAGTTGGCAACTACCATCTCATGCTTAAAATACACAGTCAGTCAACCAACAGTCGGTTCGTCATTAAGTCAGTTATTGGATTTGTTTGTTGTTTGCCTGATAAAATAGCGATTCTACATTTTGTATAGGTAGATAAATACAAGAACGAGTATTTTTTAAGTTTTCTTTGTTTTTTGCAAACTTTTGTCAGTTTGTTTCTTTGGGGGAGGTAGTTGGCGCTATAATACTCTTGGAAATCAGTAAATAAGTGCGCAGAGGTGCATTTACGCATGCAAAAGCAACAACAACCTTGAAAGGAGGAACATGTAAATGTAGTAGTGGTCATCCAGCTGATAAGAGAGCTTTTTTGTTGTTGTGCTTGATGTAAAATGTTGTAGTTATTTAGTCGACAATTGCCTACACGACATTCGCACTCGTTGTGCTTACAAAAGAAATCCGTCTTTTCAACACATAATCAACACAAACCAGCACACACACTCACTCAAACACTTTAAGACGAACATTCTATTATACTCTTCTTTACGAACGAAGTGCTGGCGGAGATCTGCATAAGTTGGGCGACACCAAGAGGTTATTCAAAAGCGTTAAAACAGCAAAGACCGTCGCATCAAACTGTTTACTTTAGATTTTATTTTAAATGGAAAACCTTTGTATAAAACGTAAAAAAAAGAATATTTCTCTTTCGCCCAGTATTTATTCTTTTAAGGCACTTTTTGTTTCAAGTTACGGCTAAATTTTATAAGAATCCGTTTTAATGTTTTTCATTTGTTATAATAACACGTCCGCAACAAGCGCATTTAAAACTGACTGTTTGAAAAAAATCATGAAACAATATAACAACATGTTCTATCATTCATCCAATGTGATGGCTATAGCGAAAGTTTTGTAGTACTTGCGGCTCTTGCTGCAGCTCTGCCCCACTGTTTGGCCAACAAAATAACTTTTTAACAAGCACTAACAAATACACACGCACCTAGCCAAGTAAAGCAATTGCTAAAATTACGTAAATTGAGTAAAAGTGAGAGACAAAAATAGAGAGAGCAAAAACAATAACACTAAAAAAAGTTTAACAAATGCTAAAGAGTGCGAGGGAGCTTATCAAAGTACAAAATAAAGTCCATCAATAAACAAAAATAATTCATTCATACACATGCCACTTACAGTGTAAACATATCAAAGCAAATTGGTATGATTAATTTTATATCACATACATACATTCATACACACATCCAAACAACGAACAGTGCCTAGTTGTTGCTGAGATGTTTTTGCAGCGACAAGATGATTTACAAAGATTGTTGTAAGGTGGTGGCGTTGTTAACGAATGATAAACGGTTTTAAACAAATCTTTCAACCAACACAATGGCCGGGCAATAACAAAACAATAATAACACATATGAGAGAATTAAAATTAAGAGGTAAACCACAAAATATAACAACAACAACAATCAAATCAAAAACAAAAATTTTAGTTTTACTCTTCCACTCATTTTCCATACAATCAATTTAAAAATCAAGAGTACAAAAATTCCAATACTACCTCGCGAAGCATAAGATTTGTTAGAAACGTATAGATATATAAAATTTTAAAAAACTAAGGAGTTCTCTCTTTCTAATGAGTGTTAAATATCAAATGAGTTTAAATTATATTCGACTCAAAATATCTTATTAGATATTATAAAAATGTCGTCTAGTTATTAACATTCTAGTTGTCTCTCTTTATACCATAAATATTTTTGTTATAAAGCAACAAAAAATAAACAGGTTTCATAAATTCGTCATTTTGTTTTTTCGCTGACAGTTGAGTATTTGATTGCTGTGTATTTACTTTTTTGTGTTTGTTTTTTTTTTCCTGCAGAAATGGGAAAAACAAGGTGAAACTTTGTTCCATTTCAATCAGTCCCAGTATTTCCTTTTATTATTTTTCACCACGTTCCCTCTTTTATTAAACCTTGATGCGGTTATTAAAGGACACGCATGTTTTTAAAGTTCGAAGTTTTATATGATGATGTGATTAATTATGTGATGATTTTTTAATATTTTTCACTGAACTAAATTGTATGCTAAGATTAACAACAATCAAAATTAATTTTCTAATCTAATATTCTCTAAATTGCGATAGCTATGAATCTTTTTTACAGACATATATTTTGAAATCATTAGATACGTCTGAATGAGTACATTTATATATGCATGTCTTAAAACAGACCGACTTTAATTCAGCTTTAACAATTTTAAAATGCGTTGCAATACATTGTTGAAAACCCTTTACGTATGTAAATACCTACACATTGGTCTGTTTTTGCAATTAATGAATATTTATTTTTATTATCTAATTTCCAATGCAACAAAATTTATTAAAACTTATAATAACATCATTCGATTTGCAGATAATTTAAAAAAAAAACTAAAAAAAAAACATTTATTATTATCCAAAAACGTTTTAAATGAAATTTCATCAACAAACCTTCTTCAATTCTTTTTTCAACTGCAAGTCGTTGCTAATTTATTTTTATATTAAAAGTAATTCACTCGAACAGGAATTTCGGCTTACGATAATAGGTATATTATTTTGTGCAGTAGAGTTAAAGTTTTGTTTTAGTTACAGAGAGATATGGACTAGAATTGTTGAATACTGTTATATATGGTCATATTTTCTCAAATCAAAGATATACATACATGTCTCAAAAATATATTGCATTTTTTTTATAAGTTTATTCATAACTATTGAGTCACAACTTGCATTATGAAGTTCGAAACCACAAAATAAAATGGAAATGACATAAATTTAAGCTAGTAGATGCCAATATTGCGATGTGTAATAGATTGTGTGAAAAACAAACATTTTTATTCAATTATTGTAGTATTTTTTTAATATCTTTTTGCAATTTGACTAATTTAAGAATAACTGAATTTTATTATGTCCCGTATATATTTTTTTATTTTAAAGTGCAAATTTTATAAAGAATCATTTTAAAAATTATCGGTTCAGATAACGTCTATATTATGTGTACTTAACGTAAATTTAATAGTGTCCTTACAAACACTTAATGTTTAATTCTTATTATAGACTCTGCAATACAGACAATTATGTAATTTTTTTGATTGGAACTCCAAAAAAATCAAACGCAAAGAAAATCTATATATATATAAGCGAAACTCTGTGTGTGTGTTTGTGTGTGTGTTAGCTATAGACTCCGAAACTGTAAAACCGATCGGACTCAAACTTTGGCAAGTTATTGCTCCAGGGAGTGTTTATGGGTGGTAAAAAGTGAGCGGGGCCACGCCCATAAAAAATTAGTTATAATTTTGAGGTACTTGCACTTCACCGATTTTTCTGAAACTTTGCACACACATATCACGCTGTCATGACTATTTAATTTCGTGATTACAAAAGTGGGCGGGACCACGCTCATAAAAAAGTTAAAATTTTGAGGTACTTGCACTGAACCGATTTTTCTGAAACTTTGCACACATATTGAGCTGTCATGACTTTTCAATTTCTTGATTAGAAAAGTGAGCAGTGTCACGCCCGTAAAAAAAATTATAATTTTCAGCTACTTACAGAATACATAAAATTGTTAAAAAATTTTGTCAACTACAAAAACAATGATTTAAAAATGTTTGTAAATTCTTTAAGTTTTTGTTTTATAATAAGAACCAATCAGTTCAAAAATGCTATTTTTTTAGTTTTTAAATTGTCTCGGAAATCCAGAAATGTCGGTATTTCGGACAGTGCCCGGTTATCCGGATATATAAGCTGTTAAATTGGATTAACTAAAGACAAACAAGAGTTTCACATCTGTTGACAAACTCAAAACTATGAATATGGATTTCATAATTTTATTTTTTATTTTTTTTTAACTATGCATTCTTATTCTTACATGATTTCTGGAAGTTGTGCAATGTATATTTTATTGCTCGAACATTTATTTAACTCTAATTTTTTTATATAAAATATGTACCCAGATTAGACAAGACTTTAATGCATAAAAAAATATAAATTTGGGAATCACATGAAAATTTTTTTTTATGAATATGCAGCTGCTTAATTGAATAAATTAAAAAATTGACAATTATATTTCTTTTTTTCTATTTACAACGATTCCTAAATCAATCACAACTGAAATTATTTTATCGGTAGATACAGTATTCTGTAAATTATTTAATATTAATGGCCTTATTCATAACAAAAAGTTGGCATAAAGCATTATATTGTCGGTATATTTTTTAAATTTATTTTTCAATTTTAAAAATTTTTAGTATGGATCAAAAAACAACAAATTTGAGGAGTATCTTGCAATTTCAGAGTTGATTTATGAAAATTTGGCAGATGGATAAAAGTTTCTTATGAATAAACTCTGTGTCAACGAGCTACCATGCTTAATCGGCATTCTAGTTAGCAGCTTGTTGTACGTAGTGTAGGGACTGTGGCTAACTTTTTGTTATGAATAAGGCCGTAATTGTTCAACAGTTAACAAATGTTTATGCTCTTAGCCTTGAATGAAATAAAAAAATATTTTTCTTTGAGCAGAATCATGCTAGGCGTACATCTGGGACAAACGACGAATTTTGAGTCGCGAATATTCGCCATAAAACATCAAATATATTTCTGTATATGAGAATGCATACATTTATAACGTCGGTCAAAATTCGCTATGCGCGGTGCAATAGATATACTTATATTTCTTACGCCGGTGACTGAAGAACAAACTCCTACAAGGTGACCATATTTTTTTATGTTGGGTTTTACTATTAAACTTGTTTAGAAGACAAAGTTAGTTTTTATTTTGAAGCATTTAAAATTGTTTCTATTTGTGTTTTTGTAAATGTTTGAGCTGTTTAAGTAAAATGTTTTTAATGGTCACAATCGTAGGTGTCATGCGAAACGAAAATTTTCATAAATGTTTACTGGTCGTACCCACCACATTCTTTGCAAACGTTTATGTATCAAAAGGCAGAAAAGTTTCAATTATAAAAAAACTTATTTGTATTTTTGGTCGAGTTTTACAAAAATTGAAATTCTCGTACTATTTTTGTTCATTCTTTGCACAAAGAGTAAAAAAACTTTATCAACTATAATATGTTAGTAATTCATTATAATATTTCACGCGACGAATTTGCACAGCGAACTCTGACCGACGAATTTGTCCTGTTAGGCGAAATTTATCGTTCGTTCCAGTTGTGCGCCTAACACCATATTGTTAGTGTTTCACAAAAATATTCTTCGAATAGAACATATCTATTGTTAGTCGGATAAGTTTGAATACAGCTTATATTTTGGTCTATATATATTTTGTTTTATCAGATACAAAAATATCAGTGTCTATATAAAATTTAAATCATTCAAAAAATGCCTTCCACTGTGTTCATTTAACAAATAGAAAATAACATGACATCAAGGCGAATCCTACAATTGAAATTCAGGTAAAAAATTATCTAGTGTCTTTTAGACACATTATTACATCTATTCTGTTTATTTTAATATATGTGCACACATATGTTTGTAAATAGATTTATGAATATGTATGTATTTATATAGTAGTATAGTTTAAAAAAGCAAATAAATGAGTATCATGCAACATTCAAAAATAATGCAAAGTAGAAAAAAAACATTATAAGATTTCAGGCAAAACGCAGCTGATGAAGTGACATCAGACCCTATCATATAATATGAGTATGAGTTCTTTATTTTTTCCATTTTTATAGATATATTTTATTTATTTTATCGTTTTTTTTTAACAAACATGGTTGAATATATTTCACAGCAATTCACTCACATCCTTTTTTAATTGGTTTCCTTTCACACGCCATTGTGACAACGTTCACTACCTCACCAATTTATATTTTCTGTTTTTTTTTATTTCAAAATTTTTTTTATACTTTCTGTGGTACGACAATAATATAAATATACATATGAAGAGTCGTACAGACACATATTTTGAATACAACTTACTTCTGTTGTAAACATTTGCATACAATATTTTTTGTTCAATTACAGTGCAGAATATTCAAATAAAGGTAGTAATAAAGACCTCGTCAGATGATGACACTTTATCTTTGAAGTCTTTTTAAGCTGCTTCATCGTTGTATTTCTTATGCGTTCTTATCTTGTCTTATTCTTCTTATTCTGATGAATATTACTGACTGATTGAGATGACTGTTAGGATGACTGTGTTAATGCAGTTAATTAAAGTTGCATTGCAATTTATAACTGTTTTAAACTAAGCTTGTCACCATTTATAAAAAATAAGTAGAACACACCATAAGTAGAATATATAATTTGATGCCTGTGATGACTGTAACTGATGTTTATTATAAAATACCACAACAATATGCTATTCAAGAGCAAAACAAGGACGATCGACAAAAACAACGAATAAATAAAAGCTGTTATACTTGATTTAACTGTTTACTGTTTATATGAAAAAATATTAAAAAAAACAAATAACATAAATTTTTGTGAAACTCTTTCAAAGTTTAAATATTATTTCTACTACATACAGTAAAAGCTTTTTGCTTTTACGCAAGCGTTGAAGGTAGTGCGTAGTAATTTATTAAAATTGTGTAGCAGCTAATAGTGATCGTACTAGAAAAATATATTAAAAAAAAACATTGACAAAACACAACTAAGAACAATTCTTAGGTTTGACTGTTTTGTATATTTTTTTGAAATGGTTACACCATTATTATTAAAGTGAAAGAGTTCGCTACGTATGGCGAATTTCGCCCTACAAAATTTTTGTATGCACAAAATGTTTTATTTTTTATGAAGATTTGAGTTAAAAAATAGTCATTCATCGCAGTTGTGTTCCTGGACCAAGAACTAATTTAAAAGTTATTCTTAGACCGTTAGTAAAAATTTGTATAATAATTCTTATTATTCTTGTATTATTATTCTTGGTTAAAACTATAAAAAAAATAAGAATTAGCTCATATAGTAAGTCGGATCTCTCAAGTACTTTAGCGGACTCGCACGATTAATGCAAGTATTGAGAAGAGATGTGAAAAACTGCATTTGGTAAACTCCTATTATGATGACAATATCTCGTAAGTGCTCTCAGTTAAATACTGCATAGTGTTGAAATTTGTAATACGGAGACAAATAAAAAAAAAATGGAATAAGGATGGTTGGTGGTTTTATGTATTTGATAGTGGTTGAATGACATTGTATTGGTGCAGTAGTCGTCGTTGTTGGTCTTGTAATATTGTGTATGGAAAGTGTATGCGATGAAATGTATGTGCGTGTGGTGATGATGGTATAGTGGTAGTGGTGGTGATATTAATGTTTGTGGTTGTGCACACGCCTTAATCATTATGTTGTAATTGTATTTGTTTTTTCGTCAATTGAGACACTTTTCTTTTTTCACATTTTTTGTTGTTGGCTTACAGTTATTTCTGTACGTATTTTTTTTTGTTTTTACTTTTTCATCGTTTATTTTAATTGAATTTGGAAAAATATCAGAAAATTGGAAAAATATTGTTTATGTTTAAAAGCTGTATGTTAGTGGTTGTGTAAGTTTTTGTGTCAATAGGAAACAGCAGCGACTTGCAAAGGATAAATGTAAATAATGTTGTTGTTACAGTGCCTGTGTTTGTTACTTTTTTAATATTTATGAATGTGTGAGTGTTTAAATTGTCTTCTTGTTGCTGTCATATAATGTTTATTTTTGTTTATTATGTTTTCCCTTGCAGTTTAATATGAATTGTTTTGCATGTTGTTGGTTTTTGTTTATTTATTGTTGTTATAGTGGGGTGGCAGTCCTTAAGGAGAGGGCAGAATTCAATATGGATTTAAGTTCCCCTTTTTATGTATGAATGTATGTATGTTTCTGTTTGTACATATTTTTATGATGGCATTGATTGTGGTTGAATTAATATGAGAGGAGTTTACGATGGCATGTAATAAATTTGTTATGTCGCATTGACAGTTTATGTGATTGTATGTAAATGAGGTCTCAGAACGTAGCATATAATTTTTTTTTATAAATTTTTTGTTTTTTTTTCCTTATTGCGTTTGTTTGTTTATTTTTATTTTCATAAGTTTATTTGCATATTGACAATTTTTTAATGTGATTTTTTTATGCTTTTATATTTTTTTATTATTGTCAAATACACTGTATGATTCTGAATTAAAATTTTGATTTATTTTAAATATTTGATTTATGTAAAAATATTTGACATACGAAATAAAAGCCATTAAAATGTATTGTTCTTAAAAATTATTTGAAATTATAAAACAATTGATTAGGTAAAATTAAAAGAAAATTAAAACATACGTTTTGACCGTTAGCATAAGGAAAAATATTCTAGATACTTGTAACATTATAGAGCTGTGTCCTATTTGAGAGTTTTTCAAACAATAATTTAAAATTTTTTATCGATCAAAACAGAAAAAATATTAATAAATAGCTTATATAGGGTTTTGTAGAAGATATTTGCAAAAACAATTCCATTTTGAATCCCACCAAAAAGTTCAAATAAAAAAAATTTTGCTTCAGCAACTCAAATGAATATAGACTTGTATCGGTAATTTGTGTAGTTTTTTTTTTTTTAATTTTAAGTATTATGTGAAAACTTTGTTCTTTGGTTTGATAATTTTTTTTTAAGGTTGATATCAGTTTTTTTTTATTATTTTATTTAATCCAATAATTCGTAACTAAATTAGGTTAGGATATATTTGATTCGTTTAGTTTACAATTTAAATAACTGTGTAGACGCCTTAAATACTCGAAATGAATAGTCCAAAGAAGGCTTAAGTAAAATTATGAATGTTGGAGTGCGAAAAAAAAAAAATCAGTAAAACTCCCTTGAATCATATTCAATAGAATGGTATTGGATAAAAAATTAAAAATAAACCTTTTTTAAAAGCTTATATATTTTAGCGAAAATGTAGGGGAAATTTTAAAACTGCTAACAGATTAAAACTAAAAAGCAGTTATAATTTGCTTAATTATTTAATTAAACATAAGATTCTTCAAATAAACGCAAATTCAATAAGATTCATCAAATTATTTCAGATTATAATTAAACCATCATTTGAAAGAAGAGAATAAGACCAAAAATACATTACAGAGATATAAACAACTAATTTTCATTACAATTTTTTCTTCATACAGCCCCTTATATAGATACTTGTAAACTATGTACAAACAAAAGTAAAAGAGTTGCTGTTTGGTTAAACATTTAAATCTAACTCATTGTGGTAAAATATATGAAAAAGGAAAAACAAAAAATAGTTACCGAACTCAATTAACCTAAGTCCCGGTAGTTAAATAGATGATATTTACAACCAACATGTAACCACCGATCAGAGAGTGTTGATGATGAAATCGTAGCTGGTTTCGAAAATGCATTCCACTCTGCTAGTGTCGGTAAAAATATAACTTTTCAAGATTTATTCTTTCATTTATCACAATTAAAAAAATTCTTTGCAAAAATAAAGCCTGATTAAAAATTTAAAAATATATATTAATTTTATTCAAAAACTTCTTAAGTTATATAAAGAAGACAAGGAGTGCAGACCTTATTAGTTTTTTTAAGTATTGGGTGTAAAACTTAAATGTGCATAATTTAGAACAGTTGAAATATCTTATAAACACGACTTTTGTCTTTAGTAACTTATATGTAATTTTGAGGTGTACATACATACATACGTTCCTGTCATTATTTTATTGAACATTATAGTGTGAACAACAAATGTTGAATTTGTTTGCAAACAAAACGTGATTTTCTAACGGAAGACAAATATTGCTTAGGCCAGTCAAAAAATTTTAAATATTAAATTTAATAAGAGCTTGCATATTTACTGGAATCTCCATTAAAAGCAGCAAAAGCATCTAAAAGCAGGGAAATTGGGTACCATACGAATTAAAGCCGAGAGACTAAAGTCGAAATGCTGCTTGAAGCACTTAGGGCCGTATTCATAAAAAATATTTTAGGTTAATTGAAGGCTTATTTGACAAATTTCCCTACAACATCTGTCAAATAAGCCTTTAATAATCCTAAAATATTTTTTATGAATACGGCCCTTAATCTTTAATTTACTTATTAAAAATAGTTTGACAAAGACGTGTTTAAATAATTAAGTAAAATGCTTTACCAAAAATTTCAAAATTTTTTAGTAAATATTTTGTTTGTGTATTTTAAAGGCAAGTTAAGTAAACATTTTTTTTATTTATTTTTGACAAAACCCTTTTTTGTGTTGTTAGTTTATCGGATTTGAAAAATCTAAAATGTTGTCAATTTAGTTAAAAGGATTTGTTGTTAAAATTTGTAACTTTGACAGCCACCACTGATGATGCATTTGATTTTTTTTTAACCACAATACATACAATATGTTTGCAGTATTTGTACTTTTCCTGCCACGGTTTGATAGGATTTAAGGAAAAACATATTTTTTTTTTTCAAAATATTTGTGTAATTTAATTTCATTTCTATGTTTTTCTGTATCAACTAGATTGTATTTTAATAAAAAAAAACAAACAGAACTAGCTACTTTTTTATGTGTTAGTAAATGTTGTTTTTTCAAAATTCTATAGTTGTTTTTATCAAATTTATTACTTATATATGCGTAATTTCGTTATTGCGGTTGATTGTGATGCCATCATTTCTGTCATTTATATACATCTGTATCATTTGTTGCAGATGCTACATCAAAACAAAAAATTTACCTGTGTATTTTTATTTTTTTTTTATTGTTTTCAGCTATTTTAATAAATTTTTGGAAAATATAAAATAACATTTTATTTTGGAATTTTTTACATCAATTTTTATTAAATTTTTTTGTATGACGTATTTAATGTCTAATATTTGTTTTTATAAGTCCGCACTTATTCGAAGATAATATTATTTAAAAAAAGAAATGAATAAAAATAATTAAATATTAACAACTTTTATATGTATATTTATACACATGAATATACATACATAAAATACATAGCGATTAAATTAAAAATGGTATCAAATAAAATCAAATCCATTTTCTATAAAAAGGAAGTTTTACTGATTTAAATTGAAAAATGTCTTTTTCAAAAGGTAACATTTTTATATATCTTTTCACGTATATACATAGATATGTCATTCCGTTTGAAATTTCTACAATATTTATTTCCGACCCCATAAACATTATACTACATGTTTTAAAATCTTATGAATAGAAGAGTCGATTGGGCAATGTACGTCTGTGCGTGTGTTGGTTGAAATCAAGTTTTAGCAGCCCCACATGTAGATCCGATCTTTGGCAAATATCCAGGGACACATTTCTATTGAAATTCAACACAATCTCCTCATAACTTTCTGAGGTATGTATTTTTTCATAAAATTCAAAATTTTTAGCCAAAGGATAATATGCAGACACGTTAGCTTCCATTTGTATATTATATTTTTTAAATACTATATTTAATAAGTAAAGCTCTTAATAAATTTTTGGACACTTTGAAAGGCACTAAAATACAAGCCGTAGTCAACAAAACTATTGCTTGGAAAAACAGTTAGATGCTATCTGAGATGTAAACACCAACAGACAAGTGCTTCGGTGTTCTTTTACAAAATTTAAAAAATAATATCGATTAGTGTCAGGTTTTGGAAAACAGAGAGAAGCGACATGAACATCCAACGAAAGCGCTTGACTAGCAAAATGATAAAATCCATGATTGCCGCAATTACAAAATGGCGTAAAGTAAGAGTAAAATATATGATTTTTCCTAAGCTTAGTAAAAATTTGTGTCTGGTAACGCTATTTATCGAATTTAAGGTAGACTATGTAATTTTCAACAAGTAACAGTGCTATATTCGGCCGTGCCGAATCTTTTATACCCTTTACAACGTGTAGTCATGCAATAAGAATTGTTTGTATCACCATTCATCTCATAAATATAAAATACGTACATATTTATAAAAATCATACATATATTAAAACATCCCATTGCAAAATTAGAAATTGAGTTAACGTACATATGTTAAAAATTAAAAAAAAAATAAAAAAAATTAATAAAAGCAGAAAAAAATATAAAAAAAAAATAAAAAAAAAATTTTAAATATTAAACAAAATATAAAAAAAAATTAAAAAAAAAAATAATAAAAATACAAATAATATATAAAATAAAAAAAATTTTTTGGCTCAGCTGGGATTCGATGTCACGTTTACTCTAACCTCTGCTCATATCTCAGAAAGTTATGGGGCGATTGTGCTGAATTTCAATAGCGATTCTTTCCCGGACATTTCCAAAAGATTGATACCATACACAGATCTGAGGAACATATAGTTGCTGCTAAAAGTTGATTTCAACGAACACACGGACAGACGGGCAGACCGACAGACTGTAAGGGCTTAATCAACTCCTCTATTCATAAGCTTTCAGAAAATATATACTTTATGGGGTTGGAAATAAAAATTGTAGAAATTACAAACGGAATGACAAAGCTATATATACCCTTGTGCACCACAGGTGAAGGGTATAAAAACTAGAACTGTAGCTTTAGTTATACGACAAAGCTTTTCCTATATTTGAAATTTCATTAAAATATTCCCAATTAAATTAGTTAAATTCTAAAAGCCTTATTAAAAATAAAATAAAAATGTAGACAAAATCTTCAATGTTAAAAATCAACAAAAAAGTACATAAAAATAATTCTTCGACATATTACATGAGCCAAGTATATTTTTAAATTTTCAGCGTAAAACAAAACAATTGTTGCTTTTAATCTTTGTGAAAAATGTATTTAATATTGATCAGCGATTATACAATCTTTGCAATATATAATTCTCTTTCACACCACATACGTATGTACATACATATAAAACAAAAAGAAAAATATTTCAAAAATTATCAGCAAGCGGCAAAAATATAAACATTTGTAGGTTGTAACATGCACTTGCTTAATTTGATTTCATTACCGCGCCCACAAAAATATTCTTGCAATCTTATAGTTTTAAGTTTTCTTTGGCATGGTCGGTCATTCTGTAACAATCACCAGCATATCCCCATGATCATCTTGTTGATCATCATTATCATCCTCGTCTTAATCGGCAGTCAGCCCAACAACTAGCGCAAGCATTAACAATGCTACAAAAGGAGGAGTTATGTATGTGATAGCGATTATTATTTCTTCTTCTTCCCCTTTCCTGTTATATATGTAAAGGAATATTTGTTAAAAAGTTTTTTTAATGCGAAAATTAATCGAATTCAGATTGTAAAGATCATCTTGATTTTTTTTATTGTAAAATACCTATAAATATTAAGTGAAGCTTAAGCACTCATATTATGTCTGTGGAAAAAAGGAATAACAGCTTAAGTTGACATAAGTTAAAATTAAGATAATAGTCTATCGTAATTCCGCTATTCAAAATTACCCTCAGACGAATTTTATATTTTAGGAACCTTAACTGAAAGTTGTAGTATTTAACCTTATTGCCAATAGTTTTTCAACGAAGAAGGTAATTTGGAATAATAATTTATTTTAGCTTATAATTAACTATATAGACGACAACCAATATGTTTTTTAGTTATTACATTACTTCTATTTATAAAAATCTACTCAAAAATTAAAAAACGCTCTCCTGAAAAACGATGAAAACAGACATAAACAGTTTTTCTTAATTGCCACATCAGCTTTTTATACCCTTCACACAGTGAAAAAGGGTATATATAGGTTTGTCATTCCGTGTGAAATTTCTACAATTTTCATTTCCGACCCCATAAAGTATATATTTTCTGAAAGCTTATGAATAGAGGAGTCGATTAAGCCCTGACCGTCTGTCCGTCTGTCCGTCTGACCGTCTGTCCGTGTGTATGTTGAAATCAACTTTTTGAAGCCCCCCGACATAGGTTGGACCCGGGTAAGGTATTAAAATATCAGAAATATTCGGGAGTAGATCGGTATTGAAAATCAGAAACATCGGTACATAAACAACTGAGATATGAGCAAAAACCCACGACCACCTCGATTTTCTTTTCATAAAAACAACATTACAACAACAACATACATACATACAAACGTGTATACTGGTTAGAGAAAACGTGGCATCGAATCCCAGCTGAGGCAAAAAAATTTTTTTTTTAATTTTTTTAAAATTTTTTTTTTTAATTTTTTTTTTATTTTTTTTTTATTTTTTATTTAATATATTATATATATTTTTATTATTATTTTTTTTATTTTTTTTTTTTTAATTTTTTTTTTATTTTTTTTTTGTTTTATATATATTATATATGTATATAATAATTTTTTTTTTTTTAATTTTTTTTTTTAATTTTTTTTTTTAAATTTTTTTTTTTATTTTTTATTTTTTTTTTGTTTTTTTTTAACATACATACGTGAATTTACTGTTATTGCATGACTACACGTTGTGAAGGGTATATAAGATTCGGCACGGCCGAATATAGCGCTTTTACTTGTTTTAAATAAGAAAAGATTTTGTAAACGCCTCCGCTGCTGAACCAGCAGACGTTAAAAATACCAAACTTGTTTTTTTAGTTTAAGCTTTTCTTTTAAATGGGGTAAATTAAAAAAAAGTGGAAACGGCGTTGAAAACAATTTTAGCTGGCATAATGTCGGCGTTCCATAATACAAACGGAGTACAGAAGAGCTTTCTTTTAATTCAGTTATGTTAAATAACTAATCCATTAATGAGAAGTTTGTTTATTTTTAGGTACTAAGTATTGTTCTATATATTGTAGAAAGATTCAAAATTAAAAAAAAGCTTTTGTCGAAATATCTAATAGATAAACTGCTATTTCTTATTTGGCAAGTTGCAAAATTTGTATGGAGCTAACATAATATGGAAAGCCTGACATTTGTATTCTTAAAAAAAAAAAACTGTCACTGTCAGTTAAATGTCACTTAAGCCCTAATGCCTACAAAAGAAGCATTAAAATTTGGTTGAATATTCAGTTAATTTTTATGGGTGTTAATGAATTCCTTCTCTGTTAACTCTGTCACATTTAGTTTTCTCTTTATGTGTATTAAAATATGACGATGGCGGCGTTTTTATTTTGTTTTACATTTGAGACTAAATATTGTGAGATGTTGAAGATAACAACACCTTTGATAATGATGATGGTCTGAGCGATGAAGATGCTGATCGCTATAATACGCCTACTTTCACAATTAATTGAGCGCAGCCATAAAGAAATATTCCTAAAGGATGGGGTTCTAGTTTAAGGAATCCTAATCATTCCCTATAACTGCATAAAACTTGCAAAAAAGAATAAAAGAAAATACAAAACTCTTTTCTCTAATTTATTAATGATCACTAATGAGTTCGTTTCGAAATTGCTTCTTTAACTAAAGAGTTGGTGGCGTCAAGCGGTCTGTTTAAAGTTTTTGTAAAAAAAAATATATGAATTACTGGTCTTCATTTAAATATGACTACCTTTTGTCTAGGAAATATTTTTGTTATAAATATTTCATAAATCTGTTACCAAATTATGACATAAAAAGCCACCTAGAATTTTAACGTTAATATTTGTGTTGTTTTTATTTTGAGGGTTTTATTTTCAGTATTTGTGTGATAAAGATCTCAGTTTAAACTCGTAGTTTTTGATCAGAATTTCTAATTTGGTTTCTGTTTTGTATTCTTTCTTTTCGCTTCATAATTTATGTGAATTATTAAGAACAAAATTTTAAATTCGAATACATTGCAGACCATAAACATAAAAATGTCTTTTGTCTTGTATTGTTAACAATTTATTGTATTTAAAAATATAAATTATTGTTTAGAAAACCTTGTAAAGATTATAACATGTGGATTGTGCTAAAGTCTCAGCTTCTTTTTTTGTGTTTTTTTTTTTATAAAATATTTTGTGTTAACCAAACACGTTTCAAAATTTATTTGTTTTATCCTTCGGAATTGAGTGGCATATCAAATTGATTTTCAATTGTTAGTAAGAGCTCGTTAAAAATACTACTAAAAGTGAATTTGTTTATGTTTGTAGATTTATTTGTAAAATGATCGATTGTAGATCGTGGTATTCACTATAAGTAAGCATCTAGCTTAACAAAAGTTTCTCTGTGTAACTGCAAACATATTTAAATTTTTAGTGAAAAACAACTTCTATATTAGAATTTGCATTCACTTTTTTGATTGCAGCTTTCTGATCAGTGCTATTGCAATGCGAGAAAATGAAGGTGGCACCCCTACTTTAACGTCTACCTCCCATATAACGCTTTATAGAATATTCATAGAATCTCTGTATGGGCAATGGTTTCTGAACTAATAAAACAACTTTATAATGGTTTATCTAAGTTAAATTCAAACATTTTTAAAATATTCTTAAAATGTTTGCAATTACATTTAGAAAATGTTGTATAAAATTTAATAATAGAATAAATGAACTTGAGCGAAAATAAAAATGATTTAGAATCAATTTAACATACAAAAAAATTCGAATAAAATATAATTTTTTAACTACCTCTAGTTATCAATTTATAGTCTTCAGTTTCCGTAAAATATAACATTGAAGTAAAAAAGTGCGAGTAGTATCACTTCTAATGTAGAAATACTTAAGGTTCCATTGTAAGACTAAATTTATGAAAATAAATTAATAGCAAATCGTTAGTTGCACAAAGAAAGTAAAACATATTTTAGTATAAAAAGAGATTATTCCGTAGCGTTTATTATTGTTAATAATATAATCAATTTTGTGCTAATAAAGTACTACACTAAATTGGTGGTGGGTAGCAAAAATTTGACGTTGTGCTCTTGCATATTTCTTTTACAATTTCTTTAGGAATAAGTGAAGGAGATTTATATATCTGTTTCTTTTATTAATTACAATCAAACTTTTTTCCATCAATCTAAATCTAAAATTAAACCCTTTCACTTGTTGCAGTATAACGTTTTCTTTACATAAGGATTCAAAATTTTTTGTTTCCCATAATACGTGAATGTCCTTGCTGTCTACTACAGAACTCATATTGAGAAAGGAGTGTGTACAAATAATGCTGTGGAATAATATGCATGCTCTTTATATAAAAATAAAAATCTTTTCGCTCTTCAACGTATGTATTTGATAAAAATTTAAAAGGTACAACAAACAATGTTGATTTTCTAATAATACTAATACAGTGACTATTGAATAGTCAAAATATTATTGCTTTAAAATCAAGTCATGTTTCGTGGGGCGGTGATCTAATGTTTGTGATAACCACAGATATTTCTGTGGTATCACAATTTCAAGATAAAACTAAATCTAACAAAACACTTGCTTAGTTTATAAAATGTACACACTCACTTTTCGACCGAAATGTCAACTCGTCTTCCCGAGAAGGTTCCTCAAAGTCTATTGTTTACAAAAACTACAAACAACAATAGAGTGTCAATGGTTTCTTTTTTAACTTTTACTCTCTTTGGTTTGAGAGATCCTTTTTTGTAAAGAGTTTTTTTTTTGTTTATTTTCTTTTTGTAGTTTATGGTATGAAGACTTTTGATTTTATAGAAATTTGATACAAATCGCATTAATCATTTAATTGTTGATGGCTTAAACAATGGACCATTCACTCACTGCTGCGATGCAGCAAACAATATTGTTAAAGATAATTGTTAAAGAATTTAGTTTTTGTAATTTTCTAAAGATATTTGTAGTTTCATTATTAGTGGGAAACTAAAGGTGTGAATAGGGAATATTTTTGTTGTTGACGTTGTTTAATTTCGATTTTCGTTAACTCCAACACAAGGAACCTGTTTTAATTTGGTGATTTTGTTGTTTGTTTTATTTTGGCTATAAATAAAGATTTTATTAGTTTTTTTCTTCATGTTGTCACTAACTTTACTGGACAATAAAACTTATTGTTAAACCAATTCTCCTTTTCAGGGTTTAAATCAATATGATTCTAAATATTGTAGGCCTGTGTTGGATTTAAGCATTTACTCGTGAATGTGGGGGTATTGTTTGCCAACACATTGAATTTAATTTTTTGTTTATTTTTTTCTATATTAATAAATTTTTATAACTACTTTATCATTGATTTTGGTAAACATTTCGATATACTTTTGGTTTACAGTATAACAAACAGTTTATTAATGCTGAATAAGCGTTGATGCGTTATTGTTTCGACTAAATAATGTGGGTGTTTCCCTACAATGGCCAAACTGATATTAATGGTCTCAAAAAAAGAAGAAGAAAAAAAGATTATACCCTGTGTGGTCCATTTGTAAATGTCTACGCCATATTATTGTCATGGTAATTGAGTTAGACAGATATACACAAGCATAAATATGATACAGTTAAGTAGTAGTAGTAGAAACATTTAAACGAAATAATTTTCTTAACAGTTTATCACCGTTTTGTACTTGTATCATTAAATTACAAGTCGTCTTAGTAATTAATACGCTATGGACAGTGTATAAGTCATTCGTTTTCTCATTTTACAGTTAAATGAATTTTTTTTTTGTAAAAAAACGACGTTCATTTGTGACATAAGAATTGGTGGCATTGTGCGAATTATCTATTTGTTGGAATTATTTCCAATTTCTGTGTTCATATTTGTTGCAACCTTTGGGACTTTTACCCTATAAATAAGTGTTTCTGCTTAAATATAAGCTATAAGAATCAGTTGTTTGAACAACTACAGTGAGACTAAGAAAAAAAATTTTAAAATAAAATGTAACTAAACAAATTTAAAGCAATCCTCAAACTTTTTGAAGGTTTTTCAGGTAGTTATTGCGTAAAAACTTATATTTTTTAATATAAAATATCATATGGCTCCGAAACCATATAAAAGTGTTTTTTTTTTCAAAAGCGAATCAATTTATTTGTTTTTATATTATTACTCTTAAAGATCTTAATTGCTTTCACGAAAACCTGAAAATCAGAGATTAAAAGAGTTTTCCATATTGCCACAGGTATGATAATGACGACACAGCACTGATATTTAATATGACTTATTTGAAGCAAAAACTAATTTTTAGTTCAAACTTGAACTTAATTCGATTTAATTAGTCCCACTGTAGGATTTACCACTTTTTTTTGTTTAATAAAGACATTTGAATGTAGACTTATTTCGCTGTCACACTAAACGTGTACTGCCAATTAGGTTTGCTACTGAAAAAAAAAACAACATTACGCACTCTTTTACAACAACCAAATTTGTGTGAAACTTGACGTGAAGCTTTACACTATCGCTCTTTATTTTTCGTTTGTTTTTCTTCAAATGACATTCGGCGGTCTCAAAAAACAACGAAAATTGCTTTGATGACTTGATACTGTAACCATTGGGAAACTAGAAATAAACAAATACACATTTCGAACACACTTTAAATAAATACCCCTCTACAGTGGACACTCACAGTCGTTTCACGTATGTATTTATGTATGTATGAACTGGCCGAGTATTAAATGGAATTTTGTAAGATATTGAACTGGCGGCTTCTTTTGGCCAACCAACCGGCCAGTGGCATTTAATGGCAATCACAGTGATTGATGTTGTAGGCACTGATACCAGTGAATAGAAAAAAGAAAACACAACTTGAATAGTCAGGAATTTTTTCCTCGTAAATGTAAATGTTAGAGTCATGATTTTATGTCAGTTTTATGACATTTACACGCTCATAAAACTTCTTTACTTCTTCTACAAATTCATTTGAATCACATCTCCAACTTAAAACTTTTATACTTACAAGTACATCTCTATTTGATCATTATGTTATTATAGTGTTGGAATGGAAAAAACATCAACCTACGGTTGTTATAGTTTTTTTTTGTTGTGAAAAAGATATTGTGAGTAAGAGGGCCTGTAGTAAATTATGAAAATGCTGTTGCTATTTCATTAGAAAAGTAATTTTGGAAAGAAAAAAATTCAATTTTCAAAATAGAAATTGTATGCAAAAATAAATAAGACCAATAAGAAAATTGTGTGTGTACAATTGTGTAAACTACACGTAAAAACAATTTTCTGCACATGTTGTCCTTTTTATTATATTGACATCTAGAGTCGACTTTTTTCATACTCATACTCTAATATGTAGAATGTATGAATGCATGTATATGTCTGTGCGTGTTGTGGATTGTTGCATAAACCCATATTAAGTTTATTTGATTTGAAATTATAATCCTTTTGTTTGTTTGTTATTTGTTTCACCCATTTGTTTAGTGTTTGTTATTTGCATTAAATGAATCCTTTTATTCCGTGGCAACATTTGCACCAAACTATGTAGTCAATATAAAACACACACTCATACATGCTCGTGTATATATTTACGCACAGGACTGTGAAATTTCCATATACATTTTGTGATTTTTATGCTGCCCTATTTGCTTTTACTCGATTGTTGGTTTTAATAGATGTCTTTACACCAAACAGTGAAATTGGATTCTTAACAGCATGCTAGAACAAACGATATCAGGCGAGTGAAAGACAATTGAAGTTAAAGATGAAAATACTGTGTGTATTATTGCGACAGGATAAATTTCCATACACATTTGCAAAATTCATGTGATTGTGTTTACTGTATGCTCCATTTGTTAACTTCAATTACAATTCAAAAAATTACTACACATCAATTAAAAGGGGCAAAAAATATTAAAAAAAACAGGTTTCATAACATTGTTATGTTTAGTAAGTGCCCTACACCTGCTCTACTCCAAAAAAATTTAAATTTTATATTTAAATATTTTCTTGTCTGAACTCTATGCATATTATGCATTATAAGCTTGAAAATATGCAGAAGCATTTCAATTTTGTGTTAAAATTTAAAACGAAAATTTTAAAATTTCAAATGCAGTTGTAATAGATTTTCTTTAAAATTCTAGAACTGAATCTGCAGTTATAATATTTTGAAAGCTTATTTGACAAATTTCTGTACAACATTTGTTAAATAAGCCTATAATAAATCTAAAATATTTATTATAAATACGACAGCATAAAAATTATATTTATTAGAAAAATAATTTCGTTTTATTTAAATTTAAGTTTTTCGAAACTTCCTAGTCCTAGAAACTACATCGCTATCCATATGTTAGCTCACAAGTCTTAAGTGTATCTTGAAAATTTGCAATAAGTTTTTGCACAATTTGTTGTTTTTTTAGCTTTTTCTTTTGTTCGTAAAGCTTAAGGCGCTTTGTTCGTATCTTGTTTATGCGGACACAGTCAATCTTAAACACTTTTCGTTTAGACATTCGTAAATTGCGTCAAAGAAATATGGATTGACAATTTTAAAATTGTTGTTTCTCCTTTTTCGACTGACGTTTGTTTATTTTCCAACAAATTGAAAAGAAAGAAAAATAATAAAAAAAAAAACTATTCACAACGATCATAAAGAAGTAGAACCAAACTATAAATATTTTTTAGACTGTATTTAGACTTGAAGTTTATGTATTGAAATGCATACATATATTTAATGAAATAAATTTGTTTTTATTTTCTTTTACATTTTTGCTTTTGCTACTCATTGTTCTTGTTTTGTTTTTGTGTTCTATTACTGTTGCCAGTGTAATAAAAGTAAGAAACTCTTTAGGTTTTTAGACTTGTTGTTTACGAGAAAAACCACATCACATAGATTCTACAGCGATCATCTGTTTCACGACCACAAAACACTAACATATTTTCACACAAATGACGGCTTAGATCAAAATAAATGAAGACACATGTCAATGCCCATAAAAAGAAGATTAACTACTTTTATTATGCCCGCAAACTGATTATTGTAGAAAACATTTAACATTTAAACGAATTTACATTTCATTGTCGCTCTCTTGTATCCTTGACTAGATGCGGCACTTACTTTTACAACCTAATTAGGTAAGAACGGGAAAAAAGAGAACTCTTTTATCTGTGGATTTTTGTCGTTTAAAATACTTCAATAACTATCTACATATATATTTAATTACTTTTTTACTTTTTCATATGTACTGCCACACACAAGTTTAGAAAACTTTTTAAAGATGCATGTTTTTCAGGAGTAATTTACGGACGGTATGAAGCTCAAATTATATTAGATATTTGCGTCTTAAAATTATTAGCTTATGAACTTAACCAATTCCTTTTAAATTTCATTACAATGTATAATAATTCCTCTGCAAAGAAGTTTAAAAAAATGTTAATTTTTTGTTGAATTGATGATATCAACGCTTTCTTTAGTTTTTTTATTTTGTGATATATAATTTACACGATCGCCACTATAAATACTCACCATCAACATTAAAAACAATTTTATTAAACAAAAAATTAAACTTAAAAGAAAATAAAAAATTGTGAGCAAGTGTATATAACATACATTAGGTGAATAATTCAAACACGCAATCATATTTTATTATATAGTTTTTATGTTTACGTTCATTCCATGTTGATGTGGTTGCGGTTTCCATAACGTTACCGCCTAGACGATGTTAAAACATCAACAAAAACTTCAATAGAATCTAGAGATCAAATCGGTGGCACTGGCTCGCGTGTTTCATGTCAGCATAAACTTCATCATACATGTATGACAGCACATTATTCCATATGCGAGAGTGTAGTAAGTGGTATGTAACGGTGCTGTTTATTTATATATATGTACATGAATTTGTATGTACAGAAAATAAAAATTGTTTGTAGGTACGAAAATTTCATGTTTCAAGATCATTTTCTATAAAAGCGAGAATCTCAAAAGTTTGTATGAATTATTTTCCTAAAAAAGTGCCAAAAATACGAACAGAGGGTGTTGCATCTCCCATATAACGCAAATGTTATGTATCGAAACGGTGACTAAGTTTATTCAGAGTAACGTGATTGTTAATACACGTCATCATTAACAAAATAGTGAAAATATGGCAAGTGGGTATATTTGAAAAAGTTTAATACTGAGAATCTCTATTAACTTTAATACAATACCTGATGGGATGGTTATAAATATTTATTGTTGCTGTAATATGTAAGTAAAGTAATTGTACCCCCTGACTAGTATTTCGAGTGGAATTAAATTGTACGTGAAGTTGTTTATGTTATAACAATAATGCTACGATTATATCAAATGAATTGATTCGAAACGGAACAGGAAACATGGATACTTATTTTTAGGAGGTAACGAAGCACACCGGGGCTTGGCTAGTATTATATAAATAAATAGCCGTCTCCTTTCATAGGTATTGTATGTATATGCATATAAACGTGCCACCACCGACAAATTGTCAGCCATTGTAAAAATGTGTTTTTTATGCATTTAAGAAGTTTACACTTGACCAAATATGGCCTCTATTTTACAAGCAATTTTTCATTTATTTATGCAACCCAAGTAAAAAAAAACTTAAGTTTTGCATTGGTAGCTTTACTCAACACGACTTCCTTTTGTTAACATGATTTTGAAAGTCATCATCGTTGTTGTTGTCATCTTTGGATTTATTCGCAAAACGACTAATTGCAGCAACGATGGTCAATGGGTGTTTAGTGTCGTCAATAATGTTTAAACTGATTGGTAAATTTTCCTTTTTTTTATTCCATCTCTCAAAGTCAAGAAATTCTTTAAAATAACATTAAAAAAGAAAGAGGCGTAGCCAACTAAAAATGATGTATGACCATCAGGTGGGCTTGGTTGCTTATCGGAAAGTTGTTTCTTGTTTACAAGGTGGTCCAACTACTCTTTTTTTGTTCGTAATTATTCGTGCGGATCCTTTATTGACAACTAGGACAGTTTTAGCAGCATTTTTCAAGTCTTCACTTACACATGAAGCTACTTAATATTCAAAACGCTATTGGCCAACAATATTGCTGATGGTTTAAACTTAAGCGGTACCAATTAGTAACGATGTCTGCAAAGGTTGATTAATATGATGGACTCCTGTTAAAGAAGTTTTATGATGGCGATGTTAGTCGTTTCATTAGTTTCGTTAATAGTTTATTGATGAACTGTTTTTAATAATTTTCTAAAATATGGTTTTATTAAACACATACATATGTATACTTTACGTGTATTTTATATACAAATTTCCCATCAAACATTGTGACATACGTTCTATATATTCTAGAACATGGTGTTGTAATTTATTAATTCCTTATTTGTTCAGCTACAAACTCTTATTGAAATGTCAAATATTTATAACGGGAATTTGTTTTCGCCATTTCCTCGAATCTCGATGTGTTAGTATTACACTAGCATTGTTGATTTTACACAGTGACTGTAAAAAATATTTCCATAATCCGGCGTAGAGAGTAACAAAAACTAAGTCATACAGGACAGTTAATTTGACACAATAGAGTGTTGATCTGATTATTCTTGAGACGTGTTTTAAATCAATTTATACTCTAGTATTTATGCGATTTTGACATCTTTGCTGGATACTCTAGATGTTGTTAGAATACTGCTAAGGTAGCAGTAGCAGTGGTGTGCCATTCGTAGGATCGCATTATAATGCTATCCAACACACTATCTCGAGCATTTATTTGCATTAAAGAAATTGTCAAAGAGTTGTGTCTGATGCTGTGTCGAAAGACTTACCAAAATCTATTAAGCAGGGATCTCCATTCTACTAACTGATCGATTATTATCCGCAGACTGTATATCTGATCTATACATGATCTGAATTAAATGCTAGGTTTAAGTGTTAGGTTTTTATTTATTATTTGACAGATAAGCTTATTGACGGTATTGACTAGAGTTGATAAAAATTGCTTTGATTATTACCTGGATATATGAGCAACCGGTAAGCGTGTTGATTCAGATAATGTGATTGCGGCATTTACAGATAATTTTATTAACTTCAGTTAGTTTGGATGATTGACGAATAATTTTGACCTATAAGTTGATTTGCCAGTTATTTGAGGTGATCACTTCACTATTGACCTTTTTTAAAGGTTTGTTTTCTGTTCTGGAGTATTTTTTGGACTCATTCTATAAGTGGCTAAAATAGTTTTCTTAAGTAGTTTTGTAGCATAGGTCAGTATGCGTCAGTTCTGGCTATATTATTAGGGTTTTTTCGTCATTGTTCCAAAAGAACATGGCTGACACTCAATCAAGGACTTTTTTACTTCTTTACACAGAAAGATGCCGACACTATACTTTTATGTTTTTTCCCCTAAATATTTATAACAGTGTTCATTTTTAATTTTTTTCCTGAATATAACAGTGTTAGATTTTGGTGTTTACGACTTCACCGGAGTCAGGCCATCGTATATAAATGCTTATCTGTATCTTTTGAAATCGCTGCAAACCTGTGCCACTCGGGAAGTTATTAAAAGCGTACAAATAACTTTAGTGCAATTTTTAAATCAAAATCTCTTCATTATTATTATTTTTTTGATATTTATTTACAGAAAAAACTATTATTTTTTGTTTTAGTATTTTTTTAATTTAAATTTATATAACCTAGCAATCAGCCTAACACATGTAAAAATGATAAGCCTTTTTAAAAGGTGTTTATTTTTTTTTTTAATTTTAAAGTCTCTGAAAATATTTTGCAAAATGTTTTGTATTTAACTTGAAACAAATTTATTTCAAATACTTACTGAATTATTAACATAAAAATTTTGAAAATTTTTGGTAACACCTTTATATTTTAAACCTATAAAAATTTGATGTTGTCGACGTCCGCACATACATTCAAATAATTTGGAAAAAAAACACGAAGAAGTGGTCATTTTCAGGAGTATTAAACAATTACATTTTCGTATTCGTCCGCACATACATTCAAATAATTTCGAAAAAAAAACCACGAAGAAGTGGTCATTTTCAGGAGTATTAAACAATTACATTTTCGTATTCGAACTGAAAAAGGATACGTAGGTACATGTCTATGAATGTTTGTACAATTACTAAAACCACTACATACATACGAATGTATATGTATGTATATTTACACTTCATACTCTATAATTATTTACTGTTTTTACTGTGCGCATACAAAAATGTAGATTTTTATATGAAATGTTGATAATTCGTTGAAATGAAGCACTAAACTTTAGCAAATTCACGCAAACTATACAAATAATACTAGACAACATGCATTTGCAATTAAACTTGAATGCAGAAATTTAAATCGTAGTTATATTGTATGCACATACATACATACAGGCATATATTACTATATTATTTAAACTCAAAATGTTGTCGATATGGTGAAACGTAAATATATGTAAATGTGCACGTTAATGGCTGGTCGTATCAAATAGTTATATGTACTTTTGTTTACATGCCAGCATTTGTGTATGTATGGATGTAGACAGGAAAAGAGAGATAGCGTGAATATAAAACACCATTTTCATTTAAAGAGTTTTTTTATTTTATGTTACTGTTTGCAATTATTATTTAATGCATTGCGATGGGAGAGCGACAACTTATAATTATAGATTGTCCAACTAATAAAAGCCTACTACGACTGGCGCATCGCTTTTAACACAAATACACATACAGATAAACATATGAATGTATACTGGCACGTAAAAGTGTGCAAATTATTATAACCGATAATTAGCAGAACTGAAATAAAAATTAAATTGTATTTGTTTTTTGATTAGGATAAATAAAATGCAAACTATGTACGTATGTGTGTTTATGGAAGTATACATATATAAGCATTTGCTTATACATAAGTACATACATATGTACAAACATGGGTAAAAACAAATATTAAGAAACTGAATCACCGAAAGAAAAAAATTGTTTTGTGAAAATAAATAAACATTTTTTTATAAATACAATATACGGTGGATTAGTATGCCGTAGTTATTAGTACAATAAAAATTTCATTCAAATAATTATATTTTTTTTTGCAATTACCTTGATGGCAGTTTTACTACGCAAATGTAAGCAATTTCTTTTTCTATTCTATGTATGTCATTTAAGTACCATTTGTTCGTTGTGTCTTAAAAACATATCATTTATAATCTCTACATAAAGATAAAGTATCTACTTTTTTCCAAAACAAAAATTTTAATCAAATCAGGTAAAATTGTCATAAAATACAGCAGTTTTTTTTTCTAATTCTGCAAATTTTGTGTTGTTGGAAACATATGTATGCTTTTTTCTATAATATTTGAAAAAAAAAAAGTTTTGCTAAAGTTGTATTAAAAAGAAAAAAAAAAACTAGAAAACAAATATTTCAAAAGATATAAAAACTTATAACTTATATGTAAATATGTATGTGTAGAAATAAATGATTGTGTTCGAGCACAATGGGGCTGAATACTAGTAATAAGGTGACAGATTTCTCTGAATATTTCTTGGCTTATCTTATATTCTTAAGAGTTCAAGATTCACAATTCAAAAATGTGGATTTTCTTAAAATAAATTTAGATTAAAATTTTATAGTTTAATTATATATGATTTTTCCAAGCTTGAGATCAACTTTTTTTTTTTTTTTTTTTTTTTTTATAAAATTTGTATACATATTACCCTGAAGAAGCTACCCATTGTTTGGTAGCGAAATATTGGTTAAAATAAATAATTTTTTATAAAAAAAGTAAAAAAGTTGATCTCAAGCTTGGAAAAATCATATATAATCAATAAAAAAGATCAAGAAATTTAGACGATATATTTTATAGTTTAATAACAATTAGCTTTTTTGCTTATAAAGGGTGGACCGATGTTGACTGTTGAACCACACCTAAACGTTAAGTTTTCTTTCTGCATTTCTTTTGAAATTTCACAATTACAGACTAACTCAATTTGAACCATGGAAAGATACACAATCGAGCAAATTGCGTTTAAACCAAATGAATTTCGTGCACTTCGTGATTTTTTTGGTCAACATAATCGTTAAAATTCGACCACAATCAGGAGAATTGTGAAAAATATTTAAATTTCTGCAAAACAGGTCTTTATTAAATGTGAAAACATCTGTAAATGCCTTCTTAGTTCGGTTAACGGAAAAAATTGCTGTTTTTCGCGATAGTGTGGCAAAAGAGCAGTCAACCTCGCCTCATCATCGTGCCCAACAATTGAACATCAACATTGTCATTGAAAATTTGGACCATCGGATGGAAGTGTGGCACCGATATTTTGTTCCATACATAATTGAACCATACCAATATTATCATAATAAAAAGAAACTACAATAATTTACTAAATAATTTGTATATTATTCAAAATCAACATTGGCCCTTAAAATTTAACCACCCTTTACAAAGCTTCATTCTTCTATCGTAAAAATTTGTTTCTTTTTTTGAATTCTCTTACTTAAAAAGTGAATTTAAAGCAAAATATTTGCTTAACAACCTATAGTGCCAATTCAATTGTTTGTACAAGTTTAAAACTCCAATAATACTCAAACGATTTGTTCTTGTTTTCCTTTTTATAGTAAAGTAAAACAATATATCTATATACACACGTGTCCTTTTTGGCCGACACACATGCAAACTTTTACATATGATGTGTGTATAAAAGTGTATCTATGTATATGCTAAAGGATACTTTTGCAAATTATGCGAATTCATTTTTAAAATTGCTGCTCATGCTCTTTTTTTATGATTAAATATTAAGAAAGTTGTTTGTTTTTGCATTTCTTCTTTTTTTTCGTTGCCCTTAAAATTGGTCACTTTAATAGCGTTGTTGTTGTTACTGTTGCGGTAAAGATGGGATAGCAAATTTGTCTACGTTTTGCTATAAAACTTACTAAAACTCATAATGGTCCTTTGGCCCTTTCTTTAGTTACTAATAAAAAACCTTCGAACAAACTTCATGAAGTGTATATTTTTTTGATGTTTTTTAATATTTTTTATTATAAATCTCTCTAACCCTGTGATTATGTTTTATTTACGTTTTTTCATAGTTCAAGGTATGAATTTGTAGTTGGATTAAGTTTTAGATTGTTGGTCAGTTTAGAAATGTTTACGAGGGTTTTACGTTAATTTTATAACTTTGATAACATAAGGTCATTTTACTGTTTTTCTTTTTGCCATCTTTGCTTAATATACGTAAATAAATATGTATGTATGTATGTGATGTTGCGTTATAAGTTATATAAACCAATAAGAATTTCCTTAAGGTATTTTGTAAAGTAATTCCTTCTGCTATAAGAGGTATTGTAGTGAACGAAAATAGAAAAAATAAAAATTTCTGATTTGTAAATCTGTACTACTGGATTTGTATAAAATACGTATTTTTCAAGAAGCATTTTATTGCATTGATAGAGACCGACTTATTTTAATATTACAGGTTACATTTAATCATTATTTTCTTCGAAAAAGATGCACATCCTTTTTATAAGGTACTCTACAATATTTTCACATAAAATCCTACCAAAAAACTTTATAACCAAAAAGCTTTTCTAGTGCTTAGAGCTTAGATTTTCCAAGTGCGCTTTTAGATGACATGACTTTTAGATGCGATGTCTCACTTTCCAGGTCTTCTCTTGCAATTAATAAGTACTAACTTCAGCGCCACGAGGAATAAGTTAATCATGCCTTCACCTTAGGCACTGCTTATAAATTAAGCAGCAAGTACGATACTAAGACATACCTTGTTGTAAAAAAATTAACACCATTAATTTCGTGCAAATAAAAAAAAACACATCTGTAAAAATATAAACGCAATAATCGCGAAATTTGTTTTTTTTTAATATTTCAATTTAAATATTCTTATTATTGATTTAAACATAAAATCGTCAAATATTCGTTCGTTGCACTTGTAGCGTACAATTTGAATCAATTATTTTATTTTACCGTCGTGCTCAATTTGTGCTGCTGTCACTGTGCGGCTCTATCGCATTATCTCTTAAGGATTTACATATTCCTTGGTTTTGCTTTGATAAAGAAAAAAATTTATATTTTTTCCAAATAGTTTTTCACAAAATTTACTTACTTAATAGCACAAGATGCCCACATTCATGTGGCATAATGTTTTATAGTCTTAGTTGACGTTAAAAAAATGACCACAACTTTTATAAAACAAAAAAAAAAATATCTTGCATATAAGCAGAGGGTTGGGCAAAAAGGACACTCTTTCACATTATTGAATAAGAAAGCAAGAAAAAAAAACCAATTTAAAATATAATACAAAAACTTCATAAATAAGTAAAATAAAACAATCATATTAAGTTTTAAATCGTCATAAAAGATAACAGAAAGTTTGGTAGCATTTCTTGCAAACATTTTCTTAAATTCTTCTATTTTTTTATATTTTTTTTTTATTAAAATACTTTTTTTATTTCTTCTACAATCATATCTGAAAGTTTTATTGCATTAATTTTCTTTGAATATTTTAGTTTTCATTTCTAAAACTTTTAAAATATTTGTATCTGAATGTGATTTTCAATAAAACGTTACACAAACAATTTGTTGGATTTCTTCATCATGCATGTTTTTGAAATGGGTATAATAATCAAATTAGTTTTTTTATGACAGTAGATCCATCATCAGTTTTTTTTTTAATATTTCTTAGACTATTATAAATGAGATTAAAAATCTTTGCTTTTATAGTACACATGGTGCTTCAAAAAACAACATAGAATTAAGCAATAAAGTGTGTTGACTGTGGTTTACATGTCAAATCTGGGGGATTAATTGGCCAGAAATGAAACGTAATATATGCACAAAGAAAATAAAAACAACACTTAACATTTTCTCAACATTTTTAAAGCCTTGTTAATTTTTATAAACTCTTGATTGTTTCTGAAACTGTCATTTGTTTGTGTGTTCACTGCCGTTGATTTTCTTCAACCGCAATGAGTATTTAATAATGCCTAAGTGACTGTGTCTTAGAGTTTCTTAGCTTTAAAAAAATATCATATAAAATATACAAGTTAACAAATTCACGCCATTCCAATTTGGACCACCCAAATTGTTTTTATTGTTTCTTATATAGATGAATGTTATTCCATATGAATGTATGCATTTATTTTATAATCTGTCAAAAACATTTAAAAATCTTTTCGAATAAAGATCATTTCTGAGTGATTTCTCTGTTCGCACAAATTCGCCACAGTTCTTAGCAGATTGAATAAAACAAAGTTTTTGTTTATTTTGCCATGCATTAGCAATGGATTGTAGCCAGTGTTGCCGCCGACCAACTTTTTTTCGCAGTGAAATCGACAGAAAAAACGCAGTGAAGCGCAGTGACGAGAAATAAAAAAAATTTCGTTTTCGTTTGGACAAAAATAAAGGAAATTTTTTCACTTTTTTAACACTTTTTTGCTCTTTTTTTAAGAATTACTTGTTTTTTAATTTTTTTAGTTAATTTTATCTCAACTACTCAACTGAAATAGAAAAAAATGCAATACAATATAAAAATTAATTAAATGGACTGAAAAGCAAATATTTTTTTCACGAAATAGTTTGTTTATGTTTTTCTAACGGGATTTTTGACATTTTAATTCAAGACCTAATCAGTCAACTGCAACGTAACGTAACAGCAGAAAATGTTGCCATCTAGCTGCTATATTTTTAACAGGGTGACAATTTTATCTCGTTGTGTTATAGCCTTTACAAACTTACGTTTAAACACGTTTCAGGTAAATCATGTTAAGGCGTTGTTGAAAAAAAGAGGAAAACTACCAAAAACTGAAAAACGCAGTGATATTAAAAAAAACGCAGTTACGCAGTGACGACGGGCAAATCGCAGTGAAAAACTTCGATCGCAGTGAAAACGGCAACACTGATTGTAGCACCGTAAACTTTAAAATCACAATAAAAAAAAATAAATGAGAATAATAAGCCGAATCTTAAATACCCTTTTTTATATTTTTAAACAAGTTATTTTATATAAACGTCTTAGTAATTAAAATAATAGTCTACTGAGATAAACAGAATCTTATACATTGAGATGCAAGTCAATTCCTTGTTACACAGTGTACGCTTGCATTTATTTAAAATGCAAATTGCACCGATTTAAAGATGATGTACAGATGTATGCAATCAAGATTTACTTAAAAGAAATTTCAGATTGGCGTATAAATAAATAATAAAGGAGAAACAAAATTAGAAAATATATCAAGCGTATAGAGATCGTATCCTCAAACTGTCCAAAGCTACGTAAAAATGTTCTTTTTGCAATGTCTGTCAGACGACGAGGTCAGTTGCCAAGCAATATGTTTGTAACAAAACAAAAATAAATAAAGCAAATCGTGATAATACATTTTTGTTTGCAGAAACTGAACTTTAAACTTCAGCTTAAAAAATGTTACGTTGTTGATTGTTCCTGATCCAGCGATTTTTAGTATAAACATAATTTTTTTTGTTGGGACCATCAGAGCCATCCGCGTTCACCTGGTGTATTTGAGTATTAAAATTTCGATAAACAGTTTGGGCAATTAAGTCATTTTTTATTGGAATACTTTTATAGCTACGATTAGAATTATTTCTTAAGCATTATTTAGAGGCAAAAGAAATAAAAGTTTTATTAGATAAATATTGTGTTTAAACCCCTATTTATTCGGTTTATCTTATTATCTTCTTATTATTTTTTATATTAATAATCTTTAATAAATTCCTAACAAAATCTTGTAGCTGAAGACAGGTTATTTTTCTTAAAGTATAAGTTAAGCACAAAAGTCAGTTTTTTTCCGTTTTACTGACATATTAATAAATTATTTTTTTTATATTGAAGAACATGCCAAAAACATACATAAAGTATAGCTACTAAAGGGTAAATCATTAAATAGGTTAAACAATTTTAAAAAAATTATAAATTATATGTCTTACATATATACGTTTTTTACTAACGATGAAGGGATAATTTAACAACATTATTTTAATCACTTTTCTAAGAGGTTTGATATTTGAAACTTGAATAACTTAGCCTTATTTCTTATTGCCCTCAATTAGCCGAAAATCTGAAAATAATATAAAGAAAGAGGTCCTTTATTATAAAATGTGTTTTTGTCCCGTTATGATCTATGGTTGCGCAGTCTGGTTCCAAAAGGGTGCTAAAACTCACACAAAAAATTGGCAGAAACAAATTTTTAAAAAAAAGACGCAATCTACCATATAAATATTCGATTTATCTTCTACCTATGAAAACTGTGACATTTTTATTACCAAGGAAACAGTCTCTGTTATTTAATAAAATCTCAATTTTAGTTGTTTAAAATTTTTTTATAACTTAATACGGGGTTGTCTGTGAATTGATTTAATTAATCAGATGTTAATTGTTCCAACACTATTTGTAAATTCTTACAACTTTTGAATTATGTTTTTCAAAAATAAGCTTTAATCAAATAAAAATAATCAGTCCTCTTAATAAAAAAAAACCGATGTCAAACTAACGATTATTTTCACATATTTCTATAATTTGAAGATATTACCTATTTGTTGGATTTCTTTTAACGGTCAATTAAACTTGTAATCATCTGACGACGACTATTTTGAAACATTTGCGCTTTTAGTTTAAAAACATTTAAACAAAATAAATTGTCATTCAATTAATCTACTGCTAACATATGTCACCTTTAAATACAATCATACTTAACCATGCCTGATTACTTATAAAAACAATAGTGGACAGAAACCAACTTATATAAATATATGTATGTATATAACACTACACTTAAAGCTCATTTAAAATTGCTTTGTTGAGTGAGTCAGTAGTTTGACTGATAACCTTATAGCACGCATTTTAATATTTTTTACATGTTATTTTAAAAAACAACTTCTCATTAAAGCCAATAGACAAACGTAGAGAAACTAAAATGTTTGTTGGCTAATTAATTTTCCTACCAAAAAAACACCAATCATAGCAATACCAGTTTGAAATAAGCCAACTGAAGGAATAATTTCATTTGGCATATCAAATTTAAAATACCAAATATCTTGTCGAATATTTTGTTAGACAATATAAGATTTTATTGAAAAAAAATAAATAAATAAATGTTAAACAATTAATCTGCTTTAAAATGCCTTTAATTTAGTAAGATTAACAAGCCGCGTCTGGATTTATAATAATGAAAGAAGCAAAATATTTATGTTGTTAAATTTATCAGGTAAAGGTGTTGGTTGTTAGTGATAATTTGAGAAGCGTGGAATAAACCATTCGATTGACGTATAAAGGCAACGTTAATGCAACAAAAGACTTAGGACAGAAACGTAATGGTTATGTGTGCGAGGGTGTGTGCTGTTACATTATTTTAGAATTGATTTGATTGCTATTAATTAATTTTTAAAACATTTTTACACCCACTTACGTCAGTGCCTCCATATATACCACACACACTGTCATTATACAGTGGCAGTTTATTTTTTGAAATTCCTTTTTAACTTTAGAGACCTCGCGATGTTTATCATCGTTCTTTTTGTTTTTAGTATGAACTTACTTTGGTAGTAGTATTGTTTTGACGTAGAAGACAAATGACGCTAATTTGTCAATTGTCTTGACTTACCAAAAAAATAAAATAAACTAACCAAAACCGCATAAGTATACAAAAGAAAAATAACGAATTAAATGTCTTAACAATGCCCATCACAACAAAGTACTTGTAGCCCAAATCCCAAAAACAACTTATTATACAGTTTTAATATTATTTACAATATTAGTTTAATGTTGAACAAAGAACTAAAAAACAATATTGGAATTTTCAAATAAAATACTGTTTGAGTTTGACAAGCGTGTTGGCTGGTGTATTTGATATGCTCATCGAGCTGATCTCCTTAGCCAACAAACGACTCTGCTGAATACAAAAGAGATGGCTTGATGAGAATTGACTTGGTGCTGTCATATTAAAACAAGGATATTGTACAAACACCTTTTTACCTGTTTTTTTTTTGGTGCATCCAATTCCCCTTATTAAAACCTTGTTTGTTTCCTTTCGACAATGATTAAGCGAAAATTTAATGGTAGTTGTGAGTTTTCTGTATCGGTTTATGGACATACGCTCGTTCTGTTAGGCGTATTGACTAATATGAGATTAAAATGAAAGATTTCAGCTAAGAATGAATAAATAACAAATATATCACTTTTTTTCTAGAGGACTTAAATTTAATATGAGCATATGGAATGCTGTTGTACACATATTCAACGTAGAGCATATCGTGGAAGTGTACGTGTACATTCTTGGCGTGTTAAACTCTTTGACATGTTTTAGAAGACACATCCTGCTGAGTTGATGAATGCGTTTATATATTTTGTTTCAGTTACTTACTGCCTGTCCCTGTTATGGTTTTTTATATAAAAATTATGTATTTTATTTTTAGTTTTTCGTTTATGTTTTTACTAGCACTGAGGAACTTTTAAACTTCCTTTCTTATGCATTTTATCAAAACTCAGTCAATCTAGTTTGAGTTTCAAAGAGTCGTTTTATTTAAAAACTCCTGTAACTGAATAACTGCAGAATGTTAACCATTTATATATTTAATTCTCATGATTCCTATTTTTATTGAATTTTAATATTTTTTTTTTTTTGTAAACTTTGTGAGAACAAAATATTTATAATTTTTTTTTTTTTTTGAGTAATTTTCAGTCATTCCTAAATATATTTCTGATAAATAGTTTATTGACTTAAACATAAAAAGAAACCTTTTTTTTAAACTAAGTTTTCATTGAAAGTAAATTTTTTTTACCTCATTGTCGACTTATTTATTTTTATATGGTTTTATCTTTATAAATTATATGACTTTTCCGCCTTTGAATTTGCCAATTTAACACCTTTTTTCTAAAATAGATTTATTTGTGCAGCTCTAACTCTATTGACTTTTTGGCAAGCTGTGTAAATTTAGAACAATTGACTGTTTACTTTTGAATTTTCATGGAAAATACGAAAATAAAATTACGAGCATTTAAACAATGTTACATTTTAACACTAATGATGGTTAGTGATCGTTTATCAAATTCTTTCTAAACAAACCTAGAATTTTTTTGAATAAAAAAAAACATGCAAACACCTTTCTTTAAAGGCACAACAACACTATGGCTTCGGGTATGAATCTCTAACAGTAGAGAAAAAAATAGGTGACAATAAGCGTAATGAAAGAAACAAAATGTGTGGCATTATTTGTTAATTTTATTTTCTTAAACTGACACAATGATCACATGAATGTGATCTTCTCAAATGTATGTTGTATGTGGTATGGAAACCACAACAGACATGTAGTGCAAACAAACACATGCTGTGGAACAATGAAAGTCATTTTCTCTCTTTTTCACCCTCCCTATTATTGCATCACACTCCTTGAAACCACCCCAGGGAGTGACAATTGGGACTTTGTTTTATTCGATTGTTGAATGTTGTCATATTGTATGTAAAATATGACCATAAATTATGTTTCAAATTCTAACCGACTCTAAGCTGCAATTGCCCGTCATGAGTGTGTGCTAGTTTTTGTCTATGTACGAGCATGTTTTTCAAAACTGCATCACAATTTTTAAATAAAACTCATGTCTGTATGTGTTGCATTATACATTGAAAATATTGTGAGATCATCTTACTCTCTAATTAAGAGGGGATATGCATCGTTGAGTTTTTTATGTGTTTCAATATCCTTAATAAAAACAAAGTGTAGTTAAGTTTTATAATTTATGTTTTTTGTTTGTCTTTTTTTTTTAATTTTTTTTTTTTTTTTTGTAAAATTAAACATTTAATAAAAATTTAATTATATATAAAATAAATGTCACTAATAAAAAATATATGAGGATATTTTTATTATTAATTAAATTCTTCCTTTAAGTATTTTTAAAAGAAATATACGAAAATTCCTAGTCTTATGCACAGATGAAACTGGGAAACTAACTTTTCGACCAACAGTACGGTTTAGTTATAGTGTTAGAATTTATTTTTTTTAATTACAGAAACATTGCTTATCAGTAGTATACAAGTTATAAGTCAAAAATGAGAAACTTGTCGGTCCTTCCTTAATAATAAAATTATTTGAGTCGATTTTTGTTGCAAATTTTACTGCAGATAACACTATTACAAAATAGTTTTGCATTATTTGTTTGAGCTATTATTTTTTCCAAACAATTTTGTTTCTTACAAAATTTTTCTATAATCTTTAAACAAATGTTAGTTTTTTAATTTTAAATTCGTACTTTAATTAATGATTTCGAAATTTAAATTTTGCAACAAAAAAAAAAAAAATTGCTAATATTTTATATATATGTACATACATATGTACATATATACAAATATTTAATATTAAAATTAAAGCAAAAAATTTTCTTATAGTAAATATAGATTGGAAATATTTAACAAAACGTTACTATACCACAAAACTGTACTGTTGTATTTATTCTGCTGTTTATGTATAGTTACCGCCCACATAACATTACAATATGCTGACATATGTAGTATACAGACAGACACCTAGACTGTCATTAAAAAGTACAACAGACTGATTTCACTAGTTAATAATATACATACGTGTAAATAATAAATGAAACTTGCAAAATACGTATAAATACAAATACAAGTTAAAGAGGCTAATTATCAACAATTATAGATATTTCGCTACTATTATTAAATATAGTATTGTAGTTTTATTTATACAGTGTATGTGCACACAAACTGTTTATCTATGTATGTATGTATAATAGAACGAAATGAAATGTAAAATATTTAGTTCGATTACTGCAACATAAATTAAAAAAATTTATTTATTTTTAGGAGAATATAGTTTTAGTTTTGTGCCAACTTATATTCAGAGTTAAAAAAGGAAGTTGTATACATTAAGTTTATTTTGATAATTCGAACTAAAAGTATTTAATTTAGTGCAATCAGGTGAACTGTTAAATAGTTAATTGTGCTTTAATAAGCTATCCATCCTATTGCTTTAATAATTTTCCTTATACCAATTTTATGATCCTAATTTCATTCCTTCAGTCAATACTGGTGAAAAACATGCTGCAGCCTAAAATACTAAAAAAAATTAATAATTTGACAATTATTAAAAAAAAAATATTATTATTTTTATAATAATTTTATAAAAATAATTATTTCTATAAGGAAAAAAATGTTGATTGAAAGTTGTAACGTTTTTTTTACGTCCAAACAAAAAAGAAAACTTGACTATGTCTGATTAAATGTTTCCTTAAGCAAGTCAATACTTAAGTCAAACGTAAATATAAAAAAAATCATCTGATGGCTCTGAAAATAAATAAAAAATTAACAATGTAACGACATGTCAGTTATTAGCAAATATTTGAATAAAACGTTGCCAAACCATCCATTTGTTGGTTTGATATTGCTGGAAGTCTGTTTCTTTCCCACTACATACATATAAGACCATAGGTTTTGCCGTCGAAACAATTTTTGCCGCATTGTGTCAGCCATTATTTTAAATGCCTGTGAAATCCAACTTATTTCTATTGCTTTTCTTTGTTGTTTTTGCCATTCTAAAATACCCACAACAACAACAAGAAGGCAAAGACATGAAAACTTTGCTAAAAGGGCAAGACAATATACGGTAACTAACACCAGCTTTTTTGGTATTCCAAATCTATAATTTGAATGAAGCAAGAAAAAACAGACAACAACTGCAGTTGTAAATGATAAAACTGCAATAATACCTTAAAAACATAACAGAAAAAAAATATATGTGTAAATGGATATCGAAACGGACAAGTAAAACTGAAAAGTGGGCAGATATGCAGAGTAGGAAAATAAAAAGTTGCTAATATAAAATAATTGCCACTTGGCACACACTCGTCACACACTGTAAAATTCATACATTTCACTCATATAAATATCTGTGCATTTGTTGCAACTGTAATCACGTGCTGCTGCCGTTGTTACTGCTTCAATTACTGCAACATAAGACAGACAATACAAACACATGTTTTAGTTTTTTTTTCTTTTATATTTTTATTAACCTGCTTATTATGCTTAAAGGAGGGAGAAGAACCTCTACTTTTTTGATAATATCTGCTACCTGTAGTTCTATATTGATAATAATAATTTTTCTTTACGTGTACAAAGACCCATCTATGTCATATTTTGTTAGTTAATTATAGCTGTTGTTGTTGCATCTGGTTTTTTAATATTATATCTCGTAGATATTGATTGATATAATACTGTTTGCAAGTAAAATAGATCAAGTAATATTTATTTTTTAATAATATTTAGAAAACTGTATAAAGAAATTGCCAAATTTAATTAATTTATTTTTAGCGAAATTTTTAAAATTTTCGATTTATCTTAGAAAACATTCTTTTAACACCCGCAATCAGTAAATCAAAAAACTGGAAAATAGATAATTCATTTTAGGAAATCGTGTAGCAGAAGAGGTAGGAAGCTTTGCTATTAGAAGTAATGTAACATATACTACATGTACAGTACAGCGGAAAGAAAATTCAACTCGTTGTAAATTGATCTTAAGGAACGTGTCTTCACTTATTTATGTATCCTGTTAATCTGTTATTTTGAATTTATTTCTTTAATGTTACTTTTGTTTTGGTTTAATAGAAAATTATTCCTTAGATTATATTTAGGAGAAAAAATTCTTATTGTTAAAAAATTATATTAAAATTAAATAATTATTGTTATTAAAGTTTGCTAACATTGCTAACTAACATTTTGTCGCACAGTCAATATTACCGAATTTAATCTATATGGGGAATGTAGTTAATACTATCAGAGTCAAATAAATTAAATTTGGATTCGTTGCTTCACAATATTTTGGCACACTGGAGAGATACCGTCAATCCTTCTTTTTTTCTTTTTGATTAATTGGCTTTTCAACTGGTCTTCTTGCTATCCAGTTGGTATATTTTAACCAAGTTCTGATAATGCGAACACCAATAGAATCTCCTAATTATTCGTTTGCATAAATGACAACATCTACAGTCGGTCTCCGGGGGTCTAGTTTTACAGTTTTTATCTCTTGGCAAAAGAACAGTATAATTAAATACCGTTATTAGTTTCAAGTCTCGATTGAATATCATATAGCACCGAGATGGAATTTTAATTTTGCTACTGCATCTTATTAGTGATGTAAATGTAAAACGTTCGATAATTTTACTTTTGCAGCGTTTTAAGTGCTATCTTACTAATTTAAAACAAGTAAGTTTTGTTAAACTTTTTGCAAGTTTTATAGATTTAATTCCTAGTTTGAATACTCTGAATGTCTAAAATATGTAACAGCATTTTTTGTTAAACCCCAGGCAATTAAATTTGATTAATCCGTCGATTACGAGGGTTAAATAAATAAAAAAATTCTTATAACTGTGTTGTAGATCCTTAAAATTTAGCCAACCTTTTTTATTTTTTATATTTTTTCTACAATATTTTACAAAACATTAAAAACAATATATACAACATAATTTTGGGAAAGCGCAACACCTGTGACTGCAATTTCAAGCCAAATCATTCATGTGCCTCGTAGGAAAAGCCAGAAAAAGAATATCGTAAAAATACAGCCAATAATCGAAATGCTGGCTGATGCGCCATAATCCTGTTTCATTTGCTGTGACGGCGTATTAAGTTTAAACGAGCAAAAAAAAGGGAAAGAAATATAAAACGACAAATACTCCTTACAACAACAATGGCGACAACAACTGTAGTAGCAAAAAAATGTAGAACTGAAATGTTGTAATAAAGTTCGCTTGTCAGTTTAGCAGCCATTTTGCGGTTCACAGTAGTGGTAATGACAATGAATGCAACAAACCCCACACACACACATCGACTATAAGTTCTACACTGGCTAAGTATGACAGGATAATAACTTCCATTCTTTTATATGAGTGTCTTTGGTTTTATTTCTCCCTTACTTTGCAATATTTTTTTAAACTTTTTTTTATTGCTTTTCTGCTTCTTTTCACTGTTTACATAAACAATTTTTTACGACTTATAAACTTTTTTATAACACTTCATGTACATACAAACATTTGACGCTCTAGTTGGTGAGAATGGGCAGTCGAGAGTAAGGGCGTCATGAAGGTTAATGGCTTTGGGTTAAACTTCTATTTTTAGCAGTGATAAATCTTATTCAATTTGCTTGTTTATAAAAGATATTATAATGTTTAACAGGGATGTTGGTTCCTGTTTTTAAAATAAATTGTTTTAAGTTTTTTTTAACACGTCTAGAAAATTGTCAGGTACTTAATTGAAAATTTTTGTTAATATCTGTGCAAAAACAGAACTCACAATACCTTCGAATTATGTACTTAGTCACGATTGAGGTAAAGTTTTATAGTTTTTAACTTCGATATGTATTTACATACTCAAATACGTTAAAGTAAAATAATTAAATATTAAATATTTATTGTCTATTTATTTATTGGCAAAAAATAAGGCCAAACAATTTAATATAATTTATATAAGAGCAATTAATTGAAAGTGGAATAAATATTTTTGTTTTAATTCGAATTTTTGTAGACCAACTTGCAGCGAATTTTTTTTGTTTATATCCGTCTGAAATTTAATGAGCAACCTACGGACCTATTTATCACCTAAATGATTTTCCGTTCTTTTTTTTTTTATAAAAAATATCAAATTTTTTTTTGCTACAAAATTCTGAAAAACTTTGACCAAGAAATTTCTGAATGTTCAATGTTTAATATTTATATATAATTTTATAGTGTTTGTCATAAATTAATACTAAACAACTTATTTTCTGCAAGTGTAGGATGCTGACATTTAAACTGCATGTTTAATATTTAAATGTCTACATATAAACAAGGGGGTGGTAAATAATTTTGTTTATTATTTTGTGGCTTATTGCATTATTTAGTGATGAATGTTTGTGCTACCTTCTTCTAGTTTTTATGTAACTTGCATTTGTTACTCCATTAAGAATAAAGAACGTTGATGCCGAATTTTATATAACCTCCACCAATGTTAATATTCTGATCTGTGCTCGTATGGTAATGTGTCATACTAATTATTTGCTGGTAAGTTCAAATTATGTCTTTAAAAATTTATTGGACCTTTGCTTTACTTATCCATCATCTTTGTATTTGGAGGCATTTTTATATTTCATTTGATTTAGATAGATGATTATACATTGCAATTCTTATAAAACATATAATTATTTCCTTGTTGACCTGAGTTTGTTAATTTTAAATATGAATCGTTTTTGAAATTCATCAGGACTCAGAATAAAAATATTTCATTAGGTCGAAGGCGGAAATTTCGATATGTTACAAGCAACGAGAATAAACATAATATATGTACACCTCACCGTTTTGTTTAGGGTAAGGGCAATAAATGCACAATTTTAATGAGTAAATGCTGTTTATTTATTATTGTTTTTGTGTGTGTAAGTTTGTTTAAAAAGTCGCAGCTTGTGCAAGTGGTTTAAGGTGGATTTAGCGCTGATTGAGCTCATTAAACGCCTACAGTTTTTGTTACTTTTTACTCAAACCTTTTAATAAGAACAAGCACAGTTCCTTAGTAGTCGTAAAATCAGAAATGGGGGTGACAAGCAAACAGACAGACGTGCAAAACGTAATGAACGAGTAAGAAAATGAAGAAGATTTAAGCATGATAGTCCTTTAAGGATTTGCTTTATTACAGTTTAATTAAATTTTCGTGCAGTATAGGTTTTTTTTGTATTTTCTGAATGAGAAAATGTTTCAATTACGCAGTTAATCGTAAAAAATCCTTGCACTGATTTGTTGCCATATTTGTTGTAGTGTTTGTGTGTATGCCTGTATATGCTAGTGTCAGACCAAGTATGTTTGGGTCATAAACATTGCTTTGTATTGGTAGCATAAGCAGAAAAAAAAACAACTGCCCCTTAAGAGTCTATTGGTAAAAATATACAAATACTTTTGCTTCACTTTATACTCCGGCTATAAATGAATGAATAAATAGTCTCAGGTGTGCTCGTTGGCGAGTTGATCCATTTATGGTTTTTATACATTTCATTTATGTTACACATTCTGTTTCATTTGTTGTTTTTTTTATTGTTTATTTTTTTATTCCTACAAAGAATACCGGCTACTAACAACCCCACCAGCTCCCTCTTTAAATAATAGCAATAGTAGTAGTGGTAATCTTAGCCAGGACATGACCACAACTGGATAAAGCAACCGACAAAAAAAGAAGTGTATTAATTTGCTTGAGTAGAAGAAAATTTATGACTCCAACAGCCGTTTTAGTTCTATCTATTGTTTTCGTATTGAACACGGTATGTGTTGTGATTTTTTCTTACAACTGCGTCAGTTCGTTTAAGTATTATTTTAGCTTTCCTGGCGAAAAAGGATGCAGTATTTTTGTTTTATTAAAACATTATGTGTTTTCTTTAGCTAGAAATATTTAATGACACGAACGAACAGATTTTTTATTAAGTATATAATCAAGCAAAACAGAAGGTAAAATAGGATTTTTTCTTTTAATTTAGTTTACGATGCATATCGTTGGATGTTTGGATCATAAAATGATTAATCTAATTAGTATGAAGGGAAAAAAGCAATACAAACAAACAGTTTAAAAGCATGAAACAATTTGCCGTCTGACAGTGGACGAAAAACACAAGGGGTAAAAGTTATTGCTAGATTTTATTTTAATTTACCTCTACCACCAGTATATAGCAAAGTAGGTGACTAGATGACATGGTGATACTGGTGTAAGAAAATTTATCTTTTCGTGATGTAACACAAACGGAAAGAAATTAAGTAAAAATCTAATAATTTAAAATCATAAGGAAAGATAAAAATTCTTTTAATTATCAATAGAATATAAAGTTGATCTAAAACTCAAGACTATAAATATAATTAAGTGAATTTTTATATTGTCTGTAAGACCGAGCATAAAGACCTTCAGTTCTGACAAAAATTTTGAATGAAATAAATTTTTAAGAACAACTATAAAAGCGACCAGCGTTAGCTATAAAGTCATAAGTAAATATTTCACGGACGATATGTTGGTATTACAAAGATCAACATGAGCAAAAATATTCTACAACTAGAATTGGTTAGCACTCAAAAATCTAAAATAAGGAAAAGTACAAACGACAAGTCAATTTATCAGCAGAACACTGAATTTCGAATTAAAAAGACAGCTCATAAATACATTCCATTTAAATTTTTTTCTGGGGGTGGCAAAAGCTTAAAAAATTTTTTACTTGCAAAATGTTAAGCGGAGTAATTTTATATGTTAATTTTATATGTTAATTTTATAAAGTTCTGCCAGAATGGCCTAGATACGTCAATGTTGTGTCATCAGTGGTATCGTTGTACTTTCTTAAAATGTTGTAGAGTTGTTAACGATTTGATTGAAATCAACAAGTTGGTTGCCCCACTGTTCAATATAAGTTTTTGCTTTTTCACCACTGCAATCCAAATGATATTTCAAATATCACGCAAAAGTTAAAGGTGGAGTCTCAAATTATATATTTTCATTATAAAATCCACAAATAAATGCGTTTTCTTTACGTCTTCATAGATTAAGAACGGTTTTGCTTCGCCAAATCACTCATTTAACATCTGTGCATAACTAGATGTGTTTGGCATTAGAATCGTAAAACTAAAACGGTTGTACATCTATTTATACTCTAGGTTTTCTTACAATTACGAAATATCTAACTGTGTTTGTCTGTATGTGATAAATCTGTGCATGTGTATACTATTAGTAAGATCCTGTTGTAAGTTATTTGTATTTTTGTTGAGGATAATTGCAGGATTATGACGAGGATTACGTAGAGTAAATTGAAACCTTCATTTAAGTAATTTATTATTTATTTTGTTATTCCTTTTCTTTTTTTGTAAATAATAAAATGAAAATATAAACTACAGCTTATTATATACATATGAATGGTTGTATGTGTGCTATATTATAAATACAACACAAACAAGAATAATAATTCAGCAAAAAAACTAATTTCCATTTTATATCACTGAGGTGTGATTTTCTTACTTTAAACTTCCATTTCAATTCAGTGCAGTTGAGTTTTTTATTTATTTAATTTATGGTTGTTATATCTTATGGGTTTGTTTGCTCCCGTTGTTTATTTATGTAAATTTTGAATTTCAATTAAATTCAAAGTCAACAATACACCAAAAAACTCAAAATGATTTGTTTCTTTGACAAATGCCACTGTTAAATGCCTACATATTTTTTGCAAATTCATTTTACTTTGAATCGAATTTTAAACGCATGTTTGTAACCAGCAATGGGAATGTTAGAACAAATTTATAATACTTTTTAAAGTCTTATTTGCTAAATATGCATTTTTCAAAAGTAATAAAAAGTTATAAATATTTGAAAAATAAATTTGAAAAATATTTATTTTGTTTGTTGGTTTGAAGCTGGTCATATTAGTTGCATTTTGTTTATATTTCAGTTAGTCCTATTTTGTGATTTTTAAAGGACTATATATGTATATAGGACAAATTTAAATACAGGAAATCCTATTTTAGA